>CM060314.1:76744828-76752328 GCA_030674185.1 Monoplex corrugatus | reverse complement strand
ACAGAGACACACATGTACACATCACAGACACACATGTACACATCACAGAGACACACATGTACACATTCACACAGGACACACATGTACACATCACAGAGACACATGTACACATCACAGAGACACATGTACACATCACAGAGACAACATGTACACATCACACAGAGACACAAACACATGTACACATCACAGAGACACACATGTACACATCACACAGACACACATGTACACATCACAGAGACACACATGTACACATCACACAGACACACATGTACACATCACACAGACACACATGTACACATCACAGAGACACACATGTACACATCACAGAGACACACATGTACACATCACAGAGACACACATGTACACATCACAGAGACACACATGTACACATCACACAGACACATGTACACATCACAGAGACATACATGTACACATCACAGAGACATACATGTACACATCACAGAGACACACATGTACACATCACAGAGACATACATGTACACATCACAGAGACACACATGTACACATCACAGAGACATACATGTACACATCACAGAGACACACATGTACACATCACAGAGACACACATGTACACATCACAGAGAGAGAGAGAGAGAGAAGAATGAGAGAGCGAGAGGAGAGAGGGAGAGAGAGAGAGAGAGAGCGCAAAATCTTACCATTGTGTCCATCTGCCAAATAAAACGTGTAACGTATGTACATTTGACTTATATCTGGTTGCAACTAGAGAAGGGAGTCTTGGCATGGATTTTGAAGTGGGTGGCGCAACAAGACAAAAAATGTGAACGTTGAATAATAATAATAATAATAATAATAATAATGTTTATTTGTATAGCGCATATTCCATATAAAAACATGCTCACCAGCGCTTTACATTTCGCAAGAAAGGCAAAAGGTGATAAAAAATGTTCACAATTACATACACAATAAGATAACAACAAACATTAAAGCTATACAAGTAAGAAGACACATAAGAAACCACAGAATATTAAAATTTAAACACTGACTTATGTAATGAAGAAAGATTAACAGATTTTTCATATGAATAAAGAGGCATACTGTGTTTATATATTGCTGCGTGTGTGTGCTTGCGTACGTGTGTGTGTACATGTGTGTGTGCGTGCGTGTGCGTTGCTGTGCGCGTGTGTTTGTAAGAATGTGTGTGTGTGTGTGTGTGAGAGAGAGTGAGAGAGTTTGTGTGTGTGTGTGCGTGTGCTATGTTTGCATGCGTGTGTGTGTGTTTATGCATGCAATAGTTGTACATAAAATTATAATCAATATTTTGAATGAAGATAAAAACAGAAAAATTCTAATCCATATACAGGAAAAACATTACAACTTCAGTATTACAGCATTAATACCTTGACAATCAAAATTCCTCACAAATTATGAACTATTCGCATATCATACATCACAATTTACATACAAACAAAGATTTGAAAAAGTTTCTTAAAGTATTTCAGTCTCTTTCCCACTCAATTTCTCCCCTATCCCTTCCTCAGCTGTACACATACAGTGATACACACACATGCTCACTCAAGCACACACACACACACACACACACACACACACACACACACACACACACACACACACACACACACACACACACACACACCCTACACACATGCACGCACACACACACCTTGCTCTATAGGCCCTTATACAAAATACTGTTATACAGGCAGGAGAGATTAGTCTGATGACAGACTTGCAAACTAAGGCTCTTCAGGTTAGATGAGTTTGAAAGAGGTGGGTTTTCAGGTGCCGTTTGAAGGTTGAGAAACACTTAGTTTTTCTGAGAGACAGTGGTAGAGAGTTCCATACATTTGGGCCAAAGACAGAGAAAGATTTTTTACCAAAGGTGTCTAGAGAGAAGCGAGGAACAGTCAACAGTGATGTTAATATACACTAATCAGTTGAGATAATCGGTACATCAAACACTTATGAATCTAAAACCTAGAATAAGGGTTCTTGCAGATACGTGCTCACAACTACATGTACCCTTGGGCCCACTCAGAATCCACCCGTACTTGCACCCACACATGCACATGTACACACACAAACATATACACGTTCATGCACATGCTTGCAGCAATGCACACACGTTCAAATACGCACCACTCTTACACACACGCACGTGCGCGCACACACACACTCTCTCTCTCCCCGATCCTCTCCCATAGACTCTAAAAATAGGAGCACATACCTATGGGTGTAGACGTATGCATACATGAATGTTAATACAATACCACAAATCAGTAGTTAGAAGTGACAGTGCATACTGGAAGAATAATAATGACATTATAAGGCGCCAGTTCTTGATACAAGAATCAAAACCAAAGCGCGGACTTTTATCATTCACCAGACTGATCATCCACAACGACCAAAACTCTAGGATATAGTCTAAAGTATACGCAAAACAGGAAGAGGGGGGGGGGGGGTGGCAGAAGGGAGTGGAACAAAAGGGTGGGCATGAAGAGGGGGAAATCACTGCTAGACATAACTTTAGACGTGAAGGAAGAAAGAGTGTAGGACTGTCAGATAGACGGCTAAAGATCCTTACAGTTGTATGGACCAGACAAAAATAAGAACGACGACCGACTGAAGAAACATCTGTATCGACGAATTTGCAAAACAAAATAATGTTAGAGGCAGAAAGGAGAGATGGTCACAAATATAAAGAATTATATTTGTAGCATAATATGTTGATTTTGTATGAAGTTTTTTTTTGAAAAACGGGCAACTGGTGGAGAAAGTGAAGCAAGGAGGGATATGAGTAATTATATGTCAACATGGGAAGGCCTGGGTACACTTGTAAACATTTAACTATGATGTGAAGTGAGAAATGGTGGGCAGATCTCTCAGATCATCGAGCAGCAAGTTCCAAACATATGATGCAAGGAAACAGAAAGCACTCATTCAGCGGATTTAAAGCTAGTGTTGGCACCATCAGAAGTTTTGTTTTGAGGATGGCATGGAATGTGATGTTTGATATGTGCAGAGGAGATTGTTGAAAGGTGCGGTGGTAAAAATCCATTGAACTGGCAAATCTAAGGATTGCGGCTTAGTACTGACAGAACGTTTTCTTAGCAATGGCGTCACATGACCATGCTTTCTTTACCTTATGGCTAGTCTGCGCTGTTCGGAACCCTCTGCAATCGAAAAACGTCTTTTGTGCGCAAACTAGCTGGCACACAGTCGCAATAATCTAGTCAAAAGTTATTCTGGAAGAGACAAGTCGTTTATTTGCAATTTTAGAGAGATGTTATCTGATGGAAGGATCATCTAAATCTAGGTAAGAACATCGGCAGATGTTGCTGATGTGTTCTTGCTTTGACAGATTTTGGTCTTTTCTGACCTCAAGATATTTCAGAGAGATTTGAAAACATATCAGTACCAGCAGTGTTGCCCACTGACTGCCAGCTAATCCAAGTTGAAGAGAAGTGCTGACAGTATAGTTTGCTTTGCCTGTTTCACTTGGGATAACGCATCACCAGTGCATGTCTAAACGCGACTCTGAACAAAGAGAAAACTAGGTAAAGAAATTTCAACAGTTCTGTGTCGTCTGCATCTTTGTGATACTCAAAACCAATGGAGGGCAGTAAACAAGACACGACCTAAAACAGATCCATATATTGATTATAATAATAATAGGAAGAAGAAGAAGAAGAGAATTAAATCATTATTTATCATAATCATTATTATTATTACCATTGTTGTTATTATTATTATCATTATTATTATTATTATTATTATCATTTATTTTTTTTATTGTTGCTGCTGCTGTTGTTTATGATTATATCATCAGTAGTAGTGGTAGTAGTGTTGTTGTTCTTTTTATTATTATTATTACTAGTAGTAGTAGTATAGTTTGTTGTTATTATTACTATTACTATTGTTGTCATTATTATTGTTTATCATCATTATTATCATATCATTAATTTCATTGTTATTATAGTTTTCATCATTATTATTATCGTTAATGTTGTTCTTGTTACATCAAACGCAAGAGAGCGAGGAACAAACTACTATTAACAATGACAGAATGGGAGCGCATACTGGCGCATGGCATGAATGACAAATCACTTAAGGACAGTGCCTGAATTCCAGATGTAAGTTCTAGTCTCTTCAGTTAAATGGAATGATCCAGAGTATCAAACGCAGCACTGAAGTCAAGCAAAGCAACAAGTGAGACTTGCCTCGGATCTCCTTTTGTAAGCAGACCATCTAAAAATTGAAAACATCAGTTTCTGTGCTGTGATCATTCCTGTATACTGATTAGTAATCTCAAATACACCATTGTCAGAGAGCTGCTTCAACAGTTATGACACTAAAAGCCTCTCAAGTCTTCCTGAGATAAAAGGTAGATTTGAAACAATCTAAGAATGTTCAGTTCACTCAGGTCAAGTCCAGCTGTTTTTCAAGAGTGGAGTTACAACCACTTCATTAAACTTCCCAAAAGAGAAGTGTTAATTATGGCTGTAATGAAAGGAACTAAATCAGCAAAAACTCTGTGTAGTTACAGCCGTGGGGGTGGGACCAAGTGCACTGCTTGTAGTACGATGTTTTGCAATAACTTTATGCACAGCACTTTCACTCACTGGTTGAAACAGAGAGCAACAGACCTTTATAAATTGAACAGTTTGGAGGATCATATGCAAATGAATCTGAGTAGTTTCGTACCATCTTTTCAGTGAAAAAAATGATTGAAATGCCAGAGTAGCAAGAAGGAAAATATTTGGGAGAGATGGTATTTTAGATTCGCCTAGAAGCTCACAGGTCACATAAACTGGCTGATTGTTGGAGGGTGGCTGTTGAGGCGTGGCTGATTGTTGGAGGGGCGTGGCTGAATATGTCTTTTCACTGTGCCATGATAATGTCCGTTTCATTTCGTGTTCAAATGACCTAACGTCTCAATATGTCTGTACAGTGTCAAACTAGATTCCCTGCACTGCCTCTTTGTTCGTCGCCTCTTCCTTCAGTTTGCTCTGACTACATCATAGAGCAGAATGATATCTCTGTTATTTCTGGTAAGGCTAAATGATTAGTATAAGATAATTGCAGTCAGCCGTATCTCCCTATAGATGTAATTAAGCATTATCTCCCTTTAATTCAGTCCGGGGAAATGAACGAAAACATCTTAACCATCAAGATTCGTGGCAGTTATTTAGGCACCATCACCATAGGGCAGAGCTGTGTTGCAGTCATTAACTCCTCTACAAAGTAATGAATATCATTGGCTACATTGCAGCAGGACAGACAACTAGTTGTAATACTTAGACAGATTGTTGTCTTTGAAATATTCTTGTTTCCGTTTTTTCCTCTTGTCCAGTTTGCTTTTTCGGGGAGCAAATACCAAAAAATTGAAAGAAGGATGGTGCGCTACATTTTACAGCAAGCAGTTCAGAGTTATTGTACTGTACAAGGCATGATTTTGTCGCTTTTCTACGTATCGTTTTGACATACACTGAACGTGTCTGCTTCAAATTGCAGGCACTCACCGTTGAAAACAGTCAGGCTCTGAAACAGAAGAATCATCCGTATTAGCATGTGAAACAGTAATAGAATATAAACTGAACTTTAAATGAAAGTGTCTCATAAAATAAAGTGGGACGCCAAGAATCACTTCACATAATCACTTGTTCACGAACAGGTAAGTGACTCCAGCTGTTAGGCTAGCTGACCACACTCCATGTTTCTTATTTCATGGGAGATCCGATCAGCACAGACCTTCAGATGATTCGTTTGATCCAGTATGCCTGTAGTGTTATCAGTGACGCTTTTGATCCCGCTGGAATGTAACCGCAGTTTATACTGCATCTGAATGATCAGTCAGTCGATAAACTGTAGAGGATGTGCTGTCCTCATATCACACATTCATTTTGCTACATTTTCATTATAGATTTAAGAGCGTGAGAAGCCTGTACTGAGCTCAACAATCAATATCAACAGCCATTGCATTAATGAGTATGTGCATTTCGGTACTGGGCAGTGTACGTGCTGAATAGCTGACATGACACAAGTTTCTTGGATATGACTTTCTGTATCCGATTCTGACGTCCAGTCTTCTACCAAAATCGGTCTCTTCTAAACACAACCTTTTGTAATAAAACTAATGCCCGTGTCTGGACTGAAACCTTGATGACCATCATCTACAACCCGAGCCACCGTTTACGGTGACAGCTTCTTGCTGTCCAACTATTAAAAATCTTGGCTTCTGTTTTATCTCTATGCTGACCACAGTGAACATGATGCTAAATCCAGTCTGGCCCAGTTCAAATGTTGAAGCATTGTTGGATAAGCAACAGAGTGGAGGGAATGGCAGGATCCACTGCAGATCATTCTGTCAGTCACTGAACAAAGACAGTTGGTCTTGGTTTGTTAAGCATGTACACACTTATCTGTGTATTCTTTCCAAATGTGACAGCAATTTGTTAGGATTGTCCCACAAAGTGTGTGTGTGTGTTGTGTGTGTGTGTGTGTGTGTGTGTGTGTGTGTGTGTGTGTGTGTGTGTGTGTGTGTGTGTGTGTGTTAGAGAGAGATAACGAAAGACACAGAGAGAGAAACAATGTTAGAAACAATGTGAGATCAGTAAAACAAATATATATACTAAGCAACCACTCAAAGAAAAAACTAATAACTGTTAAAAATTATACCATTACAAAAAGAGAAGACAACATCAGCAAAACAAAATCACATGCACGCACACACACACACACACACACACCACACACCACACACACACACACACACGCAGCCCACGACACAGCGCGCCGCACTTAAAACTGATGATACAGTGGCCAGAAGTGAGGGAAGGACACAAAGGAAATGTGAACACACCCGCAGCTGGCCCCATCGATCTCATGTCTTCATCCTCTCTTCCTTCCTCCCCTTCCTCTCCTGTCCCCTTCCTTCCCCCCTTTCCAATTTTTTTTCCATCCATAAAAAGAGTTTGAGTTAGGGAGTTCGATCAGTCATTCTGCTGAAAACATTCCTCGTGTCGTCTTCGGGGCTAAGAAGATCCAGTTTTATACGTCAAGGAGACTATGTCTAAATATGGTGAATTGTTTTGTTGTGTTCAGAACAGACACATTCGTGTAGTTGGCTAGTTGGACGATTGGCAGTGGCTGATGTATGCAGTGTCCTATTTTTTTCCCCACTCCTTTTTCAACCGCCTTACATTTTGTATGTCCGTTTGTGATTTGAGTGTGCGTGTGTGCATGCGAAAAGTGTGCGTGTGCGTGCGTGCGTGCGTGCGTGCGTGTTGTGTGTGTGTGTGTGTGTGTGTGTGTGTGGTGTTGTGTGTGTGTAATTTCGTTCTTTCCTCACAGAGAGGCAGTTTACCTTGGTTTTAAGCTGCAAAACTACACTCCAGAGTAACCAACCTTCCAGCAAAAAAATCGCTAAAGATTGAACTTTAAATCCAACCTGAAACATTCCTCCAGGGAGAGCTGGATTGCAGGCATCGCTTCTCTTACT
>CM060314.1:76722328-76742328 GCA_030674185.1 Monoplex corrugatus | reverse complement strand
CTCTAACAGAAGAAAGAGAGAGATAAATTGAAATAGGAAGATAAAGAAAGAACACTCGTACTGTGGCTAATCTAAATAAAAAGAACGTGTTTATGTGGACAAAATTGCTTCTATTTCGTCTCAGTCCCACAGTTGTCATAACTTGTCCACCATTGCTTTTCTTTGTTTGCCCACACTCTGAAGAAGAAAGTAAGCAGTAAGTAGTATTTAATGAGTTTGTGTGTGTGAATGAGTGAGTGTGTGTGCATATATGTGTGTGTGTGTGTGTGTGTGTGTGTGTGTGTGTGTGTGTGTGTGTTGTGTGATTGTTCGTGTGTTTGAGTGTGTGTGTGTGTGAGAGAGAGAGAGAGAGAGCATCTTTCGATGTGAATGTGTGTGCGTGTGTGCGTTCCTGTGTGTATTCGTGAATGCATGCATTTTCTGTCTAAACATGTGCACGTAAGTAATATGCAGTGCAGTGTATACCGGTATATGTGAATGTAGTGTTTTGAACTGCACAATTTCACATATACTGACAATATATGGTTGTAATAACCATAATCATTTTCAACCCGATTTGAACAATTTTGAAAGGAGTATAATGTGAGATTTTAGCCTCGATATTAAATCAGTGACTTACTTGTTCTAGTAGCTGTGGTACCTTTCTCTCTTTCCCTCCCTCCTGCTCTCTCATTTTCTCCTCCCTTGTTTGTTATATAATTAATCAGTCGCCGTTGTCTCAGTCGACTTTCAGGCCACATTACAAAACAGTTATTTAGGCTTGGAAGTGAACTTGGGTGCGTTTCTTTAAAACCTAAATTGAGTTTACTGTATGGGAATACCATCTTAATGGAAAAGAAAACTTGTAATACTCACAGTAATTGATTTGATCAAGGTCTCTCTTCAGCTGTGTAAACCTTCCCACCCTATGTGTGTGTGTGTGTGTGTGTGTGTGTGTGTGTGTGTGTGTGTGTGTGTGTGTGTGTGTGTGTGTATGGGTGTGCAAATGTCTTAATCTTTTTCAAGAAAAGGTTTCCTAATCACGTGGCATATGCCACCAAACACAACGCTCCTACAGCAAGCAGTCTTGGGGTATGTTGTGTGACAGGCTGGTAGAAAGGGTGTGTGCACGGATTGGAAGAGCAGATGTAGTTCATGGAATGTGAGACAAATTACTGATATTTGTTTAAAGCCCAGCCGACTGTGTAGAGCCATTTCAGGGCTACAACCGCTTCAAAACCTGCACAATACTTCAACAACTAAAAAAATAGGAAAAGAAAATTAAGTAATATGTGAATGCATTCGTGCACATAATCCAAGAAGATGCCTCTGATGTTGACTACTCGTCCAATCTATCACACAGAGGATTCAAAAAGATACCTGAACACAAACTCAAACGCAACCAAGTGCTCCAAAACATATCTAAAAACGGGCCTGAATTACCTAATATTGCTTGAACGCAATGCAAGTATGCCTTGGCCATCTTTCTTTTCAAGAAAATGTGCTGTCGGTGATTGACTGAGAGACAGACAAGAAGAGATGTAATATGTACGACCCTACACAATAAATATTGTCTAACTCTCCCCTCTTGTCAAACTCTCTCCGCTTTTTTAATTCTAGGGCTGTCTCGCCCCTCCACGTCACTGGCTATGTGACGTGAGTTTGTCTGGTTGCCATGACGATACGAAAGAACGTGAGGTCAGAGCAGTAGAGGGGTGGTTGTTGTAGGAGCGATATGTAAGATTGCGTCTGCCACGTGACATATAAGTAGGCCGTTATTGTAATTACATCTATCTGTGATAGCACCACGAGTGTCCCTGACAGGGCTGTGGGTGATAGGCTGATGTTGGCAGGTGCTGGAGGGGCGCAAATGAAGTGTGTGGAATGTGCGCTCGGAGAAAACGTTTGGTATTTAAAAAACGTGGTTAATTTGTATGGATCGGGGGGAGTAGATATTGTGCGCAGTTGCCTCAACCTGTCTTGAAAATACCGGAGACCTTGGTATCAAAGAATTCTACTGCTTGTAACTCTCTCTCTCTCTCTCTCTCTCTCTCTCTCTCTCTCTCTCTCTCTCTCTCTCTCTCTCTCTCTTTGCTCGCCTATTCGCTCACTCTCACAACCGCCATAATCATTCTTGATCACTCCTGGCACAATTCCAGTGACAAACATGATAACACATTGAGAGATTAGGCTGGTAGCTGGTCCTGCCATGGTTGATGAATAGAGGACATTCTGAATCTGAATGTGGAAGTGTCTTTGAAATTTTGAAATAGAAGACAGTTGATGCGGGTTGTCAGTTACTTCCAGTCATCAATACATGAACATTTAGTCAACTTTGGAAGAGAACTAGGATCAGTTTCCCTACAATGTAAATTGAATTGTACTGCATGATAAAGCCAACTTAATGCAGAAAACTTCGTCACTCTCTCTGTAATTGATTGCATAAAGTTCTCTTTCCAGCTGAGTAAAACTTACCTTTTCATCTGTGTCCTCCAGTTCTTGATGAACAAAAAGCGACACAAGGTTAACTTGAGTGATGTCTTTCCCCACCCCCTTTCTCACTGTCTAGTCTGCTTTATTCCCGCTCCCACCATGATCTTGTTCAACTGTGAAGAATGTTTACATTCATCCAGACATCAGTTTTTCTTCTCACTGCTCCTTCAAACACTTGATCTGTTTTGTTGTTGTTATCAATATTTTGATAAAGAGAAAAGGCACTAAAATGTACCAGACTGTATTTTTGTTAGTCGTGTGTGTGTGTGTGTGTGTGTGTGTGTGTGTGTGTGTGTGTGTGTGTGTGTGTGTGTGAGTACTTGTGATTGTGTGTGTGCATGCATGCGTTTGTGCGTGTGTGTGTGCGTGCGCGCGCTTGTGTGTGTGGTGTGTGTGTGTGTGTGTGTGTGTGTGTGTGTCGTGCGTGTGTATGTGTGTGCGCGCGTGTGTGTGTGTGTTTGTGTGTGCAGAAAAATATTTCATACTTTTTCAATGTAATAGTTATATAAAATATACATGAACATTTAGGGAATATACAACAACAGACGGACAGTTTGGCTTGCCGTCTTTACATTGGTATAGTGTTGTAAGTGTGCATTAAATAAGTAATGGCATGAAGTGGTCTTTTCTCTGCGACCCAAAACACTGCCCTGTTTCTCCTCTGTCTCGCCATTTCACGTCACTGGCCACGTGACATGAATGTGTCTGGTTGCTGACATCGCACGTGCCCGTATGGACAGCCGGGTTCCCTGGAGAGTGAGGTCAGGGCAGGAAAGGGTTGGTTGTTGTTACAGCGTTGTGTTTGGTTGTGTCTGCTACGTGATATTGAAATAGGCCATTACTGTAATTACAGTTGTCTGTGATAGCACCCCATGTCTGCCTAGCGTGAAGGGAATGGTTTCAGGGAAGAGTGAAAGGAGTATCAGAATCAGAATCAAAATCAGTAATTTATTCAGTAAGGCCGTTGCCCCATTTGAAGGGGTATGAACACATTATGAACACGATACAATCACAAAATATAATACATACTCGTTCGTGGATAATGCATACTTCAAATGTTTTGGAATAAATTCAATACATGACCCACACTCAAACTTCAATTATACAATAGGAACATATAAATAGGCTTGACGGACACACATTGCAAGGATTTAACTTTATGATAAGGCAAATTCTTTTCTCTTAAAAGTTTTACAGGCAGGGCTGGACAAAATAGAATAAAGTGATTTTCATTTTCAGTAACAGTTTAACATAATGAGCATTGCATTTCGCTGCCTCCTAATTACGTCTTTTATATCTTAATCTATGCACTGATAAGTCGGACGTACCAAACCTAAATCTTGTGAACACATATCTAATAAATCTGTTTAAATCCGACAAGAAGTATGCTTCAACATTATGAGATTATTTAAACTTTCTATACTGTACAGACATCACTGGTATTGATACAATACACCCAAATTTGCCATCTACTGTTAACTAATCTTTGAACGCTTTTATGAAAGACTTTATACAACCCACACCCTGATTTTTCCAGACGTATGAAAAACCGTAATTGTTTAATATACACGGACTTTTGAGGCCCAATTTATTTTTCATCTGTCGGCTAAATTTGATCGTGTTTTATATGCCTTATAGGGCATTCTCTCTTCACTCATTTCGTTAGTTTTAGTCAGTATCGAATATGTTTATGGTCAAGGGAAATCTTGCATATGAAATCGTTTGGTGTTCTTATGTTAAGCCCTGACTATTTTTTCAACATAAACAATTCAACATTTTCAGTCACCAGAGCTGTTTTCTCCAAACCCCATATTTCTGAACCATGCAGTAAAATTGGTTAAACTTGCGTAACAAAGAATTTCAAAAATAATTTTAATGAATTAGTCTTCAGTTTATTCAGTTTACCTAGAATACTGAAGGCAGCTCGTTTTGCTCTACTTGCTAGATCTTGATATGCAAAATTAAAACTAAGTCTTGTTGAGAACTATATTCCTAAATATCGATATGAGTTTACAACAGCCATCCTTGTATTGGTATAGAACCATTTCTCAGTATTCACTAAAATTCTACCTTTCCTAAACTCCATTACATTACTCTTGTCCATGTTAATTCTGAACTGTAACTGGCACGCTGCTCAATAGAGACTGTTTAGTTGCGTCTGTAAACCAAATGTAGTTTCTGGTAATAGAACAGTGTCATCAGCAAGCAATAGATTAAACAGTTCAATCAGTTCATTACACAGGTTTGCGCCATGTTTACCATTATTGATTATTTCGGGAGTAAGTTCATTTGTAAACAAAGAAAAAAAACCAGGATGGGACTACGCACATCACCTTGTTTCACTCCACTTGTACAAGTTATGCGGCTAGTAAACTGTGTACCACACCGCACTCTTGCTGTCACAGAAACATACATACTTTTAATACATCTATGTATCTTACCCTTAATGCCATTCTCTAACAATATAGGCCATAGACATTTTCTTGAAATTGAATCAAACGCCTTTTCAAAGTCAATGAAAGCTACATACAGTTTTGTGTTATAGGTAAATTGTTTCTGAATAGTTGCCAGTAGTGTGAACATGTGATCAGTTGTTGAATAATTCTTTTTAAAACAAGCATGGTATTCGCCTGTGATATTGTTGTACTCAAGACTTTCCTGTAATCTTAAATTGATAACACAGCTGTACATTTTTCTGCTAATAGTACTCAAAGAAATACCTCTGTATTTATTAGGATCACTAGCGTTTCCTTTTTAGATAAAGGAAAAATGATGCACTCTGTCAAGTTCTCGGTGTATTGACCAGTATTTAGTAAAACATTGAAATATTCAACTAGGAAATTCCCAATCTCATCTCCTCCATTTTTCAAAAGCTCCCCAGTTATTCAGTCTGGTCCTGCTGCTTTTCGATATTTCATTTTTTTAATGATAATAAAACTTCTTCTTTTGAAATAGAGTGATTTAAAATATCATCACTATCATCATCATTATCATCAGCATCATCCCTATCATTTCTGTCGTTACCATCGGACTTTACAGCGAAACCATCATAAGAAACCTAGATTAATGTATTGGGGAAAGAGGTTGGAAGAAAAATAAAAAGTCTTCGTTATACAGATAACACCGTTCTAATCGCAGAAAATGAAATACTTACAAAATCTTCTGAATATGATAGAAGTAGAAAGCAGAAGTGAAGAGCTGGAGCTAAATAACAAGAAGACTGAAGTCATGGTAATCAGTAAAGAACAAGAAATCACCCCACGCAAAATAACAGCAAATGGCACAACATTGAGACAAGCTGATAAGTTTGAGTACCTGGGAACAGTCATCTCACCAGACGGCAGATACGCATTAGAATTAGCCAGTGGTATCGGCCAATTTAAACAGCAATCAAGAAAATGAAAAAGGTTGTTACCAACAAACGCCTGTCAATTAACATCAGGAAGAGAGTTTATCATTGTTGTGTAGAACCGATATTATTGGACGCGAAGCGTGGACAGTCAACACACAAAGTCAGACCAAGAATAATGTTAAGAGTTCTATGACAGCAAAACAAAGCAAAACAAACAAAAAAACAATCCAAAACAAACAAACAAAACCCAACACAAATGAGACAGTCTTGAAAGAGGCAAATACGAAAGAGTATTAATGACGAAGATTAGGAAACAAAACAAGCAGCGTTTATAGGATGTTTTATGAGGCAAGAGAAATTTGAGCGATTTGTAATATCAAGAAAGCTGGAGAGAAAAAGAGCGCCAGATAGACGCAGGGAGAAAATATTGGATGGGTTTGTAGAGTGGATGAAGACAGAAAGGGTGAGAGATGGACTTTCAGCGACAAAAAATAGATTCTTATTGAGGGCTATAATGGCCAACGCCATGCGGCAAGGCACATGATGATGATGAATGGTTGTCCGTGTTAACATAGATACATAATGCCTGTAGATAATATTATACCGTGCATTATATCTTGTACGATAAAGTACTGTTCCTGTTCTTGTCGCTATGATCCAAAGCGTTATAAAATCTGAAATAAAAGCATTGAAAAAATATTACACACACACACACGCACACGCACACATACACACACACACACACACACACACACACACACACACACACACACACACACACACACACACACACACAATGTTTCTTGTTACCATGCTACCAGGGGTTCATTAGTTTCATGACTTGTCGCCTGTTTGCAAGATCTCCTTGGAGAATTATCACAGCTTTTCCAGCAACTCCTGGATACAGACAGACAGAGAGACAGAGAGAGAGAGATGATGATGATGATGATGATGATGATGATGATGATGATGATGCTTTTGTTGTGCATCGGTAGAAGTTATTAGCCATTTTTTCAGACTTGCTGACTGTTCTTCACGTACGCCCAACCGTTGACATGACGTACGTCTTCAATTCTCCGTATCGGGAAAATCTCCTCTTTTTAATTTTTTTTTTCTCGTTTGGTTTTTTGTTTTGTTTGTTGTTGTTGTGTTTGGACTCGCTGGCAATGAGCCATGTAGGTTGATACTGGTGCGACACGGCAGTTGTCAGTGAACCACTGTGTTTTACTTTATGTCAACGTTGCTGTCTGCCATTGTCCACCCCTGTACCCCACTCCATCTGTTCATCCATCGACAGTCACATTCTCTCTCTCTCACTCTCTCTGTCTGTCTGCTCTCTCTCTTCTCTTCTCTCCTCCTCTGCCTCTCACTCTCTGCTCTCACTCTCTCTCTCTCTCTACTTTCTCTCTCTCACTCTCTCTCTCTCTCTCTCTCCTCTCTCTCTCTCTCTCTCTCTCTCTCTTTGTCAGAATGTTAATGGAGAAGGCAACAGGAAGATTTAAATTATCAACCAACAGGCACAGAGAGCATTATTTATTTAAAGTAATGCCTGGTTTGTCGAAGTGGAAACAATCATATGGCATTACCTTAGTTCAAACTTTTATGTTTTTCGCATACTTACACGACAAAACTGGTGCTATAAAACACGACTTCTTTGCCTTTTCAGAACTGCTGCCTGTCGTAAAACAAGGATCGCCAAAGACTGATCTGGATGAATCTTTTCCTTAGAGTCATGCTTTTTGTTCAAAAAGGCCGTTCTTTATTCAGAACGACACAAGCTTCACAGCAAACACAGAATGCATAATAAAATTATGCATGGGGCACATGCCCGTGCAAACGTACATTTCAAACCTTTCACCATCCTAGAATAGTACAAAAGCGTAATACTTAACACGTTACCACCAGAGAGAGAGAGAGAGTATGAATGGTTTGGTGTTGTAGGACTTAAGGCCCATTAACATTGGGACATGAGGGACGGGTGGCTTCACAACATGGAAACCATCTACGGTTGTAGAAAAATGCAAATAAGGTTGGAGGTCATCACGACATATTCAGTTGGACATGAATAGGTCTGCGCACCAGAAAGATATTATGTACAAGAGGTACAGTGGTGTGGGAGTTATTACACACATCAATCATGACGTTCATGGTGGATCTATATAACTGTCACTCTCAAGGCCATTGTCTTTAACACTTTGGCTGGCACTATTGTAAGTTCTGTCCGTTTTCCGCGGTATTTCTTGAATTGTCGCTATTACGTAAGAATATGGAATATCTGGCTTGTCAACAGGCTGGTGTATTGTTCTACATACATCTTCGCTACTGAATCCAATATCAGTCACACTGCAGAGCATGTCAAACTTTTTCTCGTGTCTGTGTCAGTTTTCTTTGTACCCTTAACCACTTACAGCCACCCTTCCTTTCTCTTCTTTATCACTATTAACGGTTATATTTTCCGCATATTCCTACTCACTGTTTTGGGAATCGTTGTCGTCAGGTCTGTCTGCGTGTATCTGTGTCACTACCAGGTAAGGCAAACTGACACACAACAGGCTGAGACTCATGTATGGGAGGCAAACTGCGTGATGTAGCGGTGTTGTCACGCTTCAATATATCGACATGACAAGCTGTGTCAGCATCAGTTCAGTCAAACAGGCAGGGTGGGGTAGGTAAAAATAGGCAGGACGGGGATGACGATACTTCGCTGCCTTGTGTTGATCACGGTGTTGTCTGTACACCTCGGCCCGTCTCCGAGAAAGGGAAGGAGGGAGGGAGTTTGTACTCAGCAAGCTTAAATTTGTGTTCTTTCTTTCATCTGCATATTTTCCGACAGAAAACTCGAAGAAACAAAGAGTTAGGAATGAGAAGTGATTGTCAAAACTGCGTATCTCCTATCTTTAGTCTCTGCGCGTTGTCAGCTTAAATCTAACATATAACGTTTTGGGGGGAGGTGGCGGATGAAAGAGATGTAAATGGGTCGATTCAGATCGATGTGTGGTGTCTGTTGATATGTGGACAGAGAGAGAGAGAGAGAGAGAGAGAGAGAGAGAGAGAGAGAGAGAGAGAGAGAGAGAGGAACAAAATCAACAGTGATTTATCCTTACTAAGCAGGTGGATTATCGTAATTAAGTTTATAACTTTTGTCCAATTGCTACTCACAAATGATTCATGTTCTAATCTATCTTAGAAAGAAATGAAGAATGAACCATGTTTTTCAACATATACATAACTTGCTCCTGAATTGTGCCATTATCTAAAATTTGGACTAACTGCTCACTACACAGAACTAGACTTCTTAATGAAGTACGAAGAACTCCACGTACTAGATGAGTTGACCACACTCCGTTATGTTTTTGCATAGTGTGCATGTTTGGTGGACGCGCATGCTGGGTATTTCCATGTTTCCATAAGTCAATCAAAGACATGACTTTAAGGATCTTACACGTGCATATTTTGTGTTCATCAAGCGTACAAGATGATCAGAAGGGTGTCTAGGCACTGGCAGGTCTGCTCACATGCTGGGGCGTCGGAAAATTCTACAAACTTTACTCACTACGTGGAGATGTCTTGGTAGTGCGATGCCAAAACTGTCCGATTGAAAATTCGATATTAACCCACCTGATGGCCAGACTATATACAATCCATGAAAACAAAAAGAGAAAAATAAACAACAACAAAAAACTTATTTTTCATGCACTTATAAACGCATTTCAATTACTTATTATGATCAGTATACTAAGTTTGCTTAGTATGTATGTATTCATAATCCATTTCTGTTTATTATAGAATTGGTTACACTCATCGACTAGATAATAATGTTTACATCGCCAAAAGTTGTAATTCAAATAGTTACTTGTACTTTCAAAGTGCATTCGTTATTTGCCAAAACTGGCAATAAACGCAGACTGTAGACGGGGAGTGGACGACTTTTGTATCGGTTGGTGACGTGAAATGTGACCTGTGATGTAGTAATGACTCAGATCTGTGCGAGGTTTGAATAATGGATAGCATCTTTGCTCATGTCAACTTACAAGTGCGTTTGTCATTACCCATGCCCTTCTAACAAACCCCTCCCCGTTCTCTCTCTCCCTTCACGAGCTGGCCAAAAACAGTCATGCGATGTCATTTCGGAAATCGATATTTGCTTTAAAAGCATTGCAAATTATCGGGAAAATCTGGTAGCACCCATCCCCAGTTCCCATTTGTGAACGGTGTTTACCAGCTTATATTACTGTAAACTTTGTTGCTTCCTTCTCTGTTCCTTTGTTTTCAACTACAATCTCTTTTGTCATTATTCGTTTGCACTTCTGTATCAAATGCACTATGACTCATGTACCTTCAAGTATCAGTGCCAGTCCAGATGTTAGTTACCGACACAACACAGCAGCTAGAAGAAAAATATGGTGTTGTGACCGTGTCTTGACCCCCAATGCCTCCCCCATCAGCCCCTGGCTCTTCTCGCGCGAGGCACGTGCCAGCTTCACAGATAGCACGCATTGTCGTATTAATATTACCAGTTTTGCCCCCAGAAAATCCCTCAAAAATAACAGCGCTGGTCGTGGGGCCAGCATGAACATTGCACTTTAGATCTGTCCTTGTGATTACTTTGATTCATTTCGATCGCGAACGCAAGTGCAGAGAATCACGTCCGCCATCTTTTGTTGCAACCAGCTCCCACCAACTGCGGTCGCGCTTCCGGCTCTGCCCATCATCTTTTTCGTCTCCCATGGTGAAGAGTCTTCCATCCACTTCTCCGGCAGCAGCGTCGCAATTTCTCATCAGTTGTAGTGAGGCTGGTCTGTAGGGATATGGCTTCTTGCTATCGATATTTTGATCATTGTGACCATATTTGTCAGGCAGAGCACGTCTCTGGAACATAGTTAGAATGCTCTGCAAAGCCCTTTGCGCCAAATTTGGAGAGCTAGGGTCGAACCGGAAAGAATAGTCCCGGTCATGTCCTGGACTCTGGAGCCCTGTCTTCGTTTTTATCATTTTTATTGAGAAGTGTTAGACTTGGCTCACCTTGTAAATTACCTCTTGTGTTTGGGAAGACGACTGCCACCGGAAGCTGTTGGGGGTAGGAAGGGGTTGGTGCGAAGAGGACGGGCTGGATGGGGATGGGGGGGGGAGGGGTGTGTGTTTTGTGAGAGACACATGTAAAGACAGAGGAGGTTGAGGTTACTAAATGAGACAAAAATCCAAAAGAAATGATCAAGACATTATAATATTGTCCCTTTTACACAATAAATGAAATAATAAATCAAGTTTTAGTTTCCATCGCACGCATCTCTGTGCTGCTGAGAAAGTTTTAAAAAAAAACATTTGTTAGAAACCACCGGTATTATAATTTTGTTTGATATTGGCACAGTCTGCGATAGCAGTGCCTTGGAGTAAAAAACAACGGCATAATAAGATGGTCAAACGATTCTTTTAAAAACAAGAAACAGGTTGTTACATTTCCTCGATCATGTAAATTAATATTATTTGAGACAAAGAAAATCTATCATATTCGTTTTTAACACTTGCATTTCTCATTCCAACTCTCCATGCAGCTTAGGAAGTAAACCAGCACAGTTATTGAAAATCACCACTATTAATGTCTACAAAATCTATTTATCAAACCATTCATCAGACTTCCAGTGTAAATGAACTGGGTTCCATCTCTCTAGATATGTAGTTTGTTGTTGTTGTTGTTTTCATTTGTTTTGTTTTGTTTTCGATCGCCCAGGTCAACAGGCGTACAGACCTTCGTGTGTATATACATGAAGAAAAGCGAGTATGAATGTTCAGGATTCTGTAAGTCTGACTTATGATACATAAAAAAAAAACGACTGTGCATAAAATAGTGGAGTGTAGTCAGTACGCCCAACAGCCTAAATACTGCTTTAAAAAGTCTGATTATGTGTAATGAGCAGTGCATCCAAATGAGTTTGTACAACAGCGCTATACAAGTATGATGTGTGATTTGTACAGTTTGTGAGTGCCATTTTAGAAATGTATTTCGGTACTTACCTGGATACGTGTGTTGCAAACCTCTGCGTTGCGTCATTTGGTATTTAAAAGCATCAGAAACTCATCTTCATCGTATGATATATGCATTTCTTAAAAAACAAACATATTTTCATACAGGTGTAATATCAGGAGTTATTTTAGGCAACAATACCTACTTTTTGATATATGTGTATGGATGGGTTCATGCGTTGCTTCTGGGGGAATCAGAAGACACTGACTGTCTTTGTGGTTAATATTTTTAGATATTTCCTTGAACGCAAACGCCAAACTTTAAATGTTAGCAGACACACATTAAGAGTGAAAATCAGATTTGATTTGAAAATCAGCTTTTATTTTTCACCTAATGTAACGATTTGCTTACTAATCGTTTAAGGACTTTCTAAAAATAATATTCATCGAAAGTTTTACTTTGCAGTCTCTCTCTATCAGTTTATCTGATAAAAAAAATGGCTGTATTTTGACGAATCATCTCTGAACCAGTTTCTTTTACAACCATTTACATATTCAGCGATACAAAGTTATCAAATATTCAAAGTATTGCGGATTCAAAACTGCGTGATGGAGTTTGATTCTTGTGGGTTGACGGAGTTGGAATCCACAAACTCACACTTGTCAGTCAGTTGCGCAATTCACAATGCCAGGCGACTGGTGAATGCCGTGAATTTTAATACTTTGTGTGTTATCTATAAATGAAAGAAATATTTTGACCACATCGCTAAAAGCATGCAATCTATGTCCAGTAGAATACTGTGGTATTATATTTGATGGTTACCTTATTAATTTATAAGTCATACACTGCTGAGCGAGCATGTCATCTCATATTTAATAATAATAATAATAATAATAATTACAATATTTATATAGCGCAAAATCTTGATAAAATCAAATCTAAGCGCTGAAGCAGACACACACGCACGCACGCACGCACGCACCACGCACGCACGCACGCACCACACACACACACACACAACACACACACACACACGCATGGCTATAAATGGGGAGAAAGAATAAAAGCAATAAAAGCAAGAATAAAAGCAATGGAAAATTATAGAGAGCATAGCATATACAATTATATATTATAACCATGTGATTCCCCTCCGAGCGGAGACAGGCTGCAGAGGGGGGGGGGGGGGGGGTTGAGTGAGGTTAGGATTTTATGCGGAGGAGAAAAGGTGAGTTTTGAGAGAGGACTTGAAGGAGACAAAAGTAGGTTGCTGACGGACTGAGAGAGGAAGTTTGTTCCAGGAGAGTGGACCAGAAACAGAGAAGGCTCGTGGACCATAGGTATTGAGCTTAGTGCGTGGAAAGCGAAAAGTCAGAGGATCGGAGGCAGAGCGGAGGGTACGTGAGGGAAGATAGATCTCAAGTAGGCTTGACAGGTAATCGGGGGCTGCGTTATTGAGGCTTTTGTAGCACATGGTGTCTAGTTTGTACTGTATGCGCTTTGATACAGGGAGCCAGTGAAGTTGTGCCAGGAGAGGAGATATATAGTCAGCTTTTTTCTTTTTGAGTACAAGGCGTACAGCATTGTTTTGAATGCGTTGTAGGATGTGAATGGTGGAGGCAGGAAGACCAGACTGGAGTGAATTGCAATAGTCAATGCGAGACATTATGAAGGAGAGAACGAGTTTTGCAGTTGTTTCGACAGAGAGATACTTCCTGATCAGCCTTATACGATGGAGATGATAGTAGCAAGATCTGGCAGTTTGAGAAACAAAGTTGTTCATGGAGAGGGTAGAGTCAATGCAGACACCAAGGTTTTTAGCTGAATCAGAAATTGGGACTGATGTGTTACATAATGGGAGAGAAAGAGGAGGCAGCTGAGAAAGTTTCTGACGGGTGCCAATGAGGATAGCTTCTGTCTTGTCGTCATTAAGCTGAAGTTTGTTGAACGTCATCCAGTTCTTAATGTCCGAGTAACACTCAGTGGTGCGAGTCAACAGGCGCTGTATATTATCAGGTGAGTCACTGTCTTGAAGTTGGGTGTCATCAGCATAGAAGTGGTGTTTTATAGAGTGGGAGTTGATGATGGTTGACAGGGGGGAGGTGTAAAGAGTGAAAAGAACAGGGCCAAGGACAGATCCTTGTGGAACACCACAGGTCAGGTATGCAGGTTGAGAGTAAGTGCCATTGATGAGAACAGTTTGTTTTCTGTTTGATAAATACGAAGTGAAAAAGGAGAGAGCAATGTCAGAGATGCCAAAAGTATGATGAAGTCTAGAAAGGAGAATACCATGGTCAATGGTATCGAAGGCTGCAGACAGATCAAGGAGTGTGATGATATGCACACGAGTGTCAGAAGCCTGGCATTCAAAGTCTGTCTGCAGTTGAAGGCAACTGAAGTTTATCCTGAGCATGGAATAAACTTATTAAATATTCCAGTACGGGCGTTTTTGATACATACGTACGAACAAAAGTTGTTTGGGGTAATATTACCTGACATGTTTTTGTTCTTGTCTACCTATCCGTATGTTTAGCCCCTAATCGAAGTGAAAGACACCCAAACCACATTTGAATAACTGATGGTATTCTCAAGGTAACTGAGGCCAAATCATTGCATTTTAGTACACACACACACACACACACACACACACACGCACGCACTCACGCACGCACGCACCAGCACGCACACACACAGACACACACAGGCACGCACACACGCACATATAGCTAGCTACCTAGATAGATAAGAAAAATAAACGGAATTAGGATTCACGATTTTTAATGCCGGCGCATTGAAGTTGTAACAATTTTTGTTTTATACAGTGCGATAATAAATGCACGTATGACCTATCAGTCCCTGCGACCTTCAAGAAAGTCAATATATAATAAACCATGAAGTATGGCAAGGACAGCGGTTGACTGTCACAGTAGTGAAAACAGAATTGAACTATTATTAGTAGTTTCTGAGAAAATGCTGTTCACACATCTTCCTGCAAAAGTGACGTTGATCTTGGTGCTTTACTCCTGAACAGTCCACACTTTTAATCAAAAATCATGAAGTTTCACTAATGAAGAGCTGAGAAAATTGTGTTCATACATTTTTATAACAGGAAGACACACATAAATCCGCGAGTGTCCATATGAAATAATCTCTTTAAAAAAAAACAAGGGGTGGGGGGGGGGGGCAGGTCAGTAATGAGAAACAGAAGAAAAACAAATTATATTTACGAGGGTATGAAGTAAGGAATGTATATGCCTTTTTACATCCAGCCCTCCTCTAGAGGGGATCTACATTACACATATATTATACGTAAGTCAACGTGGATATTCCAACAAGGCGAACATTAAATGTCAGGTCAAAGAAATAGACTTGAATTGTTATAGACAGACAGACAGAGCTGTACATACTCGCACACACACACAACACACACACACACACACACACAACACACACACACACACACACACACACTAACACACATAACACACACACACATGTATATATGTTTATATATATGTGTGTGTGTGTGTGTGTTGTGTGTGTGTCGTGTGTGGTGTGTGTGTGTGATCTGATTGTAAGGTAGTAGAAGAGCTAATTAATGCATGAGATGTGCTCATTTCCTCTTATAAGATATTAAATACATTGAAACTGAGTTGTTTTCGTTTTGTTGTTGTTGTTTGTTTGTTGTTGTTGTTTGTTTGTTTGTTGTTGTTGTTGTTGTTGTCCTGTTTTTAGTGTGCGCCTGAGGGCAGTCAGCAGCTACTGGATTTAAAGAGGTTCATTCTTGGGAGGGTGACATTTAATTTCCTCCTGTTGCGTGTGAGAATTGTATGGGAAGTGTTCTTTATGTTAAGTGTAGCATGTCTATTCTTTATGTTAAGTGTAGCATGTCTATTCATTATGTTAAGTGTACATGTCTATTCTTTATGTTAAGTGTAGCATGTCTATTCATTATACCGTGCCTAAATATTCACATCAGCTTGCTGACGCAAGTATTATGTATGTGTGTGAACGTGGAACAGAGTGGAAGAGAGAGAGAGAAGGAGAAGAGAGAGACAGACAGACAGACAGACAGACGAGAGAGGGAGAGAGAGAGAGAGAGATTGGGTGGGGGTGGAGGTATTGGAGAACTCACTGAAGTGTAAGAATGTATTTTTGTACTCCAGGATCATCGTGTGTTGCGCAAGGTTGCTAGAATTTGTCTGCAAGTCAAACCACTCCTCTTCCATCAGACCTGGCTTCTGCCTTCCTTGTCCTTCCAGCTGTTGTCAACAGCCTCGCAAATGTTTACCGTCCTGCCTTTACAAGTCTTAATAAAAATAGCATCGTGACATTTGTAATCGAAATGAGAGGAAAGGTATTGCATACAACCAATGTTTCCATTCAAGGAAATCAGGCGTTTTCCTACGTTGAGTCAGTGGATTCAAGTCTTCATACCTCCCAGCTTCAGCAATTCCGCGTGCGTTATTAATTGGATTTGTTATGTATTATGTCACTTTTCTGTTTTTCCTCTATCCCTTAAAAGACAGAGGCTGGGCAGAGAAGACCTTTCAGATCGGCTAGAGACACAGGTACATGTAAGTGTGTTTGAATGTGAGCGTGATGACATATGACTTTCCTTACCTAACCTATTTATCCCATCTGACAAGATCACACCACCACGCACGCACGACACCACACACACACAAACCACACACACACACACACACACACACACACACACACACACACACACACAACACACACAGAGAGAGAGTATTCATTATCCAGGAAACGGTAGCAAATTCGTAAGACTGTGTGTGGTAATTTCTGTAAGTTATTTCTGTTTGTCAATGTAAGTGTTATTTTGTACAAGTCCTGATACACATCGTTATGTCTGCTTCTCAAGAAGACCAAGTAATTGAGGTGTTCAGGGCCTGGGAAATATATCAGACATTTTTGAATGCGCACTGACTAAAAATACGCCTTCTGTTCATAAGAAAATAGGTTATTATCTCATTATTCATCCAACAACCTAATATTTAACGAATATACCAATATTTGCTTTCAAATAAAATGTGTATTACTGAAATTAGGACACAATCATTAAACACCACCACCACCGTAGGTTCAAGTCAGTTCAGTTCAATAACCATTCATGGTCAGATTAACTAATGATGTACTGACATCCACTAAAGGATTTTGACAGGACTGGAAGGACACAATGAACATCAAGACACAATCTGAAATCAGGAAGGGAAGGGGGACAATTTACGTGGCTAAGTGATCACCATTTTTGTTGTGTGTGGTGGTTACAACCAGTGACACAAGTCCCCAGGGATAGGCGGCAAAGGAAGGGAGTGGGGAAGATTGAAAAGTGATCAGGACATGTGTATGCCCAGTGAGACCAGCACCCATCATGTCCCCAAGGCCTTCCTGACACCTCTTCCTTCCGTAAGGGGCAGCAATCAGATCGGGGTGTCAGTCTTCTTATTCCGATCTGGCTCCCTCACTTGACAGCCTGTCTGTCGCGCTCAGACACCAGTCTGCAGAGACCTGGACTGTCTGATGCTGTCCTCTGGAGCTGTCTTACTGTAGAGCGGTGATGTGCGTGTCCACGTTGTCTCTTGTCTGTCATCGGCTGTCCAGTAAAACGAGACTTCTCAGGTGGAAATTACATGTAATTCATAAAATGAAATAACATACATGCAAATAGATTTATATAGTATGCAAAGAAGTTAAACGTACGTTGCGTTATTCTTCACACACACACACACGCACCACACATCACACACACACACACACACACACACAACACACACACACACACACACACACAACTCGCACGCACGCACTCTCTCTCTCTCACACACACACATACATACACACACACGCACGGACGCACACACACACCACAAAGAGAGAGAGAGAGAGAGAGAGAGAGAGAAACACACACACGCACTTTAGAAAACGATGGTTAGACACGACAGTAGGAGTGTCAGCACTGATCTTTTTATCATATTTTAACCTCAAATCACTGGCCCACAGTGCTGGCCCACCCTGACATGGGTACTAAACAATGCTAGCCCACCCTGACATGGGTACTAAACAATGCTGGCCCACCCTGACATGGATACTAAACAGTGCTGGCCCACCCTGACATGGGTACTACAGTATTGGCCCACCCTGACATGGGTACTATACAGTACTGAGGGGAGACAGTTTTAGTCACGATAACAAAACACGAAGAAAACTATTGTGCAAAAAATATTCACTCTAAGATACTGCAAGAATTCCGAGAGTGATAAAACTGTTTACCAGTGCTAATCTGTACGAAACAAGGCGTGGGCACTCATTAGTGAGATGAAAATGATACGAAGAACTGTCACTAATGCACTGTATCGCCTGAAAGTCAAGGGATAAGCTGCAATAACTAATTGCTTCGTGCTGATGGAAAATACCGATGTTTTCTTCAATTATCACGCTGTTCTTGGAATTACTGCGTAATGCCTATGTCAAAGTTGCTATTTATTCATTAATTCATTAATAAGCATAATTAATCGTCAAAATAACGTCTCTTTGACAGTGAAATGATCGACAGGCTTTTTTTTTGTTTTTGTTTTTCTAAAACAGAATCAAGTTCTGTCAGAAATAGTGATCATTTATGGAAAGATTTTTTAGACACAGGTGTAAGTTTCCTTACACAATAATGTTTGTTATACAATGAACAGTGACATTTTGCAGCAATGCATGCTTCGCTTTAACCCCCCCCCCCCCCCCCCATAAAGTTCTCCACAAAATTAATATTAAATGCGCGTTTCCTTTTCTGTTCATAGGTATAGTGATAAACTAAAATCTTATTAGTTTTCCATTATTTGCACTGCCGTGATATTGTTCTTATGTCATGAAGCCCCCCCCCCTCTTTCTCCTCTCTCTCTCTCTCACCACACACACACACACAACACATCACATACTCATATTATACACGCATACATACATGTGCACAAGCACAGTCGTTCGCGCACGCACATACTGATACTCACTCATACCGTTACACAGACGCGTGCACACGCATACACACGTAAAGTTGTAAGTTTTCCCACAAATAAAAAAAAAACCGTGGGAGGGACGGGTATGTCTAGACAGTATTAGAAGATCAGCACAAATAGTGTTATACATTCACCAAACTGATTAGTTCTATATTCTGGGCAGACTTTCACAAGGTTTGCCCTCCTCTTCTCACAAGAAAACAAAGACGGGAAAACTAGCTTCCTTCTGCTAAGGGGGATAAAAAAATAAATTCAGTTTCTCTTTTCTCTCAACAATCTGATTGTGAAGTAGACAGCCATTTGGTCCGACTTGTCTCCCTTCACTACTGTTTACCTCTCTTGGGATGGCGGTAGCTAACGTCACCAGGGGGCGCTGTTCGGGGTCTTGGCACGCGACCGGGTCAGCACGCAATGGAACAAACATATCATAGAAAACTCATCATGCCAGTTTTAAAAGAGCATTCTTTCTCTATTATCTCTCACACACAAAAGCCTCTCTTCTCTCTCTCTCTCTCTCTCTCTCTCTCTCTCTCTCTCTCTCTCTTCTCTCTCTCTCTCTGTTGTGTGTGTGTGTGTGTGTGTGTTGTGTTGGTGTGTGGTGTGTCGTGTGTGGACTTGAGGGATATGTGGCGCGCGTGCGTGTGTGGAATGGAAGCGAATGGTGGGGTTGCAGGAGAAGTGGTGGAGCTGGTGATAATGGTGTAAGATTCAGATTGATCTGTCGTGATCATGTATAATTTATTGTTAAGACACGATAAGGACACAGATAAGGACACAGAATGCCGGTGGAGATTTTTGTAATGTTTGCCATCTCCTTTCTTAATCTAAAAAAAAAGCGAAAAAAGACGTATGTCTGAATAAGCAATGCATGATTTGTTAGTATTGTGTCCAAGCATTATCTTAATAATGCAAAGGGAAAAAACGGAAAACAGCTGTACCGATAATGATTTGTCGACTGTAGAATTGAAGATTAATCGTAAGCTGTCCAAACATTTTTGGCGTAAACTGCTGAGAAAATGCAGCGAGTGATTAACTTTGTAAATACAAATAAACAGACAATGCATCTTTTTTCTTCCATCTAGTTTCCGCGGAGCAAATGCATTGAAGAGGCATCATAGATCTTGTTGGCAGTATATCACACAGTTCGTTTCCCAGGTCCCTCCCCTTCAAGGTCAGCACCTTCTTCACT
>CM060314.1:76707328-76719828 GCA_030674185.1 Monoplex corrugatus | reverse complement strand
AAAGAGAGAGAGGGGGGAGAGGGGGAAGAGAGACAGAGGGGAGAGAGAGAGAGAGAGTGAAAGAGAGAGACAGACAGACAGACAGAGAGTTGTTGTTGTTGTACAGCTCCTCTGCCGCCGCCTGTACGTGTGTGTTTTTCATTGTTAGCGGATGAGATGGGTGTGTGTGTGTGTGTGTGTGTGTGTGTGTGTGTGTGTGTGTGTGTGTGTGTGTGTGTGTGTGTGTGTGTGCGTGTAGTGTGTGTGTATGTGTGTGTGTGTGTGTGTGTGTGTGTGTGTGTGTGTGTGTGCGTACGCGCCCGCGGATCTCTGTTCTTTGCGAACGTTCTTGCTAGTTGTCATGTCAACACATGACTGAATAGCAACGTTATTCTCTTTCCTTCCTTCCTTCCCTTTCTTCCTTTCTTTGTTTCTTTCCTTATCCATTATCCAGTAATGTTCAATCAGTCCGTATTCTTGTATGAAGGATTCGTTCTTGAAATATAAATTAGTATGCTTTCTGCAAAATCCAGAATAACTGTCTGCTGGGCGAGTGGCGTGAGCGGATGGCGCATTTTGTCATATCTTTAATCACAGAACATTTGAATGTGCTTTATCATTTTAAACATCGAAATAAGAGACTTATAGGCAACGAAGATGTGGATACTTTTGTAGTTTCTGATGGCAGATTCGCGATTCGTGCCCACTCCCACACGTATACCTACACGCACGCATGCATACATGCACACACACACACACACGCGCGCGCGCACACACCACACACACACACACACACACACACAACAACACACCACACACACACACACACACACACACCATGAAAATCAGCAGATCGGCCCACAGATTTAGGAGCAATACAGATTCGTGTACTCAGTGCAATATCCCGTCAAAACGCTATTTTGAAGTAAAAAGCCCAAGCCACCAGTTGAACGAAGAGCCTTCCCCTACAAAAGGACAAGAGAAAGTGGGGCAGTAAAGCGACCGAATGAAAAAGTCTTGTTTACGTTTTCTTTGTGAAAACTAGTTTCCTGGATCAGGATTGTAAATCTCATACCAGTTGTATTATTGGTTTAAAGCATCTAAAAACAGACAGTAAGCAGGGAAAGTAGACGAATGTTACGGACATTCATCCAAAAGTTTATCTGCACCAGTTTGCCTGGAAACACCTCTCAGTAGTATTTCCTTTTGTGGAGCCAATACTTCAAACACTACTGCGTAACCTTTCCACAATTAGACTCGTTCTCGTGACACCTTCGATCTGCGTTCGTCTGTATTCACAACTTTTGAATAAGTCAGTGAGGGTATGTGGTTGTGTCATACAAAACATATTTTTCAGCAGTGACATTTGTGTTGCGTCAGACTCACAGGAGTAGAATATTTTTGAACAAAAAGAAATGTTTTGGAAATTCGTTTTCATTTTCGGAAAGAGGCATAGTATTTGTAGAAAGAACCAAAGTATTTGTAGAAAGAACCAAAGTGAGTCACACTTCTCTGGATGAGGAAAGATGGGAGCGGCAGACTGGAAAAGGGAAATAATTTCAAATAGCAAGCTACCTTCTTTCCGGTTTTATTTTCTGCTAAAAAAATCGCCCACTGAAGTTGGGCTGTGCTCCTTTATATACGATTGAGAAATTATGTGAACAAGACTGACTAAAAAATATTCCAGGTTTGCCTAAGCTTGAGACTACAACCACAGTTTTACCTGCATGTGCATCACCAAATTTATCGTCGTGTAAATCGAAGTCTATTATAACGGGTTTCTTTTTACATTCAGTGCGGACGAATTTAAAAATCCGTTTCTCCCTTCTTCCGATTAAGCAATTTCTCACTTTGTTCAAGTATTTTGAAAGATGCCGAAACTTTACGCAAGACTTTATAAAACTCCGACAATGCTGCTTGAAAAACAGATTGATATGAAGTCCACCCACTCATTAAATCTACATGTAATTAAAGGTATAGATTTAGAGTTGCCTATATAGGATAATGTACTCAAATAAAAGGAGGAGAAAAAATAAACGGGAAAAAAAGAAAATGTGAAACAGAAGAAATAAACAAGAGCAACAAATGTCAGCAGAATCAACAAGAACGAGAAAACAAGAGAAAAAACAAGAGCTACAGAATGGGTATGTCCACATTTTTGCTGTAGACAGTGACGTCTATAGATTTTTCGAAAACTGCGCATTAGAAGTTGTGCAGCTTTGATTTTGTATGCAGTTTGTGTTTCTATGACAGTGTGTGGAGGCAAGAGATAAAATAGACAAGGAATATTATTATTAAAAAAAATCGCAGTTTTCTGTCGCAAATTCCGATGAGTTTCAACCAAAGATGCGAAGACGTATATAGAAATAATAATGAGTGAGGAATATGGCGGTCAAGTGGATCCACGTGGAACTTTCAGTAGGGGAAGATCCTGGGTTCGTTTCACCGGGACAATTCGCCTGGTGGGTAAAGGGTGAAAATTTTTCCGACCACTACCTAAATCCACAGACTGTCCAACAGCGTAGTGAAGTGTGCTCAGTTCACCTATCAGCTTGAGTTCTTCAAACAGTACTTAAAAGTCTGCGTGTCCCTGAACAACAAGATTTATTTAAGTCAATGGGTGTTGAACCTAGCTGTAAAGCAAGCTGCTTATGCATTCCTGACCAAGGCACATGAGTTGGCTATTATAGTTTAACGCCACCATAGTTGCTAATGCCTGTCACTGAGTTTACAACTTAAATAAGAAGGATGGGCAATTAATAGTCAGGAGGCCTGACGTCATGAGGCAGGCTTCTGTAATGTCATGAGGCAGGCTACTGTAATGTCATGAGGCAGGCTATTGTAATGTCATGAGGCAGGCTAGCTGTAATGTCATGAGGCAGGCTCTGTAATGTCATGAGGCAGGCTGCTGTAATGTCATGAGGCAGGCTGCTGTAATGTCATGAGGCAGGCTACTGTAATGTCATGAGGCAGGCTACTGTAATGTCATGAGGCAGGCTACTGTAATGTCATGAGGCAGGCTACTGTAATGTCATGAGGCAGGCTACTGTAATGTCATGAGGCAGGCTACTGTAATGTCATGAGGCAGGCTACTGTAATGTTATGAGGCAGGCTACTGTAATGTCATAAGGCAGGCTACTGTAATGTCATGTTGCTGGCTACTGTAATGTCATGAGGCAGGCTACTGTAATGTTATGAGGCAGGCTACTGTAATGTCATAAGGCAGGCTACTGTAATGTCATGAGGCTGGCTACTGTAATGTCATGAGGCAGGCTACTGTAATGTTATGAGGCAGGCTACTGTAATGTCATAAGGCAGGCTACTGTAATGTCATGAGGCAGGCTACTGTAATGTCATGAGGCTGGCTACTGTAATGTCATGTTGCTGGCTACTGTAATGTCAGAAGGCTGGCTGCTCTAATGTCAGAAGGCTGGCTACTGTAATGTCAGAAAGCTGGCTACTGTAATGTCAGAAGGCTGGCTACTGTAATGTCAGAAGGCTGGCTACTGTAATGTCAGAAGGCTGGCTACTCTAACGTCAGAAGGCTAGCTACTGTAATGTCAGAAAGCTGGCTACTGTAATGTCAGAAAGCTGGCTACTGTAATGTCAGAAGGCTGGCTACTGTAATGTCAGAAGGCTGGCTACTGTAATGTCAGAAAGCTGGCTACTGTAATGTCAGAAGGCTGGCTACTGTAATGTCAGAAGGCTGGCTACTGTAATGTCAGAAGGCTGGCTACTCTAAGGTCAGGAGGCTGGGTAGTGTGATTGCGGTAGTCTGTCTATAGAGCCATATTCCTGCTGATTTCATTTTCTTCATCTTTTCTCAGTGTCCAGGCTTCGCAACCATACATTAAAACTGGCCCAAAAAAAATCAGGATTCTTAGTTTTAACTCTTTGGGAAGCTCTCTGTCTTTCCATAAGTTGTTTAGCTGGACCATATTTTGTTTTGCCATGCCAATTCTTGTTTTCACATCTTTGGTGCCGGAGTCATTTGCTTTTACGGATCCTAGATACTTGAAATATTATAATTTTTTATATCCTTTTTATTTATTTGAATGTTTGGATGTTCCTGGCCTTCTTTTCTCGCTATGTGCATGACTTTGTTGTTGCTTTTTTGTTTGTTTGTTTTTGTTGTTGTTTTTTGGGGGTTTTTTTTTTAGCATTTAGTTTCAATCCTGCCCTGCAACCTGCTGCATCTACTCGGTAGAGAATTTTCTTCATGCTTGTAATGTTATCTGCCGTTAAACGCAGTGTCGTTTGCATATCTCAGGCTGGTGATGTTTCTTCCTCCAACATTAATTCATATCTCTTCTAAATCTGCCTGTATAACGACCTGAGGTGAAAGGATGCAGCCCTGCCTGACTTCTTTTTTAATGCCAAAATATTTACAGTGTGCATCATTCCATCTGATGGTCCCTTTTTGATCTTCGTATAATGCTGCCATAAGTGACACCAAGTGTTTGGGGAAGCCCGTCTTTGCAGTTTCTCTCGACAGTAGTGTACAGTTTCGTCTAGTGGGTGGACCAGTGGTGACATAGCATCACTAGTTTCCATGAACGTCCTGGCAATGGTACTTGGTTGAATGAATTTGAGTCTTAGTGATGTTTTGAGAACAGTTATAATGAGTGACATTTTCTTGTGCGTTAATCTCTCTGTCTCTCTCTGTCTCACTTTGTCTTTCTACGTCTGTCTCTGTCTCCCTCTCTTTCTCTCTCTCTCTCTCTCTCTCTCTCTCTCTCTCTCTCTCTCTCTCTCTCTCTCTCCTCTCTCTCTCTCTCTCTCTCTCTCTGTAACCATGATGTATTTCTGTTTACTTTTCTTGTGCGTCAATCTGCTTATAAAAAAGAAGTTATTTCATAGAATGTGTCTGTCTCTTTGTTTCTATCATCTGTAAACAAAACGTGTTAGCGATTGTTTCTCTGCAGTTTTAAATTGAGTTCTGCTCTTTTTGGAGTGTAGGCCCTTCTTTTGAGCGGATGCGAATGCATGATTGATGGGGTTTGATCTGCCTGGTCGCTGTGACCAGAAGTAAACTCATGTAAAAACCAACGGTAGGTCTTAAATGGCGACAATAGAGCCGAATTGAATCCTGCGTAGACTACAGTGTTTTGGGATCTTGTATAGATAACTGCTTAATTGAATGTGATCCAGAACGTCCCAAAATTTCTACCTAAAATTTCTCAGCTGTTTACTGGAGGAATATACTCTAGATGTTTTGCTTATATGAATTACTCTTAGTGTTTACAAGTGTTGATTTTAAGCGTTTATAACAAATTAGTTTCTCTCCACGGTGGTTACAGAAGGGAAAATGTGCCAAAAGGATTTTTGTTCAGCGGTACAACTTAACAAGAAAACAATTATATTGTATGTTTAAGTATACCGATGTAGTTTTCAGGCCACTTGGATGATTTCTCTCTTTTTGTACAGGATGTTTGTACAAAAATGCAACAACAATGAAATCAACAAAATAAGTTGTTGTATAAAAATTTAATTGTCATTTTCTGAAGGAGGCGGGGGGGGGGGGGGGGGGGGTGGCATTTCAGTCATGAGATAAGAATAATGGTATTGTCTTAGGAATATAGTTTTGAATTAATTCATCATTTTTCAAATCTCAAAAGGAAGCAATTCACTGAGAATCCATAAACGTGTGTCAAAAGATACTAATAATGATAATATAATGATGTTCTAAGGTGCAGAATTTTGAGATACAAATCAAATCAAAGCGCACATTCTCATCATTTACTAAAACAATTGCTCACAATGACAAAAACTCAAGGCACAGAGCACACGCACGAAAGGACGGGGAGGACAGAAGGGCAGTGGGACGAGGGGTGGGCACGTAGAGGAGGCAGTGGGACAAGGGGTGGGCACGTAGAGGGGGCAGTGGGACAAGGGGTGGGCACGTAGAGGGGGCAGTGGGACAAGGGGTGGGCACGTAGAGGGGGCAGTGGGACAAGGGGTGGGCACGTAGAGGGGGCAGTGGGACAAGGGGTGGGCACGTAGAGGGGGCAGTGGGACAAGGGGTGGGCACGTAGAGGGGGCAGTGGGACGAGGGGTGGGCAAGTAGAGGGGGCAGTGGGACGAGGGGTGATCGAGGGGTGGGCAAGTAGAGGGGGCAGTGGGACGAGGGGTGGGCAAGTAGGGGGCAGTGGGACGAGGGGTGATCGAGGGGTGGGCAAGTAGAGGGGGCAGTGGGACGAGGGGTGGGCAAGTAGAGGGGGCAGTGGGACAAGGGGTGGGCACGTAGAGGGGGCAGTGGGACAAGGGGTGGGCACGTAGAGGGGGCAGTGGGACGAGGGGTGGGCACGTAGAGGGGGCAGTGGGACGAGGGGTGGGCACGTAGAGGGGGCAGTGGGACAAGGGGTGGGCACGTAGAGGGGGCAGTGGGACAAGGGGTGGGCACGTAGAGGGGGCAGTGGGACAAGGGGTGGGCAAGTAGAGGGGGCAGTGGGACGAGGGGTGGGCAAGTAGACGGGGCAGTGGGACAAGAGGTGGGCACGTAGAGGGGGCAGTGGGACAAGGGGTGGGCACGTAGAGGGGGCAGTGGGACAAGGGGTGGGCACGTAGAGGGGGCAGTGGGACAAGGGGTGGGCACGTAGAGGGGGCAATGGGACGAGGGGTGGGCACGTAGAGGGGGCAGTGGGACAAGGGGTGGGCATGTACAGGGGGCAGTGAGACGAGGGGGGGCACGTAGAGGGGGCAGTGGGACAAGGGGTAGCACGTAGAGGGGGCAGTGGGACAAGGGGTGGGCACGTAGAGGGGGCAGTGGGACAAGGGGTGGGCACGTAGAAGGGGCAGTGGGACGAGGGGTGGGCACGTAGAGGGGGCAGTGGGACAAGGGGTGGGCAAGTAGAGGGGGCAGTGGGACAAGGGGTGGGCACGTGGAGGGGGCTGTGGGACAAGGGGTGCGCACGTAGAGGGGGCAGTGGGACAAGGGGTGGGCATGTAGAGGGGGCAGTGGGACAAGGAGTGGGCACGTAGAGGGGGCAGTGGGACAAGGGGTGAGCAAGTAGAGGGGGCAGTGGGACGAGGGGTGGGCACATAGAGGGGGCAGTGGGACAAGGGGTGGGCACGTAGAGGGGGCAGTGGGACGAGGGGTGGGCACGTAGAGGGGGCAGTGGGACAAGGGGTGGGCACGTAGAGGGGGCAGTGGGACGAGGGGTGGGCAAGTAGAGGGGCCAGGGGGACGAGGGGTGGGCACGTAGAGGGGGCACAAGTAGAGGGGACAGTGGGACAAGGAGTGGGCACGTAGAGGGGGCAGTGGGACAAGGGTGGGCAAGTAGAGGGGGCAGTGGGACTAGGGGTGGGCACGTAGAGGGGGCAGTGGGACGAGGGGTGGGCATGCAGAGGGGGCAGTGGGACGAGGGGTGGGCAAGTAGAGGGGGCAGTGGGACGAGGGGTGGGCATGCAGAGGGGGCAGTGGGACAAGGGGTGGGCACGTTGAGGGGGCAGTGGGACAAGGGGTGGGCACGTAGAGGGGGCAGTGGGACAAGGGGTGGGCAAGTAGAGGGGGCAGTGGGACAAGGGGTGGGCACGTAGAGGGGGCAGTGGGACAAGGGGTGGGCACGAAGAGGGGGCAGTGGGACAAGGGGTGGGCATGTAGAGGGGGCAGTGGGACGAGGTGTGGGCACGTAGAGGGGGCAGTGGGACAAGGGGTCGGCACGTAGAGGTGGCAGCGGGACAAGGGGTGGGCACGTAGAGGGGGCAGTGGGACAAGGGGTGGGCACGTAGAGGGGGCAGTGGGACGAGGGGTGGGCACGTAGAGGGGGCAGTGGGACAAGGGGTGGGCACGTAGAGGGGGCAGTGGGACAAGGGGTGGGCACGTAGAGGGGGCAGTGGGACGAGGGGTGGGCAAGTAGAGGGGGCAGTGGGACGAGGGGTGGGCAAGTAGAGGGGGCAGTGGGACGAGGGGTGATCGAGGGGTGGGCAAGTAGAGGGGGCAGTGGGACAGGGGTGGGCACTTAGAGGGGGCAGTGGGACAAGGGTGGGCACGTAGAGGGGGCAGTGGGACAAGGGGTGGGCACGTAGAGGGGGCAGTGGGACGAGGGGTGAGCACGTAGAGGGGGCAGTGGGACAAGGGGTGGGCACGTAGAGGGGGCAGTGGGACAAGGGGTGGGCACGTAGAGGGGGCAGTGGGACAAGGGGTGGGGCAAGTAGACGGGGCAGTGGGACAAGAGGTGGGCAAGTAGAGGGGGCAGTGGGACAAGGGGTGGGCACGTAGAGGGGGCAGTGGGACAAGGGGTGGGCACGTAGAGGGGGCAGTGGGACAAGGGGTGGGCATGTAGAGGGGGCAGTGGGACAAGGAGTGGGCACGTAGAGGAGGCAGTGGGACAAGGGGTGGGCACGTAGAGGGGGCAGTGGGACAAGGGGTGGGCACGTAGAGGGGGCAGTGGGACGAGGGGTGGGCACGTAGAGGGGGCAGTGGGACAAGAGGTGGGCACGTAGAGGGGCAGTGGGACGAGGGGTGGGCAAGTAGAGGGGTCAGGGGGACGAGGGGTGGGCACGTAGAGGGGGCACAAGTAGAGGGGGCAGTGGGACAAGGAGTGGGCACGTAGAGGGGGCAGTGGGACAAGGGGTGGGCAAGTAGAGGGGGCAGTGGGACGAGGGGTGGGCACGTAGAGGGGGCAGTGGGACGAGGGATGGGCAAGTAGAGGGGCAGTGGGACGAAGGGTGGGCATGCAGAGGGGGCAGTGGGACAAGGGGTGGGCACGTAGAGGGGGCAGTGGGACAAGGGGTGGGCACGTAGAGGGGGCAGTGGGACGAGGGGTGGGCAAGTAGAGGGGGCAGTGGGACGAGGGGTGGGCAAGTAGAGGGGGCAGTGGGACGAGGGGTGATCGAGGGGTGGGCAAGTAGAGGGGGCATGGGACAGGGGTGGGCACTTAGAGGGGGCAGTGGGACAAGGGGTGGGCACGTAGAGGGGGCAGTGGGACAAGGGGTGGGCACGTAGAGGGGGCAGTGGGACGAGGGGTGAGCACGTAGAGGGGGCAGTGGGACAAGGGGTGGGCACGTAGAGGGGGCAGTGGGACAAGGGGTGGGCACGTAGAGGGGCAGTGGGACAAGGGGTGGGCACGTAGAGGGGGCAGTGGGACAAGGGGTGGGCACGTAGAGGGGGCAGTGGGACAAGGGGTGGGCATGTAGAGGGGGCAGTGGGACAAGGAGTGGGCACGTAGAGGAGGCAGTGGGACAAGGGGTGGGCACGTAGAGGGGGCAGTGGGACAAGGGGTGGGCACGTAGAGGGGGCAGTGGGACGAGGGGTGGGCACGTAGAGGGGGCAGTGGGACAAGGGGTGGGCACGTAGAGGGGGCAGTGGGACGAGGGGTGGGCAAGTAGAGGGGGCAGTGGGACGAGGGGTGATCGAGGGGTGGGCAAGTAGAGGGGGCAGTGGGACAGGGGTGGGCACTTAGAGGGGGCCGTGGGACAAGGGGTGGGCACGTAGAGGGGGCAGTGGGACAAGGGGTGGGCACGTAGAGGGGGCAGTGGGACGAGGGGTGAGCACGTAGAGGGGGCAGTGGGACAAGGGGTGGGCACGTAGAGGGGGCAGTGGGACAAGGGGTGGGCACGTAGAGGGGGCAGTGGGACAAGGGGTGGGCAAGTAGACGGGGCAGTGGGACAAGAGGTGGGCAAGTAGAGGGGGCAGTGGGACAAGGGGTGGGCACGTAGAGGGGGCAGTGGGACAAGGGGTGGGCACGTAGAGGGGGCAGTGGGACAAGGGGTGGGCATGTAGAGGGGGCAGTGGGACAAGGGGTGGGCACGTAGAGGAGGCAGTGGGACAAGGGGTGGGCACGTAGAGGGGGCAGTGGGACAAGGGGTGGGCATGTAGAGGGGGCAGTGGGACAAGGGGTGGGCACGTAGAGGAGGCAGTGGGACAAGGGGTGGGCACGTAGAGGGGGCAGTGGGACAAGGGGTGGGCACGTAGAGGGGGCAGTGGGACGAGGGGTGGGCAAGTAGAGGGGTCAGGGGGACGAGGGGTGGGCACGTAGAGGGGGCACAAGTAGAGGGGGCAGTGGGACAAGGAGTGGGCACGTAGAGGGGGCAGTGGGACAAGGGGTGGGCAAGTAGAGGGGGCAGTGGGACGAGGGGTGGGCACGTAGAGGGGGCAGTGGGACGAGGGATGGGCAAGTAGAGGGGGCAGTGGGACGAAGGGTGGGCATGCAGAGGGGGCAGTGGGACTAGGGGTGGGCACGTAGAGGGGGCAGTGGGACGAGGGGTGGGCATGCAGAGGGGGCAGTGGGACGAGGGGTGGGCAAGTAGAGGGGGCTGTGGGACGAGGGGTGGGCATGCAGAGGGGGCAGTGGGACAAGGGGTGGGCACGTTGAGGGGGCAGTGGGACAAGGGGTGGGCACGTAGAGGGGGCAGTGGGACAAGGGGTGGGCAAGTAGAGGGGGCAGTGGGACAAGGGGTGGGCACGTAGAGGGGGCAGTGGGACAAGGGGTGGGCACGAAGAGGGGGCAGTGGGACAAGGGGTGGGCATGTAGAGGGGGCAGTGGGACGAGGGGTGGGCACGTAGAGCGGGCAGTGGGACAAGGGGTCGGCACGTAGAGGTGGCAGCGGGACAAGGGGTGGGCACGTAGAGGGGGCAGTGGGACAAGGGGTGGGCACGTAGAGGGGGCAGTGGGACGAGGGGTGGGCACGTAGAGGGGGCAGTGGGACAAATGGTGGGCACGTAGAGGGGGCATTGGGACGAGGGGGCGCAAGTAGAGGGGGCAGTGGGACAAGGGGTGGTCACGTAGAGGGGGCAGTGGGACAAGGGGTGGTCACGTAGAGGGGGCAGTGGGACAAGGGGTGGGCACGTAGAGGGGGCAGTGGGACAAGGGGTGGTCACGTAGAGGGGGCAGTGGGACGAGGGGTGGGCAAGTAGAGGGGGCAGTGGGACGAGGGGTGATCGAGGGGTGGGCAAGTAGAGGGGGCAGTGGGACAGGGGTGGGCACTTAGAGGGGGCAGTGGGACAAGGGGTGGGCACGTAGAGGGGGCAGTGGGACAAGGGGTGGGCACGTAGAGGGGGCAGTGGGACGAGGGGTGAGCACGTAGAGGGGGCAGTGGGACAAGGGGTGGGCACGTAGAGGGGTCAGTGGGACAAGGGGTGGGCACGTAGAGGGGGCAGTGGGACAAGGGGTTGGCAAGTAGACGGGGCAGTGGGACAAGAGGTGGGCAAGTAGAGGGGGCAGTGGGACGAGGGGTGGGCACGTAGAGGGGGCAGTGGGACAAGGGGTGGGCACGTAGAGGGGGCAGTGGGACGAGGGGTGGGCACGTAGAGGGGGCAGTGGGACAAGGGGTGGGCATGTACAGGGGGCAGTGGGACGAGGGGTGGGCACGTAGAGGGGGCAGTGGGACAAGGGGTGGGCAAGTAGAGGGGCAGTGGGACAAGGGGTGGGCACGTAGAGGGGGCAGTGGGACATGGGGTGGGCACGTAGAGGGGGCAGTGGGACAAGGGGTGGGCACGTAGAGGGGGCAGTGGGACAAGGGGTGGGCATGTAGAGGGGGCAGTGGGACGAGGGGTGGGCACGTAGAGGGGGCAGTGGGACAAGGGGTGGGCATGTAGAGGGGGCAGTGGGACGAGGGGTGGGCACGTAGAGGGGTCAGTGGGACGAGGGGTGGGCAAGTACAGGGGGCAGGGGGACGAGGGGTGGGCACGTAGAGGGGGCAGTGGGACGAGGGGTGGGCAAGTAGAGGGGGCAGTGGGACAAGGAGTGGGCACGTAGAGGGGGCAGTGGGACAAGGGGTGGGCAAGTAGAGGGGGCAGTGGGACGAGGAGTGGGCACGTAGAGGGGGCAGTGGGACGAGGGGTGGGCAAGTAGAGGGGGCAGTGGGACGAAGGGTGGGCATGCAGAGGGGGCAGTGGGACTAGGGGGTGGGCACGTAGAGGGGGCAGTGGGACGAGGGGTGGGCATGCAGAGGGGGCAGTGGGACGAGGGGTGGGCAAGTAGAGGGGGCAGTGGGACGAGGGGTGGGCATGCAGAGGGGGCAGTGGGACAAGGGGTGGGCACGTTGATGGGGCAGTGGGACAAGGGGTGGGCACGTAGAGGGGGCAGTGGGACAAGGGGTGGGCAAGTAGAGGGGGCAGTGGGACAAGGGGTGGGCACGGAGAGGGGGCAGTGGGAGAAGGGGTGGGCACGTAGAGGGGGCAGTGGGACAAGGGGTGGGCATGTAGAGGGGGCAGTGGGACGAGGGGTGGGCATGTAGAGGGGGCAGTGGGACAAGGGGTAGGCACGTAGAGGTGGCAGCTGGACAAGGGGTGGGCACGTAGAGGGGGTAGTGGGACAAGGGGTGGGCACGTAGAGGGGGCAGTGGGACAAGGGGTGGGCACGTAGAGGGGGCATTGGGACGAGGGGGCGCAAGTAGAGGGGGCAGTGGGACAAGGGGTGGGCAAGTAGAGGGGGCAGTGGGACAAGGGGTGGGCACGTAGAGGGGGCAGTGGGACGAGGGGTGGGCAAGTAGAGGGGGCAGTGGGACGAGGGGTGGGCAAGTAGAGGGGGCAGTGGGACGAGGGTTGATCGAGGGGTGGGCAAGTAGAGGGGGCAGTG
>CM060314.1:76622328-76702328 GCA_030674185.1 Monoplex corrugatus | reverse complement strand
CAGTATCCTCAGCTATATTTTAATTTGTATTCAGGTATGTTTTAAATACCCTGTGCGATAAATTGGACGGAGTGGCCAAGGCCAGGGCATCTCCTTTGATTGTGTGGTGAGTGTATTCTTTTTGAGGAACTGTGTTTGTTTTGAAACATTTGTAGCCTTGGTATGGCTCTATACAGTCGGCTGGGCTTTAAACAACAATAACACGAACAATCAGATTAAATGAGCTACATTGATGTGGCATTGCCTTTCCACTTACCTTTTTCTGTCATAGCCATAACACGAAAATCAATTGGATGGAGCAAGATCTGAGCGTGAACCTTAAAAATAGTCATCAGAAAAGAACAACCAGGGCGTCATATATGTAAGCTTTTAATCGATGGAGAATATGACAGTGATGGGAGGTTGAAAGATGCCGACAGACATGCAGAGGAACAAAGAAGCGGGTTGGTAGAGATGAAGAGAGAGGGAGAGAGAGAGAGAGGTAAACAATAGACAAAGATTTTGAAAGCAGTGTGGGAATGGGAAAGAAGCAGACTGCAGACAGACAGGAGGGAGGAAAATATTACGAAAGAGGGAGAGACGGAGGCAGGAGACATAGACATGAGTGGGAATTATACTGGTAAAGCAAGACGATGGGAGAGTAGGATAATGGTTGAGATAATTTAGAATAGAAGACTAGTTATGTAGGTTGGAGAGGAAAGATGTCCAGTGAAGTCTTTACGTGATCATGATTTGAAAAAAAAAACAATACTGAAAAAGAAACAAAGGTACAAGGATACAAAAAAACAACAAACAAACAACAACAACCAAAAAAACAAAAACTTTGATAACAATAATAGTGAAAATAAAAATGAAAGAAAAGGAAAAATGAAAAAGGGATGTGTTTTTAATGAAAAGGGTAATTCATGGTATGGCTTGACCATCTATGTTAACATTTCAGAAGACTAATTATAATGTCAACACCCATAGCCCTTCTGACTATGCTAAGGATTCAGGCCTACGTTGTGTCACACATAAAACACGTTTTGCGCGTGGGGAAAGGGAGGATTAAAAGACCTCACGACTGGACTTTTGTTGAGTGCATTCTCTTGTGGCGATGTTTCGGTAACACAAGGCCATTGTTCTCAATACAGCATGCTCGAAACTGTTAAAACACCGCACAAAGTGAGGAAAAAAATCACGCACTGGTAAAAGAAAGACAAGCTGCTGGTCGTGAAACTGCATATCACGTATTTCACGTGTGTTACGCTGTAGTTTTATGGCATTCATAACCCAAGTTACGTGTGCTCCGAGTGATTTGACTGTCCCGGCTGGGTTATGAAGCATTGTCAGCTCTGCCTTCTGGTACGTTTGTTGACAGAGGGACAAAAAGGCAACAGAAAGACCGAGCTTTCCACATTGTCATTAGGAAATTAAACCTCCCATAGGTGTTCAATTTTCCCGCCACGTCAAAACTCTCTCTCTCTCTCTCTCTCTGTCTCTCTCTCTCTCTCTCTTACACACACACACAGATACACGTGTGTATGTGTGTGTGTAGCTTAGATAAAGATTGTATCTCATGCGTGGCAATGATAGCGATGTGCACAAATTGACAAACGCTTTTGATGATCTGTCCATTATTACAGTTGCCTACCAAAACACTCTAGAAGCTACATTCCTAAGGTTTGTTTTCAATTCTGTACAAATGCAGCTTTTGAATGATTTAATCAAGTTTTAAATGTAGGGCTGAAATAAGCTTTCATTGTGGCATACCAAAGTCTGTTGTTTAAGTTTGCCAGTTTGTCACAGGCCCAGTTTGTCACAGGCCCAGTTTGTCAGGCATTTGTCACTCTATCTTCGGCCTGCACCAAGAGGTCTGGCAGGGTCTGGGTCATGTCCGTCCACTCTTTGATGTTGTCGAACCAGCTCTTTCTTTGTCGTCCTCGCTTGCGCCCACCCTCGACTGTGCCTGCATGATGGAAGTTATCACTGACACTCTCAAAAACAGTAAATGAATGATTGATTGATTGTATGAATAGAATTTTATTTTTCAATTGTTTTTAACCAAAGAACATTCATTGTTGAAATTTTTACAGAGTAATTTGCTTTGATTTGCATACAAAAAGGAAGAAATTTTGAACAACACAAGCTGAACTGACATTTTAGAGGGACTATCTGTACACCAGCAATTTGAAGGTGGAGAATAAAAAACTTAAGTTACAACTACAGTGTTAAAGTGCTGTAATTATGACTGTTATCAATACTCAAATACTTAAATGAAATAATAAAGCGATCTTCTTCATGAGTCTTCTTTCAAGACATAATTATGCTTCTTTTAAAAGTTTGTATACAGATCAACACAGTTTGTGTGAAAAACATGTTCATTGCAACTGGAAGTAATGAGAAGAGTAAATTGAAGGTCCCAAAGTAATGTAGGCATACAAAATTATTCTAGACTAAAACAAATAAACTGGTATCTTAATTTCTTATATGCAGGACAACATAAATTGTACATCATTTTGTACATCAGATTTACAATCTAACAAAGGAAGGCAAAGAAATCATCTGAGGCCTACTTGGGCTAATCTGGAGGGGGAACACACTTAGTCAACCACTTAATAACAGAAACATAAATTATGTCCATAGTTCCCCATAGTTCACAAAGCACCTTTTTAAGCCTTTTTGAGGGGAAAGGATTCTAAGTCACAGTAGTCAGAAAAGAAAACAAATAAGGCACACTCGGGCAACACTGGAAAACAAAAACACTCATAAGCGACCACATAAAAATGATGTGTCAATAGTTCACTTTAAAACAAAACTGAGCAGTCAGATAGAACAGAAAAAATGCACAGACACACAATGCATTGCGGACAAGTCGACTAAACCCAAACTGAGCGACCAATTGCCCTCCAGAAAGAGTCCAGATCTCTTTCGCCTGCATTGTACTGCGCTTTGAGACGTTGCACACGCCTTTCCACATTGCGCCACTTTCTTCGTCGTCGTGGTGGATCATCTCCCATCTCTGCCGCTGTCATGGAGTTCTCAGCTTCAGCCTGCTTGTCTTTGAGGACTCGGATGAAGACCCAGAGAGATGGGTGGCGGACTCCTACAGCTTCGTTGAGTGCACGGTGATAGTCTGAAATGGAAATCAATGTTCAGAGCCTTTATCGGCAACTCAGTGTGTTTTATGATTGAAGTTGCTCAGTTGAGTGTCTCTCACGGATTGGTCTCTTTAGCCACAAATAACACTGCTTCAGTCAGACAGACAGACAACTAGGAACCCAAGATACGTCATCCATTGTAAATGCTGACCGAAGGAGGCCTACTATATATAGATAAAACTTTCAGCAAAGGAGGACTAGCAGTAATAGCAGCAGCACCAGTAGCCTAGTGGTAGTAGTAGTAGTAATTGTAGTAGAAGTAATAGTAGTAGTTGTAGTTAGTAGTACATGTAGTAGTGAAAGTAGGAAGATGCATATATAGTGTATTTACTCTTTATCAATCTATCCGTTATCTATCAATAAACTTTTTTTCTATTTCCATTATTTATTGATTATAAACCACTAAATCGTGGCTGTCTTTTTCATAAAAACATTACAAAAAAAAAAGTTCCACTCACTTTCAGCATGGTTGTTGGTTCTCTGTGCCATGTTCCTGTTGTGAACATTCCACGCAGCTGGAGGAAAGGCAGCATTGGGCTGGATGTATGTATTGCCAACGTAGTTGAAAAAATTCTGCAAAGCAGGGAAGTGATTCACAAGTCGGCGCGTTCTCCTACTCTGTTCAAGTGCACGGAAGTTGTTTCTCAGAAGTGGAATGGGCAAGTACCCGATGGCCATGACCTTTCTCACTGTGTCCTGGAGGCGCTGGTTCATTCGGTAGGGTCGCGCAAGTCCGAGTTCTTGGATTTTTCTCCAGAAGTTTTGGGTCAGATGGAAGTAGCATCCCCAAAGCGTTGCAGTTGGCAATTCTGTCTCCACTGCATTCCACAGACCCATTTCAAAGTCCGCAATGATGACCTGTGGACGCCAGTTGTGGTGAGTTATTTGCCGCGTGATTCTTCTCACTCTGGCTAGGACCTGACGATAGCTGCCTGTGGTCCTGTTTGCCATGAGCACATTGACCAAAGGAATCACGAAGCCTCTCACATCACCTAGTATCGTGAATACTTGGCGGTAGGGCTGAGGACAAGCACGGAATGTCCCATCCATGTAGACCGTCTCACATCGTTTCAGGGTCGAGAAGTTTTCATCAGTGCAGAAGATCGCATATCCCCAGTCCCTGTCAAGATGCGCAAGGAAGTTTTCTCCATTCCAAGTTTCAGCCCACATGCCCTCGATCTCCACATCTTCCACACTTTCCGGAGTAGGGGGAATGTCCTTTGCTCTAGCTCTCGACAGCATTGACCTCACTGATGGAAAAGTTGGTAGATCTGGTCTGGCACCACCTTCCTGAGCTGCAAGGCGATGTTCCCGTGCAATCCAAGCATCATAGAGTCGCTTCACTGTCCTTGTGCAATCTTCTCTGGTTTCAGCACGTAGGTTTTCCATGAAGCGCAGTTTGGTAACGCGTTCCTGTTCGCACGGGTGATTGTGACCCTGCTCGTTAACCACTCGAATCCGTGGATTCTCTTCCTCTCTATTGAATAAAAAAAGTCCTCAGGATGGCTGAACAGGTACTTCTTCGTGTGCACCTCCACTGCATAACATCATTTGTTGTCCTGTGGAATGTGTAGGTATAGCCATCTTTCTCAAGCATTTTGCCTTTTCCACTGTGAAAGAGGTGTGCCGCCATTTCTGATTACAGGAACAGACTTTCAGTTTCTCTTTAGTTTGTGTGCAGCGATCACGTAAACTGAAAATACAGTTTCTGGGAATCGTAAGCGACCGACAAACAGCACTTTCAAGCATCATAGAGGAGAGAGAGGAGAGAGAGTGAGAGAGAGAAAGACAGAGAGAGAGAGAGAGAGACAGACACAGAGAGAGAGAGAGAGACAGAGAGAGGAGTGATTAAAAGTGGCGGAGCTGTGGGGGACAATTTTTCGGACTAACGACTCTTCGGACAAATGGATTTTAGAATAATTCGGACTAACGCTCCTTCGGACCTTTGCAACATCATTGAATCAAATTTGTGGCGATAGTCCGAAGGAGCGTTGGTCCGAATTCTTTTTCGGACTGTCGCCTCTTCGGACCCGTGAATCTTCGGACTATCGAACCTTCGGACCATTGGTCTTTCGGAATAGCGGACTGTAACCTAGCCAACAGCCTCAATTATCTGCGGTTATCATAGTTCTCAGTTCTCATTCCAGTTTCCACTGTCGAACCCTTGCGGAGGTTTCGATTCCTTATGAGAACTGGAAAGGTTCGAAGTATCGAACCCCGGTTTCGAACCCGCCCAAGCCTACACTTGGTGCAGGCCGAAGATAGGGTAGGGTAGCATGGAGGTAGCAAGTAGTCTACCCACTGTGACAAACTGGGCCTGTGACAAACTGGGCCTGTGACAAACTGGGCCTGTGACAAACTGGGCAGCCCCCTCATTATTGTATTGACTTTTTTTTTTTTAATAACGGAAGACAATTCTCAGTCTTTGTTTTTGATAATTAGTCTTGAGTCATCAGCTTTCATTGTTACGGTTCAATGGTCGTCTGACTACATTATATCTGTGCAGAGTACGTGGTGACTTATTGCATATATCATCAAAATATCTTCATTATTATGTTGTGAATCCATTTTCAGCAGTACATATATAGATAATAAAAGAACAGATTTCCGTTCAATTTAAACTGTCGTGTTTGTATGTTTAGCACATGGTTATACAAACCAGCACAACTTGCAACCTGGCGTGTTTTATTGTCCATTAGTGACTGGAAGACAGGCTATATGACCGCTGCTATTGGCAACACGCTGCTAGATGATCTTGCCCTAAAGTGGGATGCTGCAACTACTTAAGACTGGGTACTGCTGTTCACAGAAAACAAATCAAACCAAGCTTCAGTGTTCTATCCTTTCTGTATATCGTAGTTGTCATTATATACAATGCATACGTTCTTTTGTGTGTGTGTCTGTGTGTATGTCTGTGTGTGTGTGTGCGTGTGTGTGTGTGTGTGTGTGCGTGTGCGTGTGTGTGTTTGTGTCTCTGTGTGTCTGTGTGTGTGAGTGTGTGTGTGTGTTCTCTCTAAGGTTTGATTCATCAAGTCTTGCTCCTAATGTTCTGATGAGAAATAGTCTATACAGCAAGTTAGGTGTTTTTGTGTGTGTTTATTCATTTCGAATTTTTGCCTAAAACGTAAAACGTTTTATAACCTGGTTCACACACAGATATAAACACAGATACAAGTACAGACAGACATAGACACACACACATAGACACACACTCACAAACACACACACACACACACACACACACACACACACACATATATATATATATATATAAAAGAGAGAGAGAGAGAGAGAGAGAGAGAGAGATATGTGTACATACATACATACATACATACATACATGTACATACATACATGCATACATACATACATACATACACACACACATTCATTATATTCTTGTCATTATGAATGTTTTCATGATTGTTGGTATCATAAACAATAGTACCAGTGATGGTAGTAATACTGATAGTGGTAACAATAGCGGTAATGTTGCTACTGTCACTTTCTTGTCGTAGATGGAGTTGCGTATTCAGTCTAAATAAGTTTGGAGGATGGCGGCATACAGAATAGTTTCTTCTTCTTCTTCTTCTTCTTCTTTTTCTTTTTCTTTTTCTAGTTTTCCCCCTTCTTTTTCTTCTTTTTCTTCTTCTGCTTCTTCTTTTCGTGTTCTTGCTTGTTCTTGTTCTTGTTCTTGTTCTTGTTCTTCTTCCACTTCTTTTTCTTCTTCTTCTTTTTTTTATTATTATCATTAGTAGTAGTATTATCAATAGTAGTAGTAGTAGTATCATTATTATCATTATCATCATTATTATTATTGTATTATTACTATCATCATCATGATGACTGTACTTACTGTGTTTATTCCTCCACCACCATACAACCTCCTCCACTTCCTACTTGTGCATGTCTCTCTCTTTCACTTTCACACATTCGCTTCTGGTTAGATCCCACCAATTTGTTATTGTTATTGATGACGATAATGATACTATTCTAATATTAATGTTAATATGTAAACATGCGTACTGAGGGGTAAATTGTCTCTGTTGCGTACTTGTCAGTTGGACTGCCTGTTCTTTGCCTTGTTTCGTCATTTGATTGAGAGTGATATTACTGTGAACAGTTGTTACACAATGATTTATTTTGTTACACAATCTTTTTTTAATATATCCATATGTATATTAATTTTATAAACAATATATGTAGCAAGAAACTTTGGGGAGAACTGGACAGCAAGAAGTCCTCAGAGGAAAAGCCCCCCTCAAGCAAGTGCTTCGACTCCAAACTCATACCCTGAGGAGGCTGGGCCGCTTCCAGGTCATGACTCTTTCATGCCCTTCTGTTGTCACCATTTTTCCCTTCACCTGGGTTCGAATCTGTGCCTTCAAAATGGTTGGGTGCTTGAAGCCACGTTACACTTTAACGGCTATCTAATATACACGTGCTTATCGGGCACATACTGTACTCAGGGGAATTTGACGCCACTTTTGTACCTTTCCATCACATATACTGATATAGTTGGAACACTTTTCAACTGCTTCTGCCTTTTGCCTTTAGGGCTCTGGTCTTCTTTCCAGAAATCGAGAGCTGTTTGATGAGGTAATACGCACTTTGTTTACGTCTGAAAGATCTACTGTGCATTTCCAGTCATTGGCTCATCCAGTAGATCCGCTTTTATGATCTTCACGTCACAGCTTTTTTACGTAAAAATACATGTATTCCTTAAGCGTCCTAAATAATATCTTATCTGTACGTATGCAAGCCTGCACATTGCAATTATGGTTATTTCAGGTTGTTTAGAAATTGTCTTTCTGTTGACTTCTTGCTACGCGAAGTTAGCCTCACTTTGAACTAGGACTAGACGTAAAACTCCACGCAAATACTTATCCATTACCCTCGTAATTAAAGCGTATTATCTTATCTTATCCGACCTCTCTCTCTCTCTCTCTCTCTCTCTCTCTCTCTCCTCTCTCCTCTCCTCTCTCTCTCTCTCTCTCTCTCTCTCTCTTTCTCTCTTTCTCCTTTATACACACACACACACACACACACACACACACACACACCACACACACACACACACACACACACACACACACACACACACACACAGATTATGCTCAGTGTCCCTATGAAAAGTGGTACTGATATACAATGTGTGTATCCACAGGGCTGGTGTTCTCGTCTGTAACTGTTCAAATGTTCAGCTTAAATGTGACGTTATAAACAGTTGCAGAATTCACAATGATGATACTTTGAACTCACAAAGCAATGATTTCTCCGCTTTCCTTAACGTTTTAAACCAAGTTTTGAAATCAGTTCGGCACAGTAGCTTGATTTGGAATTAAAAGCACTAGTTTGAAAGGGGACACTTTTCAACTGCTTCTGCCTTTTGCATTTAGGGCTCTGGTCTTCTTCTTTCCAGAAATCGTAAATTTTGAAGAACACAATGTTAGAAATGTCAACTGTCAATGGAGCCATACTCCATATGTGGTAGATTTAACTGATCTAGTGACTGGTGAAAAAAACGTATAAACGGGCATTGCCTGTTTGAAGTCAAAACCAAACCATGTATTTAAGAGCAAGACAAATCGAACAAGGATGTATACAATGTGTGTATCCACAGGGCTGGTGTTCTCGTCTGATGATCCCACAACTGTTTAACTCACGTTTCTCGTCTTGGCCTGATAGTAGTGAGGTTGTTGTTTATTAATGAGGATCTTCAGCTTTAGTATTTATCTTTCAATATTTTATCTCCTTTTTTTCTAATTGCACGGTGATGTGAGTTGGTTAAGATGACGCACCACTTTCATTGTCATTCATTTTCAAATCAAGACCACCACCACCACCTCTATCCATGAGTGGTAGATAGGTCTTTCTAAATATGACGTGACAAAATTCTTTCTAAATCAAGATTTGCCTCTCTGTAAATGGGTGTTAAGGTGATATGATTGAATGTTTTTTTTTCATAATTGTTTTTAAATGGAAATTGATCTCTCTGTAAATGGGTGTTAGTTAATATGTCGCAATGACGTTTTTCTTTTTCTCTCCGTCTTTTTTTTTCACCTAACATTCTAGATTTGCCCTTTGATCTTATGAGAGGAATGCGGTTTTTGGTTAATATAGCCAGCAGAATCGGCCAAGCTAAAACAGCATTCGAGAAAATGAAAAGCGTTCTTACTGACAAATGTCTATCAATTAACATCAGGAAGAGATCAGGATAAGAGTTCTTCAGTGTTATATAGAACCAGTACTGCTGCAAGCAAAATCAGAACAAAACTGAGACAGCTGAAATGTGGTTTCTAAGAAGAATGTTTGAGCTTTATGGACAGCAAAGAAAACAAACGAGACAGTCTTGAAAGATGCTAACACAAAAAGTACATGAATGAAGATTAGGAAAAGACAAGCAGCATTTATAGGATATTTTATGTGGCAAGAGAAATTTGAGAACCCAGCAACAACAGAAGGCTGGAGGAAAAAAGAGCACCAGCTAGACCCATTGAGAAAATATCGGAGGGATTTGCAAAGTGGATGACGACAGAAAGAGTGGGAAATGTACTTGCAGGGACGCAAGATAGATTCGAATGGAAGACCATGATCGCCAACGCCATGCGGTAGAGCACATGATAATGATGATGGCGTAACAGTTGTGTTTATTGTTTTGTTTTGTTTAGTTTTGTTTGTTTTGTTTTGTTTAGTTTTGTTTGTTTTGTTTTAATTAAAAAGTCCCCTCTTTTTTTATTTTTACCTTGACCAGAATTAAGTGAGTGTTTGTTAACATGGCGTGTCAATGATTATCAATTTCAACTTAAGATTTCTCCCATTTGCATGAGTGGACACAGATGGATCTGTTGGGCTTTTGTTAAGATCAGGCCATGGGTTTTCCCCCAACTTGAGATGCCCCTTTTGTCTACTGACAGCTAGTGGGGTATTTATGACGATGTGAAACGTTTTTTTTAATTGATCTTCCTCCCCCACTCCCACCCCCACCCTCTGGCCTAATCAGGGATAGATGGATCTTCACCATTATGGCTGGGCACCTATTTCTATTATTTGTAACTCAAACTATTCCCATGGGCTAGATGGATACGACGTGGCAGCTTTACAGTTTTACTTTAGACAAGAATTTGATATGACGTGATACATTATCATTTGACTTTACTGCTACTACTACAACTACTACTAAGACAACGACAACTAAAATCATTACTATTATTATTATTATCATTATTAACAAAATCAATATCTCTTTGCTTCGTCTGATGTTGTTAAGGGTGTAGGAAGGCTGTTATGATGTGTAACAGGGCACGCCTTTACGTGGCTGTTGTTTGACTGTATGACATTTGGAGCCGCTCACTTTAGATCTGCCTGACATTTCAGACGTCATGCTGTGACAGTGAACATCAATAGCCATGGACGGGAGAGGGAGAATGGTGACAGGGTACTCCTGTGTATTGGCTGACATTGCCCTTCTTGTCTTCTTTTCCTAACAGACACTTGAGATTCATACAACATTTTTTCTTTAACTGAAACTTAACAGAACCTGGAAGGACGAGACTGATCACTACTAGACAGGTGGGTGACTATGTTTTAGGACTGACTTTAACGCGCTGCTCCAGTCCACACAGCCGTCATAAGTTAGTTTTCCTCTTTGAGGAACGTAAAGCAGCAAGGAAGAGGAAATAGCCATCGTTTACATACATGCATATACATACATACATATATACATACATACATGCATATATATATATATACATACATGCATATACATACATACATACATGCATATACATACATACATGCATGCATATACATACATACGTACATACATACATACATAACATACATACGTACATACATACATACATACATACATACATAACATACATACGTACATACATACATACATAACATACATACATACATACATACATACACACACACACACGTAAATATATACATACATACATACATACATACATACATACATACATACATACATGTATGCGTGCATGTATGTATGCGTGTATGTATGATGTATGTATATCAAGCCTATGTATGTATGTGTACATATAGTTTTTTCTTTTCTTATTTGTCAGCCTGATCCCCAATCGATCACAACAGATGGTACCGTGTGTGTGTGTGTGTGTGTGTGTGTGTGTGTGTATTTGTGAGAGACATGTTATCTGCGTGACATGTTATGAGCTTGACGTCATCTCAGCTAGCTGTGTATTCATACATGTACGAGAGACGTTTCAGTAGTAAAACTCTGTTGCAAAGTTAAGGGTATGGTGCAAACTTTGAAACAAAAATCATCTGAAATAAGACATCACTAAAAACGCAAGCCAGGTTATGGCTAAAATATAATTATGCTGACCATAAAGTGAGCGAGGAAAAAACAAAACGAGCAAAAACCAAAACCCGGGACCCTAAAACATAAAACAGATCATGGCTTAAACGCTCAGCTATTAAAAAAAAAAAGAAATCACACGATCTGTAACCGCAGCTAATGATACCATCAAGCACCGTGCATTCAGACTAGTCCTGGGTATTGTAGTGTTTGTTGTAGGTCTGCGATAGTTGTCAAAAACACGTCGATGCAAATTACACTGGGGCGGAAAACTATCATCCAAGTGTCACAGCTCATACCCTCGGGCAAATCAGACTTGTAAACAAAAAAGCTGAAAACGATTTTGATCTTGCTTATGCAGAAGACAAAATGTTTCCGCCACAAATCTATAAATAGAAAATATATGCTTTGTAGATGCACACGCACCTACTAATATACAAGAAAAAGTCCAAACTTATGAGCACCTAACTGAAAAAAGGAAAAAGCTAATAAAAGATGTAGAAACTCTTAGTCATTTAGCAGCACAAAGAGACGCACATGACATATGGAAAATACAACATAAAAAGTTAAAAAAATATCCATAAAATAGTTATCATCTTTTACCTTTAGACGAATAGATTACGCTTTATGAACTCCACTATTACCTATAAAAAAAACAACAACAACAAAAACAGAAAACAGAGAGTCTATCATTTGCTGTCTCAGACGATAAAGCCATTAATGCAACACTAACAATCCATGATTTTATAACAGGCCTCTTACACTAAAAGTTCAATAGTAGTCCCCTGAAAGACACGTATACATTGACGAAAGAAACCAATTACTAGCAGATGTAGCGATAATATATCAAACGCTTTATCCACATTTAACTTGAGAAAGAGTAAAAATACAAATAAAGAACACACGATTATTTATGCAACAGCAAACGTAAAGGAAAAGAATGATGACAAGACTGAACGAGATGAGGAAGGAAGTGCTCAATAAAACAATAACACAGATATGCTTACAGGAGAGCTAATAAAAGTAAAAATTGAAAATGAAAGAATTAGCAGACTCCCTAATCGTGCACAAAACAAGATCAAGGTCAAAATGCATTGAATGGGAAAAACACACATATAAAATATTTTCTTTGACTAAAAACAACAACAACAACAACAAAGGCCGCAAACAACACAATTACTACGACTGTCACAAAAGAGGGGCAAAAAGTAACAAACCAAACAGATATGATAAGAGAAAAGACACGCCAACTGAAAACAATGTACAGAAATGATAGCAACCTACAAAAACACTCTTCTGTAACAGACCATCACTCCCTGATTCCGTATACCCAACTTTAAAAATGGATTAAAAAAAGTCTGTGCAAAAGCAAACTTACAAAAGATAAAGTCGCCTAAAATATTAAAAACAAAAATAATAATAACAAAAAAAAAAAGAAAGATCGGTACCTAACTTTGACGATATAACCACAAAATTCTATCAAATGTTCTAGTGCTAACTTAAAAATATGCTAATCGATTCATATTCTCATTCCTTTAAAGTAGGGCACATCTCACGGTTGCAGAAAAAAATAACCCTATTTGCCTCGAGATAACCTCTCCTACTATAGGCCCAGCAACTCTATTAAATATCGATGACAAAAGACTAGCAAAAAACATGGCTAACAGACTCAGTACGGTTTTGCCTGATAAGTACAGACCAATGTGGCTTCCAGAAAAGGCAATATGTATCGAGTGTTTTCAAAACTGTATCAACATCATCATCATCATCATCATCATCATCATCATCACCATGTGCCCTGCTGCATGGTGTTGGCGATCATGGCCCTCCATAAGAATCTATCTTTTGTCGCTGCTAGTACATCTCCCACCCTTTCTGTCTTCTTCTATTCTGCAAATCCTCCAATACTTTCTCCCTGGGTCTATCATGCAATACTACATAGACGATGTAGTCAAATACCTAAATTACAAACAACCCCGCAACATTTTGCTATCAGCACATTGTAGCCCAGATAGTCAGCTATGCACCAACAACTTTTGGCAACAAAAATCATATACAGACAACAACCACTGGTTTTCAATATTCGTATCAACTACAAAAACGTCACTGAGAGTCTTACAACAAAAATACTCTACGACATATACCCCGCAAGTATACGACTAAAACCGATGTAAAAGATAAAACTCGGCAGTGCATGTAATCTGGAAATAAGGTCCGTATCAAACACTTTTTCATCGCATGTCCTGAAATCAAACCTAATCGATCATATACTAACAAAAGCAAAACTGTGTATTACTAACTTTAGGTATGACGCAAGTTTTGAATTAGAAATAGTCTAGGAAAAAAAACCGTTAAATTGTTTTCAGTTCAACACATGTAGAATGCAACTTATCAAGAGCAGCCATGGACCATATTCTCCTAGTCTGCAAAAACAAAATAGACATGCATACGCCCAGAATTCGTCCTCATTGTAAGCGCTTGTCTGGCAAACAAAATAATTCACGATGCTATATACATTACTTTAGCCTACATCAGGAAGATGCTCGAAGTTGCTCGATCCACCCACGATTGTTTAAGACTTTCATATGGATAAACTCCATCATATCGCAAATTTTCAGTAGTTTCTCTTTTTTTATTATTTTTTTTATTATTTTTTATTATTTTTTGTGTTCATTATTGTGTGTGTGTGTGTGTGTGTGTGCTATCTTGTCATAGGGATTTTCCGTGTGAATTACGCACCCCTCGTACGCGAAAAAACTGGCGTCCGAACCATTTCGGACAAATGTAGCTGTGTGCACGTGCGTGTATATTGTGTGAGTGGAAAACTTGGACATTGCTTAGTCTGTTAGTGACCGTACTTAGAATGTGTGTAAGTAAGTGGGAATGTATTTTAGTGCTTGTGTGTATAGGATGCTGACGTATGTGCGCATGTTAAACACGGTATTTTGTATCGGTTTGCTACCCTCTGTTGTCTAATGACTAGAGTGTTTGTGTCGATTTTGTAATGCAATACTATTTTGTATGTTATTGCTCATGTCATGTTTCTTTTTGTCTACAATGCCATGTTAATGTCCACGTAATGTGCTACAATTGTGTATAGATCTAGCATCGATTTGTGAAGCACCTTGAGCAGTTTGTCTGGATAGTGTGCTCAAAAAGTACCCATTATTATTATTATTATTATTTATTTCATCATCTGAAAGTAAACCGCGCAGTCGCCCTCCTGAAAGGAAATCTAACCTGTTACCCATGTCTTCATAGGTTGATGTTTAACTCACTAAGCCTGCTCTCCACCTGAAATCTTTCATCAGCCCGAATAAAGAATATAGCAGATGGTGAAATCAGAAATGTCTCGTGTTTCCAGAGCTGGGCAAATTGTTTTGAAGTCTCTGTACCGCGATCATGTCTCGCCCCTCTGTGTGTGTTTGTGTGCGTGTGTGCTCTTTTTGAAAGCTTCTTCTTAAGACCTCACGTGCAGATTCATCATGCGTTTCAATCGAGTGAAGCTTATCCCCGTTGCAATGAATCTTTATTGAAACAACTTCAACATTTTTACAGCTCTTACCACCTAGCTGTCAATTGTCATAATGCGTGGCACATTACATCAGTCTGCTTTGTCCTCATATGCTATGTGAAAAAGGCAATCACATCATACGTATACAGAGCCGACACACACACAAAAAAAAGAGAGGCGACAAGTGCAATGCATTGCCTTGGGGGCACCATATGACAACTCTAGTGATGTGGGATCAGGGAGGACGACAGGGTTAAGCAGTGCTCCTTCACTTTATCGCTACTGTCTGTTGCCCCGTGATGCCCACACCGCGCAGACACTTCATAGCTGTACTGAACCGGGCATGATCTGTGGGAGCTAGCTATATGTATGGGAGGGAGCTAGCTATATGTATGGGCTGTGATTATCATCATCACCATTTGTATGTAGTTTGTAGTTATTCGTTGTTTTTTCTTTTTTCTTTTCCACTGGGATCTGCGTAGTTCTTTGACATTCCTGGAACGTAAAGAATTGATCGTGCCCAAGAAAATACTGATAAGAGAGAACTTTTTTGTGTGTGCTTTGCTTTATATCATTTTTAGTTAATGACGGTATAAGGTTTTCAAAATATAGGAAAGCTATGGATATATACCCCCACCCCACCCCCTACTCTAATAGCTGTTAAAATGAAACGGAAAAAAAATCCTGCTGAGTCTGTCTGTGTGTCTGTCTGTCTTTCTCTGTGTGTGTGTCTCTTTCACGTATTTATGTGCGTGTGTATGTTATGTCATCTTTGCAGTTTTAAGAAAACATAAGTGAATACCCAATTAATTGGAATTATGATAGCTGTCATTTATACGAGTTTTCTTACATGCAGCTGTATTATTTAGTTTTAGCACAAAATCTGAGAAACAAACAGGTAAATATTTCTTTGCAATTTTTCAAATCTATCTTTTATTGATTTGTTCGTGTTTTTTTTCACAACCGCCACAGCCATCACCTCTTTCTGCTTTCTTGAAGAGGAAGCTGTTTCATACTTTTTTTTTCCAGTTTCCCTGTATTCTCTGCGGATGCACAGTTTAATTGGCTGTTCTTTTCTTCTTGTGCTCAACCTCTGGGAAGGGTGTAGTGTGTGTGTGTGTGTGTGTGTGTGTGTGTGTGTGTGTGTGTGTGTGTGTGTGTGTGTGTGTGTGTGTGTGTGTGTTCTCTGTTGTAACGATCATGCTGTACTTTTCATTACAGCTGCTTTGTTGTTGTTGTACATTTGTGCACGCGATCATGTGTGTCTCCGAGATTATTTACGCAGACCGATCTCTCTCTGTCTCGCTCTCTGTTTGTCTGTCTGTCTGTCTGTCCCTCTCTGTCTGTCTGTCTGTCTCGCTCTCTCTCTCTCTCTTTGTCTCTGTCTCTGTATTTCTCTGCCCCCCCCCCCCCACACACACACTCTCTCTCTCTCTCTTCTCTCTCTCTCTCTCTCTCTCTCTCTCTCTCTCTCTCTCTCTCTCTCTATCTCGCTCTCTCTGTATCAGTCACTCATACACACATGTCGATCTGATGAACAAGAGTCTAAACCTGCTTGCATAATACTCTTGGGACAAAAGATTTATCATGCTGTACTCTGTCTTTTTGTGCCTAATTTAATTGCAAGATTTATCATGCTGTACTCTGTCTTTTTATGCCTAATTTAATTGCAAGATTTATCATGCTGTACTCTGTCTTTTTATGCCTAATTTAATTGCAAGATTTATCATGCTGTACTCTGTCTTTTTATGCCTAATTTAATTGCAAGATTTATCATGCTGTACTCTGTCTTTTTATGCCTAATTTAATTGCAAGATTTATCATGCTGTACTCTGTCTTTTTATGCCTAATTTAATTGCAAATATGTAAGTTGGCCTATTTGCTTATATTTATTACATCCGTTGATACAAAAATATTTCATTTCATTCTATTTCTCACTCGTTCGTGGTCTCTGTGGTTGTGTGTACTTAACGCATGAGTGATTGTGTTTGTTTTTTTAATATTTCACGTTGTGAATAGGATGCTTTCATTCTGAGATTTTGTTTGTTTGTTTGTTTGTTTGTTTGTTTGTTTCTATTGGCATTTCGCTACTACGTTTCACGTAACGTAGCCTAACTTTCAAGTCGACATTTTCATATTCAATTCGTTATTGTCCAAATTTTGTTGTTGCTGTTGCTGTTGGTGGTGGTGGTGGTGTGTGTGTGTGTGTGTGTGTGTGTGTGTGTGTGTGTGTGTGTGTGTGTGTGTGTGTGTGTGTGTGTGTTCGCAAGGCGATGACCGTTATGACTGTTGGCGTCCGGCTTTTATTGTTTATTTCAGTACACTTTAACATGCTAAAGTTTTGATCTTTCTGAACGTGAAAGTCTTTGTGAATTCATTTGAAGCTGTTGTTTTGTGTATAATGTCTGTAGTGTAGGTTCCAGGTGGGGTCTGATGAACAAGAGTCTTAAACTGCTTACATAGTACTCTCGGGACACAAGATGAATCATGCTGTGCTTTCTGTATCTCTTTCTACCTCTGTCCCTTACTCTCACTGTGGAAAGGGGATGGGAAGCTAGATTTTAGTAACACGAGATTTGTACGCGGTGTACTTTTACGTTTGGTGATAGCAGTAAACGTGAGGATGGGAGAGAGACAGACAGACAAACAGACAGTAGATAGATAAAGAGAGAGAGAGAGAGAGAGAGAGAGAGAGAGAGAGAGAGAGAGCAATCCATCAACGTTTAACCCTTTCTGAACCGCTCATCAATCTTTAACCCTTTGCAGGCGGCAGACACGTGGCCTCCACAGCCGCCGGTGGTTCGACAGGAAGACGGCCAGAGCGATTCTTCAGGGGAGACTATCCCCAGTGACAGTGGACGCGGCGGAAGTGAAGAAGACATCAGCCATTCAGGTCACGCTGGAGCAGCGCTCAACGGTAAGATAATAGCGATATTAGTCATGAAGTCTTCCGATGTCCACGAGAGCGCACGAGCCATGGAATGATGTCGGATAGGACAAGAGCGGTTTCTGGTTATAATTATTCAACATTTGTGTTTGTTTATTTGCACGTGTACATCTAGCAGTGTGCATATCTTCAGCATACATTTAAACAGAATAGGCCTTTCCTTCCTTCGTTCCTTTTTTCTTTCTTTTCTTTTTTTTTTTTTCCTGTCTTCGTCGCCTACCGCAACCCCCATTCCACTCGTCATCTTCTACACACACGCACACACGCACGCACGCACACACACATACACACACACACACACACACACACATCACACACACACACACACACACACACACACACACACACATACATATATAAATGTATATATGTATGTGTGTGTGTGTGTGTGTGTGTGTGTGTGTGTGTGTGTATGCGCGGTACACGGGCACTCTTAAGAAATGATATTTTTGAAAGAAATTTTCTCCTTGTCTGAATGAGGCTGATTTGTTTTTCATTCACATTCTTAAATCCTTTACTTTGTTTATCTTTTATTATTAGTATTATTATAAATATTATTATTATTATTACTGTTATTATTATCATTGCTATCATACATTTTTTTTCTTGTGCGCTAAATGTTTCTAAGGCCATTGGTTGGGGGCTGGAGATGAAGAAAAAGAGATGCTAGGATGTCGTAGACATAGTGAAAGTCTCCATTGGCAAACGCTTTTAGACATTTTTGACTTACAATGCGTGATAGTTCTGACTTCCTATTGCACAAAACCAGTGTTCTGGTTTTGTTTGATAATGATGACGACGACGACGACGATGATGATGATACTAATTCTATTTATATAGTGCAAAAATACATGTCAGAGAAAGCTCGTTGCACATGACAAACAGCATAAACACTGCTATGTTAATGCATTAATTCAGGACAAACACAATCAGATGCACACATCAATACACCAGTGAGTAAAAACATTGCCATGTCAATGCATGGTAGTGCATTACAGTGCGGTACAAATATATGGGATACATGTCTACACCAATACGTGGTACGATATATACATAGTTTATCAAAAATAACAACACATTTTTTTTCAATTTCACAGTGACAATAACATATGAAAACATGCACACATATAAGCACGCACACATACACGCATACATACACGCACACACACATATGCTCCGTATACACTCATACACACGTATAAGCAAGCACACAGACACACACACCTGCATATACATGTACTTGTATAGATAGACAAATTGCAACTGAATCTAGAATAGCCACAAGCGTTCATTTATGAATTTGGTGATATTTCTGAAACAGGTGTGTTTTGAGGTGCTTTTTTTTAATAATGAGCAGACAGCTGCTTTGTCCTAAAAAAACGTGGCTGCGCGAAGCATCATTTAACAGTTCCACTTTGTAGTAGTTGTTGTTATTTTGGTAATATTTCCCTCACAAAGTGCGTATCCTTTATAATGGCTTCATTGTTATTAGCCCCAACTTTGGTAAACACTGGCCAGAGGCAGTGACTGATTGTTAAATAAAACGTGTCCACTTCTGGTAGATACTCAAATAAATGGGTTATTATCGTTACATTTCACATAACATTTTTGTCATCATTTTTGTTTTAATATTGAAAACATTCATCCATATACATCGAAACTGAAATGAGCAAGGCATGGAACTGATAATTTATATATAAGATCTGATTTAATACTAATCATATTGACATACACTTACAATATAAAACAAATCGTGAAGCAAAGAAGCATCAATTAGAATATCGATTATAAGTTGTACATGCACCATAATACATTGATCTAAGAAAACAATATTTTGCTACTGTTTCAAGACTGTCGGCAATGCTACATGCTACAACAAGGGCTATATGCTGCATGCGAGACATTTGTATCCGCACACAGAGAGAAGGAGGGAGAGAGAGGGAAGAGAGAGAGAGAGAGAGAGAGAGAGAGACAATACTATGGGTCGTCTAAACATTTTGTGTGTGTGTGTGTGTGTGTGTGTGTGTGTGTGTGTGTGTGTGTGTGTGTGTGTGTGTGTGTGTGTGTTGTATAAAAATAGTGACTGCCAAGGATCAGCTTCATTATTATCGTTACTGGTTAAAGCCCAGCCGATTGCACAGAGCTATATCGGAGCTATAAACATCTCAACACGTCTTTCAACCTGGGAAAACCATGGACAACTTGGTGCACATGTCGCTGTATTTGCACGCCTAATCTATGTCCGTGGCGTTGACCACTGCGTCCAGTTTATCACAAGGGAAGTTAACAAAAAAACAACTGATTTCAAAGAAATAAGTATAACTAGGTACACTAAAACATGTTTAATGACTGGCCTAAATTATCTGAAATTGCTTCTGCACATCGTATTTCCTCATAGTCAAAATAGCTGTTTGTATACGGTCCCGTTATCAATCCTAACATAAAAATATGGAATGTTTTATAGAAAACATATAGTTGAATGGGCCAACAAGGCAGAAATGATAGGAAGAAACAATAGAAAGAAAAAGAGCAAGGGAGAAGCAAAGAAAGGGACAGAGAAGAGAAAATTTCTGGCACATAATTTCTAGAAATGGAGATGCTGTTTACACTGAAAGAGCCCTCAGCATCCTACAAAGTAAGGCGAATGTAGATAGATTGTCATAGCCCCTGGGGAGGGAAAGAAGGGTTGTCTGTCTTGTCAATGTAAGAACAACAAAAACCACGGAGATTAAAAAAATGAATAAATAAACGAGAGACGACATCGACCTTTTGCTCCACAGGATAAGCTGTCGGGTCTATAAAACACACAACAAAACAAAGCAGAAACTTTTGGGGAGACAACGTAAATCTAAAGAACAAAAAGGAATGCAGGTGACTTTTAAAAAGAGGGAGCTTTCTTTCATATCGACCAGAGATAGGTGTGTCTGTGAAACAAACGTCAGCAACATTTTTTTCAGCTATTTCTGATGAACCTTTACTAAACTTAGGCCTAAAGTATGCACTGTTGATGATCGTAAATGTGTAAATGTAGTAGTCAGGGCGCCAGGGTCAAGGTCACGGTCCCAAACGGTGCGTCAGTTTAGCACATAAAAGTGAAGATATTAGAATAGTGTGACCAGCTTCCGTTTGAAATTGTGTTCGAGAAGAATTCAAGGAAGGAGAGAAAGAAGATTAAAAGAAGAAAAGGAAAGAAGACGGAGTGGGAATTCGACGGACAAGAGGAAGGAGAGAGGGACAAGATGGACGACCGCTATCGATTGTGTGACAAAAGGCTTTGACGTGTTTGTCTAAAGGCTTTTAAAACTAAAGCCTTCCCCCGCACTCTGCAACATCCCTTGACAAAGTTTTAGTCCCGTCTTGTCTCTTCGCCATGACACTGTGGGATTCCGGGAGGCTGCACGGAAGACAAACGCACCTTGTGCACGAAACCCAACTCTGGCAACGTCAATCCGAACAATCTCTTTTGTCAACGCAAGGTGTCTACAGTGTCAACACAAACTGCCCTACGTGTCACCGCTACATCCTTTCCCACGTGCATGGAAAGAGCTTTTTCAAATGATCCCTCCCAGAATATCTTTTCGCGTGAATAGGGATTGCTCTGCGGTTCTATATGTCTTGCTATTTCATGGGAACTTCTGTTTTGGGCTACACTAGTGGTTCGTTCTCTAGACTGGCGAATATAACTATAGCCCCTGAAAGTTTTGAATTACTGATGGACTACAGGATGTAAAGCCAGGTCCTCTAAGAGTATTTCTTTCAGTTCAGTTTTTCCCAGATATCTTTTTATTACAGAAAGAAATCTCAGCAAAAGTTTATTTTAACTTTAAACACACTTACTCACACACACACGCTCACACAGAGACACACACACAAAAGAGAACAGAGAGAGAGAGACTGACATTGACACTGACAGTGACACTGACGCATGTTTTTTTGTGAAGTCACCGACCTACAAAAGCAGGGATTGTGGGTAGGGGAATAACATTGTTAATGTACACAATACTCTTCATTGGTCGTCTATTTTATAGTAGGAATGGACAAACTTGTTCAGATTGTTACCGCATCTCGAATCTTTAAAAACAGAATATAATCATCGCCGATTTTCTGGAATAATCTGAATTGTTACATTTTTGGGCGGTACTCCAAGAAGTATCGGAGCTATTTCCAGTTGATTACTCGTAGATGCTTATTCCTGAAATCTTTATAAACTGGACAATCAACTAGCAAATGGGATTTGTCTTCTGAAATTTTGGGACAAAAGGGACAGTATTTCTAGTATAATTTTCTGTTAAAAGACGTTTGTTCACACCCAGATCAGACATCTTTCACGCCTAAGCTGTATCTGATAACGAAATAACAAAATTTCTTAATAGTGACGTCATCCACATACTTTTCTGGTTTGTGGAATAATTTGACTCGGTTATATGAAGAAAATCTATTGCTGTTGAGTATTTCATTGTTCCATTCCTTAGATCACTTAATCACCTTATCATTTTTTGCTTACAGGAAAAAAAGGACTCGTTAGTAACACCCTTTATCCACATTTCTTGAAATCCATATTTTTCTAGACATTCTTTAATATCTTTTACCACGTTCTTCTTGTTACTGCTTTGGTCCCCCTCTGAGCTGTTTAAAACATGGATACGCCTGTTTTGGTAATTTTGAAAGAGGCAGTTGAGTAAGTTTTAACCATAAGTTAGTGCTGCAATGGTACTGTCAGTGTATAAAGGATACCTCCCAGTGTCACTGTATACTATGTAATTTGGTGTTTTATTGCTGACATTTAAAAGTTTGCATCCAAACACGTAGGTTGTCTCCATTTCAGCAGACGTTGAAATACTGCGAAACCTCGATGCATCTAATAGCATAATTTGATCTGTACGTCGAACAGTTGAAAGACAACCGTAGTGTTCAAAGAACTAAGGGGCCACGTGGTTTTTATTAAATCTAAAATTTTGCTTCGTGCTTTTCTGGAAAATTCTTCACAAGCAGCTTTAAAGGACAGTTTTGTTGAGAGTGTCAATTCTAAATTCTTATAGCGATTTACTATTTCAGTTTCATTGTTTTCATAGAATTATTTTCTGTAGCTGCAATATGCTCTACTTTCTTGAGTATAAAATAATGTTGGTTTTGTCTAAGTTTACCATCAATTGAGAGATTTTGATGTTTTCTGAAGATCGTCTATTTCATTTTGTAACCACTGATGGCGAAGTATAATGCCATCAACAAATAACAGTAAGAACATTTCATCGAGATTAGCAACCATCTGAATGCCACGTTTTCTGTGCTTTTAAACGAAATCAGCTACTTTAGATATCAGAAGTGGAAAAGTCAGTGGACTTAAAAGACATTCTCGCTTAATTCCACTTTGACACGGGAAGAAATCTGAAATTGTAACTCCCCATCTTTTACATGGCTTAATTGACTCGTACATAAACTTTTGCATATTTATTACTTTTGTCACGTTTGTAACTTTTGTAGAATGTTCTGTAATCAGTCACGATCAACAGTGTGAAAAGTGTTTTCATAATCATTATAAACTTTTCCTTGGTGTCTACTATAAAAAGCATTTCTTACCACAGAAACTAGAGTGAAAATGTGATCAGTGGTTGAAACCCCTTTCCGAAGTCCTGCTTTTTTGGTTTGTTTGTTTGTTTGTTTGTTTGTTTGTTTGTTTTTGTTTGTTTGTTTTTGCTTTATTCTTTCTTTTTCTTTTCAATATCTTTTTTTTTTTTAATTAATCTTGTTTTCTTTTTCCGCCAATGTATGTAGTCTGGTCGAGGAGGAACAACAGTGAACTTCATAGAGCTTATTAAAAATCCTTTACATGTCGCCGTGTCCGATAGCTAAGTGGTTACGACATCAGTAACAAGGGTGACTTGGTCTTCGGAAGCCTCAGCGCCTTGGGCGTGCGGGGTCGAACCCACGTGGAATACAGATTTCTATTTTGAAAAAAATGGCTACAGTAGAGGGGCACCTAGGAGTCATGACCTGGATGCGGCCCGGTGGTTAAAGAGTCAAGGGCCAAAACTCTTTCTTAAGGGGGCTTCTTCTCTGAGAATCCTCTACTGTCCAGTTCTCCCCGGAGATTTTTGCTTCTTTGTGTTTTTTTTCCACTGTCATATGAAACAGACTGCAAACCAGAAAATTAAAGTAACTCAGCATAATTGAGATCTTAGGAATCAAAATGTCGCTTAAATATGTGCAGTTACAGATTTGGTGACAGTGTCATAATTTTGATGTTTACTATACTGTAAGCCAGGCACTATTGAGTTTAATAAGAACATACACTCTTTATTGTCTGGACGAATCAGCTGATGAATACAGGACCTAAACCAGGATCCACACGTCAAAAACATTGGGCATGTTCAGTTGGTGAGTGTCGTTCCGATTTTGACTTCACCAAATTGTCTCTTGAACGAAGTTGAGTTACCAGTAATTTCATGAATTGCCGTACTTAAAAACAAAACGGGGGGGGGGGGGGGGGGCAGATAAGACTGACACTCAAGACTCAAGTGATCCATAGTTATAGGAAATGGTTTATGTCACAAACTATTATCATGCCCTGGAGATGTCTGTAAAATGACACCCCCCACCCCCCCCCCCACCCCCCCCCCCCGCAAATAAATCGGCGTGCTTCAGTTGAGGCGGCTCATGTTATCAACTGCGAAACGAAAGTCACCGACTACAACAAAACAAGAACATAAAAAACTTTTGCAGTGTACTATATTGCGACTGTTAGAAAGTTTAAAACTTATTTCGTCTATTCAGATTTGAAGGACCTTTCCCTCTCTCTGTTTAAAAAGACAAAAAGATTGGATTCCTGTCGTTAACACGGAAATCTTCCTTGTGTTCGTTTCTACTCTGACATTTATTCCAACAACAATCGGAGTATTCCAATTTTAGCAGAGCATCTTTAGCCGTCTAATGAGATTCAGCCAGTCATTTTGGATAAAATGGAGATAGTTTATAGAAAGAGAGAAAACACTCTGATCATATCATACCCGTATTCTTCCTTTGAAGTACAGTTACATTTTCTTTGTCTTGAACAGATGCGACCTCATGGTTATAAGTGACTTATTTAAGGATGACAACAACATAACAGAATTCTGTACGTAAAGATCAGTTATATGTGCCTGCGTATCTGAATGTAATGTGTGTGTGTGTGTGTGTATGTGTGTGTGTGTGTGTGTGTGTGTGTGTGTGTGTGTGTGTGTGTGTGTGTGTGTGTGTGTGTGTGTGTGTGTATGTGTGTGTGTGTTGTGTGTGTGTGTGGTGTGTGTTGGTGCATACATAATCGTGCCTATAATACGATTTTTGTCATGTCATACCCGTACGAGATTGTTGTTTTCTTTTTCTGTTCTGTCATATTATGTATATGTCATTGATATTTCACTGATTTACATCTTTATGTATACATTTTCTATAATGTATTATAGTGCTCAACGCTTAGGAGCTTGCTTCTCGGAATGATCACTACATAAATCTTTCATTATCGTGATTACTATTCGTTCCTGTTTATGTTCGAAACATGTACTGACAGTTGATTTTATCACTCTTTTATTCATATATTTTCATCTAGAAATCAAAGTTGACTGTCTTTATACACCCAAAGTGTACTTTATTGAGCCTTCTCACATACCTCCCTTTTATCCTACAATGATCCAAACATACCATTTAAAACATACCAGTTCATACCGTGTGGTCTTTATATGTTCTTCTTGTGCCAGGCCTTCAGCAAAACTTTTCTAAAACATGAGGAAATCTCTGCGATGTGTATTTAAAATTAGGGCAGTATGGCACTCGCTGCTTAAATTTAATTTGTTGTATTCTTAATGAAGATATATCTGGTCTTGATATATTTTGTCGAACTGAGCTATAAACAACATGTCTGAATGATTGAATGAACTTGAAATTCATCAATAGTTCATGAATCCGCGCCGAGGATATTCCGATTCAGTTGCAGTTTTTTTCACGTCTTTTCACAGGAACAAATTAAAGCCAGGAATGGTGTGTGGGGTAGGAAACTGGAATACGATTAGGATACTCTCCACATGTATGTAATATTTTGTCTCTGTCCATGATAAGTGTACCATCTGTAGATTTTAAGCAACCAGTTGATGTGCACGTCTTTTTCCTGTGGGCAATTTTTTCAGTGTTTCTGTACATACCCTGAGGATGTTTTATGTCAGTCTTCTATTTCTTTGCACTTTGTTTTCAGCCAAGCTTCCTTAGCTTTTTTGCACCTATTTCTGGTTTCCTCTGTTCCCTTTGCCGTCCTCCGTTTATCCATCAAGCCTATAATTTCTTTTGTCATCCAGTTCTTTATTGCTTTTCTTCCAACTCTAGGGATTTCTTCACAGGCTTCATTTATCGAGTTTCTCAACTTTCTTCATTGTTTCTCACTGTCACCAACTTTCTTTAGAGCACTGAATTTGTTTTGAACATGTACGTTAATTCTTGACCGGTCGCTTTATGTTAAGAGTCCGAGATTTAGTTTGATGTTACTTTTGACCTGTTTTCTTTTCTTAAGTTTCATCCTACATTTTCCCATTACAGAATTGCGGTCACTGTTGCACCCTGGTTGATTACTTTCATGTACCTTGTTTTCTTTGGATTCCCAATACTGCTTTTATCACAGTAATGGGTGTCTGATTACCAATATTTCAGACATGTGTTTTGAAGATGTCATATAGGAGAAATATCTATGTAATATAGAAAGAGAGAAGGAGAACAGTTTTCCCATAATCTTGAGGTCATTGCGGGTTCACGCTCAGAGACTACAACTTAGTCAGCTCAGATTTTTTACGTCAGGTTGCACTTTTCTCATTTCCAGTTTTACCTTCTCCGACCCTGCACAGTAGGAGAGAGTGAGGACCACATACACAAAATATAGTGACTGGTACGAAACAGTGTTGTGAGTCTGGACAGCACCAACCAGCTCAGAGAGAGAGAGAGAGAGAGGGAGAGAGAGAGAGAGAGAGAGTGAGAGAGAGAGAGAGAGTTTCTTTCTTTAAAGAAGAAAGGATGTAATCGAGTACCATAATGCAAAAGCAGGTACAAGTGGAAAAACGTTACCATGATGTAATGGAAGGAGCATTGTTGGGCATAATATCAAAAACTAAGAGAATAGGCCAGTGAGGCTTAAAACATGAAGAGAAGAAAAATGACTGTAATGGGTTTAGGATTCTGGAATTGCTTTTCACTTCAAATTGTAAGATTTATATGCAGCCATTGAGTAAACGTCTGGAGTTACAAAAAAGTTCTATACAATTTGAAAATGGGGTTTACTTGTACTACTCTTTGGTCGTGTGCTTGCCGGTGTCATAGGCGTTATAGTTTTTGTTACTGCTTGAGTGGTTCCGAAGAGGCTGCATATACTAACAGGTATCATATATCCAGTGTGGCTTCAGGGTAGAAAGATCCACCATTGTCATGATCTTCTTATTCAGGCAGCTACTGAAGAAGAGCCAGAAACAGAAGTGCCTTTGTACGTTACCTTCATCCACTTGACCAAGGCTTTTGACATGGATAGTAAAAGAGATCTCTTTGCACTCCTGGAGGAGATCAGAAATCAGTCGAAGCTGTTGATTCTAATAGTATCTGGCATACAATAGAGAGCACAATTTATAGATCATCTTTGGAGTCATTCCCCACTCAAAGTAGAGTGAAACAGGGTGTCTTCGGACCGACACTCTTCGGAATCTTCTTTTTCTTCGAACTGTCATGCACTTCCAGAGCATCTGATGATGGAGTGTACCTAGACACTAGGTCAGATGGCAAGCTCTGGCACCTTGCACGCCTCAGAGCAAAGTCCAGTGTACATTGGATCCTGATCTGGTAGATACGTTTTTGCTGTTGATGTCGCCTTAACATCTCACACACAGTCTGGTCTCCAGAGGCTAGTTTGCCTCTTAGCGCATGCTTGCCAGACGTTTGGCCTCATCATCAGTAAAAGATGACCGAGATCATGGGCTGGAATGTCAGTGAAGACTCCAGCATCAGATCAGCGATCACACCCTGCATATGGTAAGTGAATTCACCTACTTAGGATTGACATGTCTCCAGCAACCTGCGCCTCGACACAAAGCTGAGCAGGCGGACAGGGAAAATTGCTGATTCCAAGGGCCAAAGCTGCTCAAGTAAGCGGGACAATAACAAGCTCGTCGCAGCCACCAAGATTAGAGGTACAGCGAGCATTTGCTTCTTGCGCCAAGAGCACCGCCTCAATGGCATCTGCCTGCAGTACTTGCTCCGGATGGACATTTCCTAGAAGGACCCTGAGCCAAACAAGAACGTTCTGAACCAGGCCTGAATGCAAAGCATTTATGCTGTTTTCACACAAGATGCACAGCGGTGGCAATCCAAAGCATCTTGTACAAAGAGCTTGCTGCAGGATCCCTGCCTACAAGCGCCCTCTTCTGCGATACAGAGACGTCGGCAAACATGACATGAATTACACTGATATCAGTGTGGACACTTGGGAAGAGAGCTGTATATCGCCGTATCTGGCGACAGGCTGCCCAGGCATCGCCGCTGCAGATGAAAAACGAATTGTGTGTGCTGTGTCGGACAGAAGAGCGAGACTGAAATCTGCGGCAGCCACAGCCTTCAAGCACAACCGCTTTGCTGAGGACTGCCACTATAGAATTGGCTTGCTCATCCACAGCCGACGCTGTTCCATATCCAACTGAGTACTCAACAGGGTTCATCAGATTGGAGTGAAACAGGGCGTCCTCGCCTCGACACTCTGCGGACTCTTCTTCATCCATTGTCTTATCAGACAAACGGCGCCAACAACTTTGTGAAATATCCACAATATCTAAATGAAATATATAGTACATAAGAGCAGCCATATCAAATCGTGAAATGTATAGATGTAATAACATGTAATATATCTATATATGGGAGTAAAGCCTGGCAGAAAAAATACCACTGCCTTGTGGTTATTTCGGGAGAGAATAAGGATAAGGGAGAAAACCCTGACAGAAAATCACCCCACTGACTTGTGGGCAGTCATGGGAACGACAAAGGCCAGCGGAGAGTCCGCACAAAAACCGACGGAAGGCAACGAGAAACCACCATCGTATACTCCCAAGAATACCATGGCCAGCCAAAATACGAAAAAGGATGATAACGACGTAAATACGGGCTCGCGTGGAGCACCTTTGTGCGGTAGGGACCGTCATACCGCGCTGGTGACACCCGACTGTCAGCAAGCTGCTGCAATCAAATTAAAAAAATAAAAATTGCAACGTGGAATGTAAGGACATTGCTGCAAAGGGGAAAAATTGGGAAATGACAAGATGGAGATAGAAAGGCCTAACATCAATATTTTAGGATTAGGGGAAGTGAGATGGAAGGCATGATAACATCAGGCAAGCAAACAACATGTTCTGGTGGAAATACACATGAAAGAGGAGTAGGCATCATAATAAAAAGGGACAAGTCAAAATCAGTCAAGGGATACTGGGCTGTGTCAGACCGAGTTTTGCTAGTTAAGTTAGATGGCAAGCCATTCGGTTTCACCATCATCCATGTATATACACCAACATCCGCAAGTACTCAGAACAAATAGACAACTTCTATGAAGTATTAGAGACGGCCAAGGATCAATGCAAATTTCATGGTATTAAAGTAATAATGGGAGATTTTAATACTAAAGTGGGACGGTGTAGGTTGGAGGATATAGTTGGACCTCCTGGCTTTGGTACACAAAATGAAAGGGGAGAGAAACTTGTGGAATAGGCACAGATGAATGAGTTCATAGTAGGAAACACATGGTTTGAGCAGCCTGACAGGAGAAAATGGACATGGATGAGTCCAGGAGATAATACAAAAAAATCAAATTGATTACATGTACATCCTGATTAATAACAGATTCAGAAATATTCTTTACTGATAGAAAAAAAAACCACTACCAGGCACAGACTGCAATAGTGACCACAATCCTGTAATGGGAAAATTTAGGCTGAAACTAAAGAAAAGAAAATAGACCAAAAGTAACATCAAACTAAATCTTGGACTCTTAAAGACAGATGAAGAACCCGTGAAAGACTTAACGTGCATGTTCAAAACAAATTCAGTACTCTGGAGGACGTTGATGACAGTGAGGAACAATGTCACCTGCTCAGCATGACTTCCCCAGCCGGACGAAGGTGCTTTTATTTGCGTCGTTCATGAGGTTTCTTTCTGTGTGTCTGGCTATGATTTAATTGGGCTGATACAATGGTGGTTTCTTGTTGCCTTTCATCGGTTTTTGTACGGACACTCCGTTAGTCTTTGTCGTTCCCACGACTACCCACAAGGTAGTGGGGGTGATTTTCTGTCAGGGTTTTATCACTCAGCCTTGGTCTGTCCCGAGAGACAAGGCAGTGGTGCTATTTATCCACAGCTGTGGGTCTGGTTCGTGGGCACCAGGGAATGTCCACATGGGCGTGTCGCACGTCTGGGTGGCCAGACCTTCTCTGAGTCTCTCGTGCAAAATTTAGCCTATATGTTAAAAAAATTCATTGCTCTAGAGGACGGTGGGGACAGTGAGGAACATTGGACAAATCTGAAAACTCGATAAATGAAGCTGGTAAAGAAATCCCTACAGTCGAAAGAAATGCAAAGAACCAGATGGAGTAACGAAGGAAGGTAAAGAGAAAAAAATAAAGAATAGAAAAAATAGAAGAGGAAACCATGAATAAGTGCAGTGAAGCTAAGGAAGATTTGCTAAAAACTAAAGTGCAAAGAAAAAGAACACTGACCAAGTAGAACCTACGTTTACATACAGAAACACACAGAACATTACCCACAGGAAAAAGACATGCACATCAGCTGGTTGTTTAAAATCTAAAGATAGTAAGATTATTATGGAAAAAGACAAACTGTTAGATAGATAATGAGTGTACATTAAAGACCCTTATGACAATGATAGAAACAAGGAACACAATCTTTAAAAAAGCGTTGAAAGACAACCAGTAATGAAAGATGAGCATCGTCGAAAACGTTGAGACAGGGGAAATTTCCAGGACCAGACAGTATTATTATAGAAATGATTGAGGCTCTAGATGAATTTGGTATTAAAAAAGCAACAGTCTTTCTAAGTGAAATTTAAGACATTCGGGAAAATCCCTAAAGATATGTTAAAGTAATGTTTGCACCTCCAAAGAGAGCAGGGGCTATAGAATGCGAACTCCATCGTATTATCAGCTTGACGAGTCATGTGACAAAGATTTTGTTAAAAATGAATAATCATGGTGAGGACAAGGAGCAGAATCACAACAGAAATAGTTGGAAAACAATGTGTTGAAAGGAAAGGAATTATTAAATCCTAAGAATCTCATAAAAAGATCAATTGAGTTGATAAAGGATTTATATTTATGTTTTCTTGATTATACCGAGACTTTTGATTGGGTAAGAAAGAATTGATCAATCATACCGAGACTTTGATTGGGTGAGAAAGAATTGATCAATCAACTGGTAAAGCTCGATATTAATGGAAACGATATTAGAATGATAAGGAATATGTATTGAGAACAAACGGCAGCAACGAGAGTAGAAAATGATATAAGCTTTTTTCCAAAACATCTGTCAAAAGATTTGTTTTCACTTTACGGCGAAACCATCGTCAGAAATCTAAGAGAAATTCCTGGAAAACGGTTGGAGGGACAATGAGAAACAATCTTCAGTCTTCGTTATACAGATGACACCGTTCAAATTGCAGAAAATCAAAAACGAAAACAGAAAAGAAAAACTTGTAAATATGAATATAAATAGAAAGTAGAAATAAAGGGCTTAGAACTAAATGGAAAGAAGACTGAAGTCATGGTAATCGGTAAAGAAAAAAAACTCATGTAAAATAACAGCAAGTGGCAAAACACTGAGGCAGATAACAGTTTCATATTAGAAATATCCAGCAGAACTGACCAAGTTAAACGGCATTCAAAAAGAAAACAAGAACAAAAAGCAACTGAAAAACATTCTTATCAAAAATATGTCAATTAACTCGAGGAAGTTAGTTCTTCGGTGTTATGTAGAACCAATACTATTGTACGGCTGCGAAGCCTAGACAATCAACACGAAAAGTCAGAACAAGATCAAGAAAGCTGAAATGTTTTTTAAGAAGAATGTAAATAGTTCCATAAACAAGAAAGGAAACAAATGAGACAGGCTTGAAGGAAACAAACACAAAAAGAACGGAGACAATTTTGAAAGAAATAAAATGAACATTCATGAAGAAAACGAGCGACGTTTATACGAGATTTTTGAGGCAATAGAAATTTGAACACCTAGTCACAACAGGAAAGCTAGAGGGAAAAAGAGCACAACGCAGACTCGGGGAGAAAATTTCAGTTTTGCAGGATGGTGAGGGGGGAAAGGGTGAGGAGATGTTCTTGCAGCAACAAAAGATGAATTCATACGAAAGGTTATGATCGTCAATACATACATATCTATCTATCTAACTATCTATCTATCTATCTATCTGTCTGTCTATGTCTGTCTGTCTGTCTGTCTGTCTGTCTCTCTCAACACATATATATATATATATATATATCCATCAAGACTGTCTCGTTTGTTTTCTTTGCTGTCCATGGAATTCTCAATATTCTTCTGAGAAACCACATCTCGGCTGCCTCAATCTTGCTCTGGCTTTGCTTGCTGACTGTCCACGCCTCGCATCCGTACAACAGTATTGGTTCTGTATAACATTCAAGGAATCTCTTTCTGATGTTAATTGATAGGCATTTGTTGGTAAGAATGCTTGTCATCTTCATGAATGCTGTTTTGGCTTGGCCGATTCTGCCAGCTATTTCCGATGTGCATCTGCCGTCTGATAAAACGACCGTTCCCAGGTATTTGAACTTATTAACCTGTGTCAAGGTTGTGCCATTTGCTGTTATTTTGCAGGAGGGGATTTCATGTTTTTTACTAATCACCATGACTTCAGTCTTCCTGCTGTTTAGTTCCAACCCCTTACCTTTGCTTTCTATTTCTAGTATATTCACACGGTTTTGTAGGTCCCTTTCTTTTTCTGCAATTAGCACGGTGTCATCTGCGTATCGAATGTTGTTTATCATTTTCCCTCCAACCTTTAATCCAGGGTCTTCTTCTGGGTTTCTCATGATGTTTTCGCTATACAGTGAAAACAGATCTGGTGACAAAGAGCTTATATTGTTTTCTATTCTCATTGCAGCTGTTTGTTCCCAGTACATATTCCTGATTATTCGTAGATCTTGTCCATCAACATTGAGTCTCTCCAGTTGGTTGACCAATTCTTCATGTTCATGGACAGCAAAGAAAACAAACGAGACAGTCTTGATGGAGGCAGTCACAAGTAGATCACTCATAAGGAAGATTAGGAAAAGACAAACAACATTTATAGGTCATTTTATGAGGAAGGGGGATTTGGAGCACCTGGTCACAACGGAAAAGCTGGAGGGAAGAAGAGCACCAGGTAGATCCAGGGGATGAGGAGGGTGGGGGAGATGCTGGGGGCAACGAGAGATACAGATGGTTGGAAGTCCATGGTCGCCAACGCCATGCGGCAGGGCACCTGATGATGATGATGATGATATATACACTACGCACAAAAAGTTAAGGATCACTTGCACAAAAATTCATAACTTTCAAAATAAGAAAGCCAATGCGTTGAAGTTTGTCAAACATTTAATTCCATGCTTTAGTGATAACGATGCACAATTGCCTTCAATTTCGAGCAATCGTTTGGTGTGTACATTTGATCAAAGTGGGTACGTATCGAAATTTGATTTCCCAAAGTCATTGAAATCACAAGACAGGGCATTCTGATGCTCCCAAAAGTTCAGTAATGCGTGTAACCGCCATGGCTGTTCTGGCACTCGACGCAGCGAGTCCTCATCGAGTTGACCAGGTTGGTGAAGATCCTCTGTGGAAGCGCCTGCCACTCAGCCTGCAGCATCTGGTAGAGGTGTTGGGCATCCCTGGGAGGGGGGTGGTTGCTCCTCACTTTGCGATCCAGCTCATCCCAGAGGTTCTCAATCGGGTTGAGATCGGGACTGCATGCTGGCCACTCCATTCTGTTGACTCCAGACTGCTGCAGGAAGTCGTTGACCACCATTGCCCTGTGGGGGCGAGCGTTGTCATCCTGGTAGACAGCCGTCGGTCCCATCTACTGCAGTGTAGGCACAGCCAGCGGTCGAAGGATCTCATCCCGGTATCGGAGGCCAGTCAGGTTACCCTGTACATGATACAAGGGTGTTCTGTGGTGAAGGCTGAAGGCCCCCCAGACCATTACAGAACCTCCACCAAAGGCCACCTTTTCTTGGACAGTGGTGTCAATAAAGCGTTGCCCTGGGCGCCTCCAGACCCTCAGTCGGCCGTCGTTGTGGTTCATGGTGAAGCGTGATTCATCACTGAACAGGACCTGGGACCATTGCTGACGTGTCCACCTCACGTGACGTCTGCAGAAGGCGCGGCGTGCTGCCCTATGGGCTGGAGTTAAGCGTGGCCGTACAGCTGGGCGACGAGAACGGAGGTTAAACCCATGAAGGCGGTTCCGTATGGTCTGCTGGCTGATGTTGATGTTAGTAGCCACCCTCAGCTGCCTTCGAATGATGCTGGAAGAGGCTGTTCTTGTCTGCAGGGCTTGTCGTTCAATGAGACGATCTTCACGTGGGTTTGTCTTCTTCGGTCGACCAGATCTGCGTCTTTCATGGACCCTCCCAGTGGCTGTGAAGCGTTGAATCAGTCTGACAATGACCGAGATGGACACCTGAAGTCGCCTGGCCACTTCTCGCTTGGGAACACCATCTTGGAACCATGCAACAGCTCGTCCCCTCTCAAACTCGCTCAATTTTCGTCGTGGAGGCATTGTCAGATCAGGCCTACTACTGGTGGAATGTCTTCTTATAAAGCCAAGCAAGAGACAGCATCTCACACATAAACAGCAGTGCTTGCACGTGCATAATGGTTTTTCTATCTGGCTTGTGCAATGTGTTCAGGCAGAACGGTCCAAAACAAGGTCCTTTTTCGCAAGTTTCCGCTTTTCCGTTTGCGGCCAAGCTCAGTAGTAGAGAATCCCGTGCAATTTTCGCACTAACACAACATCGCCCACTTACAGCTGAACAAGAATTCATAACAATTTGGCTGGACTGAGAAATAAATAACAGTAGCGAACTGAGTTTATTACGCACCTGTTTTCTCATAGTGATCCTTAACTTTTTGTGCGTAGTTTATATATATATATATATATATATATATATATATATATATATATATATATATATATATATATATATATATATATATATATATATGTATGTATATAGTTGCAAGAAACTTTGGGGAGAGGAATTATTTCGATCCTGAACTCCTTAAACTGTGGACGCTTGGCTGTATCCAGGTGATGACTCCTGCAGTCGGTCCTTGGTTGAAATGTTCCTTGTGTATAGACGTTGTATGTCTACACACACAACTATACAAGGGGCGTGGGCCTTTCATCAAGTAATTCATTCACATATTCTTTCTCTATCTCTGTCTCTATCTCCCTCCACTCGCTTTGTCGTTCTGCCTCTTTTTCTTAAAGGTATATTTGTCATATCTCAGCTAGCATTCCAATTCTCCACGAAAAGTAAAACAATGAAACAGAAAGGGAAAATATTTGAAACAAGACAGACACTGATGCCCGAAACGCCGAAAGTAAGTTTGTATGGATATTTTTGTATGGTTCTCTTGTCTATGAAAAACTAGAAGAAGAAAAAGTCGTATTTGTATTTCTCCGAGTGAAGGAAGCTTTCTGGAAATGGTGGGATATGAGCGCCATGGACAATCATGTAGATCCCTGAAGTAGATAGAAATGAACCCCAAAAGAAGGAAGAATAGATAAGTGTGTGGGGGCGTGCGCGTGCGCGCGCGCGTGTGTGCGTGCTTGCACGTGATTGATTGAACTTCATAAGACTTAAAATTCTTTTGAATGTTGCTGGTGACCGATAGCCAAGTGGTTGAGACATCCGTCACAAGTATGACTTTGTCTTGAAAAACCTGACCACCTGGTATGGTGTGGGTTCGATTCCAGGAGGAAGACAAATTTTCACTAAAAAAAAAAAAAAAAAAGGTGACAACAGAGGGGCATGCAGAAGGCATGCCCTGGATGCGGCCCGGCCCACAGAGTGTCAGGAGTTGAGGGCTGAAACACTTGCTTGACGGGGATTTCTCCTCTGAAGACCTTGTGCTGTCCGGCTATTCCCAGAGCTTTTTACTACTACTATCTAAGTATTAAAAATATAGCTTATTTTTCCTTGAAGAATTAATTGCATGGAAAAACTGTTCCATGTAGAATACACACACACACACACACACACACACACACACACACACACACACACACACACACACACACACACACACACACACACACACACACACACACACACACTCACACCGTCTCTCTCGCGCGATATCAACTTACAAAATGTATGTTGATTATTTTTTTTCCAAATCTAATATTACAAAAATACGCATTAATTCACTGTATGCCTTTTGGGATGACATCAGCGTATGTGCACAACAGTCATGTACATACATCATACTCTTATACTAATGTTTGTTTCATTTATTGTCGTGACTATTTTATACACTGTAGTTACTGCAAAAAATTCAGACTGCAATTTAAGCACACGTGCAAACTATGCGCGCAGACGAACGAGAACACATAATTATACTCTCTCTCTCACACACACACGCACGCACGCACGCACGCACGCACGCACGCACGCACGCACATGCATCAGTGCTTCTTACTTTCCCTTTCCTCATAAACTCATAAGGTGGGAGCACACATAAAGGTATCATATTTCCCATTAAAACCACTCAGCATTTTCTTCTTTTATTCTTAAAATTGTGAGAAAAGTGATGGGAAGGGGGAAAAGAAGGATCTTGTTTGTGCGTTTTCTAAGACGAAGGATACATGAGCTTTTCCTTTTTCTATCTCCCTCCATACCTCTGTCTCCCTGTCTCTGTTTGTTTGTCTGTCTGTCTGTCTGTTTGTCTGTCTGTTTGTTTGTCTGTCTGTCTGTCTGTCACACATGCGCACGCGCGCGCGCGCGCGCTCATACATGAAACAGGAACAGGGTACTGAGCTATTGAGTCTCAAAAGAGACCGTAATATTCATATTCATCTTCATTTCTGTTTGCCATGTGAAACTTGGGCTTCTCCCCGTTCACAGCACGTTGCCACAGTGTACAACCAGCTTTTCTTTCATTTTACCAAGAAAAGCAAGATGGCTAATTAGAACCATCAAGGAGAGAGACCTGGAAAATGAACTTATCTCTCCAATGTTTTATCATAGGGCAGTCGAGCAAATGCTTGCTTTTCGCGATATTCAACTGCTATGGGATCTTGAGTGTGCGCAGGCCAGAAGGTTACACTCTCCGACTTGTTTTTCGTCCCCTTCCGAAGGACTTGACGTTCAGCTCGTTTGCAGTGACAATCATAATATCAGTATACACACAATAAGCCAATACATGCCATTCTTTGTCTAGGCAGTCAATACAGCTTGTTGCAGATAGCACTATTACAATCATACACGTATCACAAGCATACACAAAACAATCCAGTACAGGCAGGTCTTTGTCTGTACAGTTAACAGATCCTTACATACACAGCGTAATCACGTAACAACTGAGATACTTCTCGAACTGCCATTGTTGATTGAGAAACTTCGAGAAGCATTCGCAGTTTGCACCTGCACACAACTACACTTCAACTAAGGTCATCACTATTTCCCAGCAAATTATCAAAGTTAAATACCGATCATGGTTAGATTTTCACTGACCAAATATTTTCGCTCACTAGACTTGGTAGTGTGCACTAAGCCTCCATACAATAGCTGAACAGCCTCCAGTCACAGCAACGTACAGAAATCATTATCTGACCCGCATAATAAAAACAAAAAGATGGAGACGTCGCAATTTGTGTTCTTCCTAACACAAACACATACAGTTCATTTTGTTCGCGCTGCCTTTATAGCTATACGAAATTTGGTAGACTACCACTGATGTCCAGAATACAGTTTTACAAACAGTCCCACACAAACAAACGCAAAGAACAACAATTGTCTGCTCGTTCAGCAGAACACAAAGAAACGACCGGCTCACTCAGCTGGCCAAACACTGAATCACAACTGACTGTGGTTCACCCACGGTAAACTGAACACAATGAGCACCATTTAGTGGCGAGTAACAGGATTCCCTGTAACTCTCAGTGACTTGGCCAAAAAAGACTTTACAGTAATGTGAAAACCACTTCAAAAGAAGAATTTTGAACAACTTTTCAATACCGTTAAACAAAGGTTAACACTAAAGGATAGCTCACTGATACATACATATATATAATATATATATATATATATATATATATAATATATATATATTATATATATATATGTATGTATATAATACATGTATATACATACGACTCGTTATATATATATATAGAGAGAGAGAGAGAGAGGGTGAGAGAGAGAGAGAGAGCTAGAGAGAGAGGGAGAGAGATCCTAGTATACTGGACGTTATCAGAACATTGTAAATATTATATTGTAAAAAATATTCCAGAAATATTCACGGTGAACACTTTGAGAACACTGTAGACGTTAAATTATACAAAATATCCTGGAGATATGTATAGTGGGTATGTAGAAAATTTTAAGTATTATACTATACAAAATAACCTGGAGATACCGTACAGTGGATATGTAGAAATTTGTAAGCATTATAATATACAAAATAACCTGGAGATACCCATAGTGGACATTTTCAGAACGTTGTAGATGTAATACTATACAAGATATTCTAGAGACACCTAAAAGGGGAATGAAGGATATTGTAAGTATTGTACTGTGCAAAGTATTCTAGAGATTGTTATTTGTTATTTTTGTTTAAATCCCAGACGACTTCTTAGAACCGTATCAGGGCTATAACCGTTTCAACATGTTCACAATACTTCAACAGGAAAAGAGGAAAAGAAAATTAAGTACGCATATCAATACATTTGTGCACATGATTAAGATGTCCCTGGCGTTTACCACTCCGTCCAATTTATCGCACAGGGGATTTAAAACACTTACCTGAACACATTTAAACATAACCAGTGACACCAAAACATATATAAAAACGGGCCTAAGTTACTCCAAATTGCTTTGGCATATCTCATTTTCCTGGAGCCAAAAATGCAGTTAGTATATGTACCAATTATCAATCCAAAGAGAAAGTACTTTATCGAACACATACAGGTGAATGGACCAGCAAGGCAGAAATTGATAGAAGAAATGACAGAAATCAAAGGAACAAGGCAGAAACAAAGACAAAAGGAAATTTTTAGCACAGAATTTCCAGAAGGTGGGGATACTACTTATACTGAAAGAGCCCCCGATATCCCCACGGGGGATCCTAGATATAGCTTTAATGAACATTGCAGAACACAGTAAACGTTATATAAAATAAACTTTAAATTTGGAGTTGTTGTTAACGTAGTGTTAGCTCTGATGTGGCTCTAGTGATTGACTGGGCTGTAAGCAGTATGAACGTAAATGGTTTGCTGTGTTCCTGTCCATTCCACACCGCTTTTCCCCCTGTCTCCCTGTGGATAGCTGAAAAAAAAGGAACACATAAAAGGAATCGTGGAGAATAAGGGGAGTGGTATTGTTGAAAATGTCTAAATGTCAATACCAAACAACTACAATACAAGAAAATGAAAAATAAAGAAATAAACAAAACAAAAAATTAAAAACAAAATAAAGCAAGCAAGCAAGCAAACAAAAACAAAAACAAAACAAAAAAACAAGGAAAAGAAAGCGTCAAAAAGTGTCTGTCCTGCTCTAGGGCGCTGACAGTAGTCTAATTCCTGCCTAACCAAGACAGCGAATTCAGTGACATCAATAATTCTTGGAGACGGTACGCGATCCACCGCCAAACTTATCGATCACTGTCCACTGGCTGTTTATGGCATTCCGTTGTGCGGACAACCAGCCCCGCCTGCCCTCTTGTTGCCTTGTCTTTTTTTTCTGAAACTCCTCAAGCCGTCTGTTGTGATCCGCGCGTGCCACCAGAAATTGGCCTGCATGTGGCAAATGATAAGCCCATACTTTGTTTAGGAGTTATCATACATGGGCGCTGTCGAAGTTACCGCTTGTTTGGTTGTTCGTTGGTTCGTATGCAGATTTGTCCGCTGCCGTGTTTTAGCTGTGCTGGGTTTGATGAGAGAAACGTTGTGTAGTGCAGCACGATATCACCTCCAATTTATTTAAACTCACCTTACCTCTACCACAAAACAGCAAATTAACCCAGAGAAACATATACACAAAACGCTACAAAAAAGAAAAGATCACATCGGTAATGTTGACAGGATGCATCACCATTTTCCCGATGAATCTGAAGACGTCAGTGAAACACAAAGGTGTATATTGTAATGTTTTTAAATACAAAGGACATTTCTATCGTTGCAAAGAAAAGGAAGTTTAAGAGTATTTCATCCTTACACTGTTGTTAAGAAGACTGTCTCTCTTTCCCCAAAACGAGCACTGTATATCATTTCCTTCATGGCTCCTTCCCTTTCCCACTTTGTTACCGCTATATTTCCCCCTTCAGAAAGCAGACAAGTTCAAAGAAGCACCCGAGTCACATTATGATACAGTTTTGGCAAAATTTAAAAAAATTGTTGAATGAAAGGAGTCCTCTATTGTTTAACATGAAGCACAATGAAAATATGATTTTGTTTGGAGCAGACGTTAGATTCAGGATATAGTTCTTGACTTCATAATGCTGTTTGCAAATATGTGAGGTAGATAATATCTCACCAAACATTTCTGCTTTCAAAGGAAGTCTTCAAAAGTCATAAAGATAGCAGTCCTCCTAAACAAACCGAAAGACATGTCAAAATCAATTTTCATTGCACTTCCAAAGGAAACAGTGGTTATAGAACTTGATGACTCATGTAACAAAAATCCTATCAAGAATAATCATGATGAGGACAAGGAACAGAGTCAAAAGAGAAATAGAAAAAGAACATTGTGGATTTGTGGAAGGGATAGGAACTATTAATGCCATATACATCCCAAGAACTATTATAGAGAGGTCAATCGAGTTGAATAAGGATTTATATTTATGCTTTGTTGATTATACCCAGGCTTTCGATCAGGTAAGACATGAAGAACTGATCAACCAACTAGGAAGACTCAATATTGATAGAAAAGATTTACAAATAATCAGAAATATGTATTGGGAACAAACAGCAGCAATGAGAATAGAAAACGATATAAACTCTTTCCAAAATATCAAAAGAGGAGTCAGGAAGGGTTGTGTTCTGTCACCAGATCTGTTTTCACTTTAAAGAGAAACCATCATGAGAAACCTACAAGAATACCCTGCATTAAAGGTTAGAAGAAAAATGATAAACAACATTCATGACGCAGATGACACCGTGCTAATTGCAGAAAATGAAAGGGACCTACAAAACCTTGTGAATGTTATAGAAATAGAAAGCAAAAATAAAGGGCTGGAGCTAAACAGCAAAAACACAGAAGTCACCAGTAAAAAACATGAAATCCCTTTATGCAAAATAAAAGCAAATGGCACAACTTTGAGACAGGTTGATAAGTTTAAATATCTGGGAACAGTATTTTCTTCAGACGGCAGATTCACATCAGAAATAGCCAACAGAATCAGCCAAGTCAAAACAGCATTCAAGAAGATGAAAAGCATTCTTACCAACAAATGCCTATCAATTAACATCAAGAAAGAGAGTTCTTGAATGTTATGTAGAGCCGATACTGTTATACGGTTGTGAGGAGTGGACAGTCAACACACAAAGCCAGAACAAGATTTAGGCAGCCGAAATGTGGTTTCTAAGAAAATGTTGAGAATTCCATGGACAGCAGGGAAAACAAACAAGACAGTCTTGATGAAGGCAGGCACAAGAAGATCATTAATAAAGAAGATTAGGAAAAGAGAAGCAACATTTAAAGGCCATTTTATGAGGAAAGGAGAATTAGAGCGCCTGGTCACAACAGGAAAGCTGGAGGGAAAGAGAACACCAAGTAGACCCCAGGGAGAAAATATTGGACGGACTTGCAGGGTGGCTGAAAACAGAGAGGGTGGAGGGTGTGCTTGCGGCGACAAGGGATAGATGCATATGGAGGGGTATGATCGCTAACGCCATGCGGCAGTGCACATGATGATGATGATTAAGGAAGTTTTCCTTTTCAGTGTAACATTCATCCAGATCGCTATATCATCAGCGTACTGTGCTACGTTTACATAGTTTGAAACTTATGTTGGCAGGTCAATGATCAAGATATTAAGTAATAGAGGAGATCTTATGGAACCTTGTGGAATTCCCATGTTTACAGATCGTTTTTCAGAGTAGGTATTACATATTTTAGCGATTATACTTTGGTCTCTTATAGTAATACAGTAGGCCTCCCTCGGTCATGGCTGACCATGGACAAAGTACATCCGTTCTAATGTCTAGATGGGCTGTCTGCTTGGTCCAAGAAGCGTCGCCTGTGACTGTAGAGACCAATGCGAGAGAGGCAGTCTCTGTCGCAGCGGTCGCATGTGTATGCTGATGCTGGTCTGTTGGTTGTCATCCCTTTTCTGCGAACTCGCTTTTCTGCTGCAGCAGCTGACAGTTTGTCCTCACCAATCTGCAGCTGTTTCTTGAGAGTGATTCTCCAGCTGTTGCGGTCGTCTGCGAGGTCCTCCCAGGACTCAGTGTTGATCTGAAGCACCTTCATGTCACGTTTGCAAACGTCTTTGTATCTCAGCTGTGGGCGGCCAATGTTTCTCTGCCCTGTGGCAAGCTCACCATAAAGGATGTCTTTTGGGATGCGGCGAACATGGCCCAAGCAGCGCAGCCGACGCTGTCTCAGCATGGTATGCATGGTTGGGAGGCCAGCGCGGGTCAGGACTTCGGTGTTGGTCACCTTGTCTTGCCAGGAAATGCCGAGTATGCGCCGTAGGCTTCTCAGGTGGAAGGTATTGAGCCTTTTCTCCTGATGAGCATGCGTGGTCCACACCTCGCTGCCATACAGCAAGGTGCTGAGGACACAGGCGTTGTATACAGCCATCTTTGTCTTCGTGGTCAGCTTGGGATTTGTCCACACCCTTTGTGTGAGGCGGGCTAGTGTTGTGGCTGCCTTCCCGAGCCTCTTGTCGATCTCTGTGTCAAGGGAGAGGTTATCGGTGATGGTGGACCCAAGATATGTGAATTGGTGGATGGCTTCAAGCTCGTAGTCATCAATGGTAATGGCTGGTGGAGATGGCGTGTCTTGGCCCAGGACGTTTGTCTTCCTAAGACTGATGGTCAGACCAAAATCTTTGCAGGCCTGGGAGAAGCGGTCCATTAGTGACTGCAAGTCCCGCTGAGTATGGATCACAACTGCGGCATCATCGGCAAATAGCATGTCTCTGATGATGGCTTCACGGACCTTTGTCCTTGCTCTGAGACGGGCGAGGTTGAAGAGCCTGCCGTCTGATCTGGTCCGCAGGTGGATCCCTTCTTGCGCTGTGCTGAACGCATGTCTCAGGAGGAGAGCGAAGAAGATTCCAAAGAGGATTGGGGCCAGGACGCAGCCTTGTTTCACACCGCTGCGTACGTCGAAGGGCTTGGAGAGGTTTCCGTTGAACTGCTCCGTCCCTTTCATGTTGGAGTGGAAGGAATCAATTAAGCTGTGCAGTTTGGGGGGACAGCCGATTTTTCGGAGAGCCCTGAAGAGGCCATCTCTGCTGACTAGGTCAAAGGCCTTGGTGAGGTCAATAAATGCCACATAGAGGGGCATCCGCTGCTCTCTGCAGTTCTCCTGGATTTGGCGAAGGGAAAAGACCATGTCTACCGTGGGTCTCTCTGCTCGAAAACCACACTGTGATTCCGGGTAGACGCGTTCAGCCAGTTTCTGCAGGCGGATTAGGAGGACCCGAGCGTAGACTTTGCCAACAATGCTGAGGAGCGAGATACCTCTGTAGTTGTTGCAGTCGCTCCTTTCGCCCTTGTTTTTGTACAGGGTGACGATCTTGGCGTCCCTCATGTCCTGCGGTACAGCTCCCTCATTCCAACACTGACAGAGGACTGCGTGCAAAGGGTGCAGAAGAGAAGTCTTGCAGTGCTTGATGAGGTCTGGGGGAATTCCGTCGTTGCCAGGTGCTTTGCCTGATGCCAGGCTATCAATGGCCTTGCTGAGTTCATCCACAGTTGGTTCTGCGTCAAGTTCTTCCATTACCGGCATGCACTTGATGGCATCGAGGGCTGAGGGGGACACCATGTTCTGTGTGGAGTAGAGGTCGGAGTAGTGTTCCGCCCATCTTTCCATCTGTTGGCTAGGATCGCTGATTACTTCCCCAGTGGAGGATTTGAGGGGGGCGATCTTGTTCTGTGTTGGTCCCAGTGCCTTCTTGATGCCATCATACATTCCTCGGATGTTGCCTCTTTCAGCAGCACTCTGTATCTCTTCGCTGAGCTCTGTCCAGTACTCATTTGCGCAGCGCCTGGCGTTAAGCTGAACCTTACTCCTGGCAGCCCTGAGGATTTGCAGGTTCTTCTCACTGGGTGACCGCTTATACTAGGTGAGTGCGGCGCGCTTGGCCTCAAAAGTGGGAGTCATCTCTGATGATTTGGCCTCAAACCAGTCGTGGGACTTCACAGTCTTATTATAATTTACACATATATCACGCCTAAACGAATATTATCCATCAAGGAATTTCACTTACTTTTTGTTAGGCCTGATCGGTTCAGCGAACCCTCGTCAGACGAGGGTTCGCTGAACCGATCAGGCCTAACAAAAAGTAAGTGAAATTCCTTGATGGATAATATTCGTTTAGGCGTGATATATGTGTAAATTATAATAAGATTGTGCCTATTATAATTTCACAAAACAATGGTCATAAAATTAAGTAACGCCTATATGGCTGAAACAAGAAAACTCTCAGCATGGACTTCACAGTGTTCTTCCCAAAGATGGCCATAGCAATGCGATGCATGGTGTCTCGTAGCGTTTCCCATCTCTCTGTGGCAGAGTCTCTGGGCTGCAATGCATCGTATTCTCTCTGAAAGGTCTCTGCGGACTGTTCTACAAGATCTGGCTGAGACATCTTGCTGACGTCAATGCGAGGGTTCCCTTGTTTCTTTGAGCAGTGGAACTTCTTTGGTTGCAGCCTGATCTTGCAACATACCAGAGAGTGGTCTGTGTCGCAGTCTGCGCTGTGATAAGAGCGAGTGTGGAGAACGTTTTTGATAGCGGCACGTCTTACTAGGATCAAATCCAGTTGGTGCCAATGTTTTGAGCGCGGATGTCTCCAGGAGACTTTGTGTTGAGGCTTTGTCTTCAAGAAGGAGTTGTTAAAATTAAAATGCATTGGTCTCAAAGGTATCTTTATTATCTTATTAAAGCTTTTATAAGAGACACAGTCTGGTCTCTTATAAAAGCTTTAATAAGATAATAAAGATACCTTTGAGACCAATGCATTTTAATTTTAACAAAAGAGTCTGGTCTCTTATAAAAGCTTTAATAAAATAATAAAGATACCTTTGAGACCAATGCATTTTAATTTTAACAAAAGTATCGCATACCAGACTTGGTCGTATGCGCTTTTGATATCAAAAAAGGTAGCTGAGACCTTTTTCCTTTAGCAAACTGTTTTTTTTTTCATTTGAGTTTTTAATATAATTATAATATAATAATATAATTACAATATTTATATAGCGCAAAATCTTGATAAAATCAAATCTAAGCGCTGAAGCAGACACACACGCAAGCACGCACGCACGCACGCACGCACGCACGCACACACACGCACGCACACACACACACACACACACACACACACAACACGCATGGCTATAAATGGGGAGAAAGAATAAAAGCAATAAAAGCAAGAATAAAAGCAATGGAAAATTATAGAGAGCATAGCATATACAATTATATATTATAACCATGTGATTCATGTGATTCCCTCCGAGCGGAGACAGGCTGCAGAGGGGGGTTAGGATTTTATGCGGAGGAGAAAAGGTGAGTTTTGAGAGCGGACTTGAAGGAGACAAAAGTAGGTTGCTGACGGACTGAGAGAGGAAGTTTGTTCCAGGAGAGTGGACCAGAAACAGAGAAGGCTCGTGGACCATAGGTATTGAGCTTAGTGCGTGGAAAGCGAAAAGTCAGAGGATCGGAGGCAGAGCGGAGGGTACGTGAGGGAACATAGATCTCAAGTAGGCTTGACAGGTAATCGGGGGCTGCGTTATTGAGGCTTTTGTAGCACATGGTGTCTAGTTTGTACTGTATGCGCTTTGATACAGGGAGCCAGTGAAGTTGTGCCAGGAGAGGAGATATGTGGTCAGCTTTTTTCTTTTTGAGTACAAGGCGTACAGCATTGTTTTGAATGCGCTGTAGGATGTGAATGGTGGAGGCAGGAAGACCAGACAGGAGTGAATTGCAATAGTCAATGCGAGACATTATGAAGGAGAGAACGAGTTTTGCAGTTGTTTCGACAGAGAGATACTTCCTGATCAGCCTTATACGATGGAGATGATAGTAGCAGGATCTGGCAGTTTGAGAAACAAAGTTGTTCATGGAGAGGGTAGAGTCAATGCAGACACCAAGGTTTTTAGCTGAATCAGAAATTGGGACTGATGTGTTACATAATGGGAGAGAAAGAGGAGGCAGCTGAGAAAGTTTCTGACGGGTGCCAATGAGGATAGCTTCTGTTTTGTCGTCATTAAGCTGAAGTCTATTGTGTGTCATCCAGTTCTTAATGTCCGAGTAACACTCAGTGGTGCGAGTCAACAGGCGCTGTATATTATCAGGTGAGTCACTGTCTTGAAGTTGGGTGTCATCAGCATAGAAGTGGTGTTTTATAGAATGGGAGTTGATGATGGTGGACAGGGGGGAGGTGTAAAGAGTGAAAAGAACAGGGCCAAGGACAGATCCTTGTGGAACACCACAGGTCAGGTATGCAGGTTGAGAGTAAGTGCCATTGATGAGAACGGTTTGTTTTCTGTTGGATAGGTATGAAGTGAACCAAGACAGAGCAATGTCAGAGATGCCAAAAGTATGATGAAGTCTAGAAAGGAGAATACCATGATCAATGGTATCAAAGGCTGCAGACAGATCAAGGAGTGTGAGGAGAGAGACTTTGCCAGTATCAGTTGCAAGGAGGAGATTGTTGAGAATGTGTAGTAGGGCAGTTTCAGTGCTATGGCACTGGCGGTAGGCTGACTGGAAAGGATTGAGGAGATTGTTGGCAGACAGGTGAGAGTTCAGCTGGTTGAGAACGACTTTTTCAAGGAGTTTTGACAAGAAAGAGAGATTAGAGATAGGCCGGTAATTTTTCAGTTCATTTGGATCTAAATTGTGTTTCTTGAGGAGAGGGTGAACAATAGCAGACTTGAAAGAATCAGGGACAGTTCCAGTTTGAAGAGAAGTGTTGATGATGTCAGTGATGAATGGGAGGAGAGTAGGGAGACAGTCGGCGTAGAGAGAACCTGGAAGAGGATCTAGTTCGCAGGTTTTGAACGACATGGATCTGATTGTGTTGAGAATTTCTTCTTGTGAGACTGGGGTAAAAGTAGTAAGAGGTGTGCCAGAGAAGGAAGGGTCAGGTGGGCATGGTTGACAGGGTGTCCTGTCAAGCCTGTCACGAAGAGTTTGTATTTTGGTGGTGAAATACTTGGAGAATACAGATGGGAGTTCTTCATTTGTATGTTTTGTTGGGAGAGGTAAATCTTTTCGTGTGCCAAGGAGATGATTCATGGTTGTAAAGAGTTCTTTTGAAGAAGAGGCATTCAGGATTTTGGTTTGGAAATAGCTTGTTTTTGCTGATGCAATGAGGGTGGATACTTTTGTTTTAGAGGCTTGGAAAAGTTGCCTGTGTACAGTGAGTTTGGATTTGCGCCAGCGGCGCTCTGCTCTGCGGCGGGCACGTTTTGCACAGGCGATCTCATGAGTGAGCCAGGGGGTAGGGGGGCGGTCAGGTAAAAGACGGGTTGTGGCTGGAGCATGAGTGTCCAGAAGATGGTGGAGAGTAGTATAGAATTCATCGGCAAGGTTATGTGACTTTTCAGAAAGGAGACGGGAGGCATCAGATGAAAATGTGGAGAGGTCGATAGATTTGAGATTGCGTCGAGTCACTGTGCGCATGGTACGGGAAGGAGGAGAAATGTCGAGAGAACAGAGAATTGCAGAGTGGTCAGATGGAAGGGCTGAAGTTAGACGGGTAGAAAGAACTAAGCAGTTGTCAGTAGCGGAATTGTGGTGATCACGAGAAATGATCCAGTCAAGAATGTGACCTTTTTGATGGGTTAATCTGAGTAAATGGTCTGTCGTCGATCTATCTTTTTGAAATCCGGATTGATTCAATATTTTTTCCCATCAGTTTTGAAATATGGGATGTAGGTGAGATAGGTCTGTAACTATCCGGATCCGAGCGGGGTATATTAGTTTTTGGTATAGGTATCACAATTGAAGTCTTCCAAATGTCAGATATGCGACCACTTACCAGCATTTTGATATGATATTGTATAAGTATTGAATCCATTTCTCTGGTAAATAATTTAAATGGGTGTACGAAATGCCATCCATCCAACAGCCAATTTCTTGTTTTTCAACGAGAGAAGGGAATTTTAAGTTCATGTAACGTAATTTTTGAATTTATGTACATGTGGCTATCGGGGAAAGGATGTGAGTATTCTTCTGATTCTTCGATTTCCAGTCTTTTCTCCCTTATTTGTGTAGACAAGCTATTGGAAATACTTGCTCTTGAAAAGAACTGTACTAATTCTTTAGCTTTCTCAGATGATGAAACAAATTCTTTAACCCTAATCTTAATGGGAAATTGTGGTAAATGAAAACCATTTTTCATTTCTATGACCTTTTTCCAAATTTTAGGAAGATCTTTAGGTCCGGAAATTTGTTGAGAGCAAAACTCTGACCAATATTGCTTTTTGGCTTTAGTTATAACGTTGTTCGAACGAATCTTTGCCACTTTCATATTGTAATGGTCTTCTGGAAATTTAGTTTTTAAGTAGATTTTATACATTTTCTTTCTTTTCTTTTTTCATTCTTTGCTTCTTCGCATAATTGATTCCATTAACTGTTTCCAACACAGTTACCTTTATTTGCTTTCTTCCTTTTTGGAATTGAATGGTTTGCTGATTCAGTGTGTTGTGTGTGTGTGTGTGTGTGTGTGTGTGTGCGTGCGTGCGTGCGTGCGTGCGTGCGTGCGTGTGTGTGTGTGTGTGTGTGTGTGTGTGTTAGCAAGAATGTCCGTTAGGTTTTCCAGGTCGTTCTTGGGTCATATTGGTGAACTGAGAGTTGGAATGGCATTTTCTGCTTGTGGGTCATAATAACTTAGTGACAAAAAGCAAACACGTGCTTCACTTTTCTATGGATCAACAATTTGTTTTTGATGTTTCTTCTGTTAGAAAAAAAAATTATCTGAAATTGTCATTCACATCTAAGCGGGTATTTTGTTTCAACAATGTGAACTGACACGGTATATTTCAAGGACTGAATCGTAAGACATGTGCCGGAACGAAGATAATTCCATCAGAAGTGTTTTTTTCTTCCTCCTATTCGCTTAAAAGAAATGAAAGAAGAAAGAGGGAAAATCAATTGATGATACATTCCATTGTTTGTTTCAGACGATATCCGACTGGCGGCGTTACACGGTGCCAGCTTCCAGTCCCTAGCGAGCAACACGTACCCTCAGCTTCACCCCAACCCTTCCAAGTCCAGCGTCAGGGACCCAATCAGGAACAGCTCCAGAAAACACGTCACCTTTAAGGATCTGGCGGCTGGGAAACGCAACACGAAACCAGCTGCAACACCCGCTTTCAATTCTAGTTCTCCTGGTGGAAGCGGTTTGACATCCGATGAGGCCTTAAGCAGTATGGACTCTCCACGTGGTGGAACTGGGCAAAGTCCCAGGTCGTTGACAGGATCACTGGCAGAAAGTTCACAGTCTGACTCTCCAAGATACTCGCAACTACCAAATGGTGACTCTCCAAAGAGCGTGATGCATAGTTTGGGGCCAACAGGGAGTCGAGACTCTCTCAGTTCTCTCAGAGGTCCTCAAATGCAGCAAGACCCACGTAAATCACCCAGAAACATAGGCTCCCTGAGTACTACAACAGCAAAAGGAAGTATCCTTGATTCCACTAGAGGTGTTCAAAGGCTTCAAGACTCCGCCAGGGACGTGCCCACATATGTCAACGAACCTTTCGGTAGTCCTCATGACACACCCTCCTCCTTCTCTTCTTCTTCCGCGTCTAAAGATAGAAGCAGGTATCCCAACTTGTTTCAACGTGAAAACCCTAACACAGAGCACCCAGGCATGTCCCAGGACTTCAACAACAGTTTCAAGAACAGCCAAGAATTACAGACTTTTTGTCCGGCCCCTCGCTCTGTGACAGGAAAACAGAGTGGCAGCAGGGACAACCTCACCTTGCAAAATCACAGAATTCAGAGGGATAGTGCACGGAACCTGAGCCAGGCCCAGGACACGCGAGAAGACAACATGGACGACTTCGACGACCAGAGGTCCACGACAACATCGGGCAGTTACACCATCGACAACGAGGACACATATGTTGGACTAGATTTGAACCGCTCACCGTGGAAAGATGTAGTCGTGTAATTTGTTGAAGCTTTCTATCGAGACAGTTCTCTTCGTAAACCACGACATTGTGGTTATTTGTAGACACTTTCCACACAGGTTACATCAATACTATCTTAGTTCTTTCGGGACAATTGACCCAGAGAAACAACACACTTTTGATCTTTCTCAAAAACAATTTAGAGGAGAAAAGTATGCGATTCATTCTTGACTAACCTCTTCTTTGCTCAAGAAGGAATGGAGCGAACCGTTTCTTTGATCCCCTCCTAAATGCTATGATCACAAGCATGTCTTCATTCATAGTGACATATCTCGCCTTTCGATTTTTGGTGCTCAGTGACAAAGGCTACTAGCATGTTTAGCCACATCAAAGGCTACTAACATGTTTAGCCACATCAAAGGCTACTAGCGTGTTTAGCCAGATCTTTGCTTTTGAAATGTTAGTTGAGTGTGTTAGATGGGTTTAAACCCAGATGAATGTACCTTTCATTATTCATGACAAGTCCATAATCAACTGTTTGTTAATGATTTGTAGCAACATTTCAGGAGTTGTCAAGAAGAAAAATACGTGTTCAAATTCGTAACTTCGCTGCACTTTAAGAGCACGCATGATGAGAGCAAAACTGTGCGGATGGAATCTCGGTAATAGGCTGCTATTTAATGTTGTCTTTTTGCTCTCTGTTTCTGCACCAAGCGTGGAGTGGAGTGTCTTTTGTTTACTGGGCAGCTGGTTTAGACTTTGTCTTCATCATTCGTTATGTTCCGCCAGCGAACACATAGTGAACAGTGCGCCCACGGAAAACTTCTAGACTTGCGGTTTCTGCATACAGAGATAGTGAGTAATCTGTGCTGTTTCAGAAACCATTGCTACTCAGGTGATCAGGGACACCATTGGATCAGAACATAACTAATGACCTGTCCTTTTCTGTATCAAACTGTTCAGTTATTAAAGTATACAAAATATGGTGTCCTTTTTCCATGCTGTCAACTAGCCACAAAGTACCAATGAAGATTTTTTCTTATTCTTGCTGGTTTTAGATGGTGATCATCTGTTTTTGATCGTTTTATTCGTTTCTTCAATGTTTAAAATATATTTTTTGTCAGTTGAACAATGTCACAGTAATGTTAACTTACTGTTAATTTTTATCAGTTGAACAATGTTACAGTCACGATAACTTTATTTCTAGCTGGCGAAAAGAGCAAATTAGACCGCTACCTCATAATCATTCACATGAGCAAACTAGAGGTCGCTGAGTGCTGGATTGGCCTAGGACGGATAAAATCCTGTCTACGGGAAATAAAGCTCTTCTACGTTCCTCAAGGGATCGCAATTTCTGTTTTTACGTGGAGATTTTCTTCCCACCTTTAAACGACTGTTTGCGTCGTATCTGTGTGTATAATGTATATGTGTGGTGTGTGTGTAGCTGTGTGTGTGTGTGTGTGTGAGTGTGTGTGTGTGTGTTGCTGTGTGTGTGTGTGTGTAGCTGTGTGTGTGTAGTGTGGGTGTGTAGCTGTGTGTGTGTGTGTGGGTGTGTGTGTGTGGTGTGTGTGTGTGTGTGTGTGTGTGTGTGTGTGTGTGTGTGTGTATCCGTTTGTCTCTCTGTCTGCCGGTTACACGATCGCGCGCTTTTTTTTAAAGTATACTAAAGACATGTATTTAACTTTAACATTTTGTGTGAACGTTTCTGCTGTTGGTGACGATTGGCTAGCAAACCATTTATAATTTTATTACGCAATCTAACCCAAAAGCTTTTTATTTGTTTTTATCCGAATGCACTGTCTGCCATTACGACAAACGATTTACTTGTAAAGCTGTTTAATTTGTTTTTATTGTTTTGCTGAAACTAATGAGAGATGTATTGTTTTAGTTGATGATATCAATATGTGTACTTTATGCCGGTAACTGTTTCATGACACTTGACTCATTACACTCTTGTACACTTGATAAAGACATCGCTTTTATTCTTATCAGAAGTGCGGCAGTTTTTTTCAACAATTCTCTGTATACATATCTGCGCATTTTCACATGTTTTTATGATACAGTTTGGGAGGATTTCTGTTTGTTTGCTTGTTTTATCTTTAAAAAAGACTTTTTAATGTTTTATCTCTTCACAATTTAGCGATAAACTATTTAAAATGTGACCGGTTTGTTGGTACATTTTTTTTCTTTTTGTTCGTTGACAGATTAATGACAAGGCATGGTATCAACCAAACTGTTTATGTCACCATTTGGTTTTGCTTTTAGTGTTAAGTGAACGACTGAAGTTTTTTTTTCAATTCCGTTAAACAACCAATGCTATATCATTTTTAGATAATGTTTGGTGAAAAAAATCTTTTATTTGCTTATTTTGTCTGTGTTTATGCATGCGGTCATCAATCTATTATTTTTGTTCTTTACTGATTCGGTTCGACTTCCAGGGTGATATATTTTAATCGCGGGTCCCGAGCAATATGTACCTTTCAAGAGTGCTCCTGAAAACTTGTTTACTACTGTAGCAAACATCTATAGTTATGTCTTGTCATCACGAGATATGGGCATTTTTTAAAACTTACTTTTAATCCAAAACAAGTGTGACTGCCCGCGTTCAAGCAAACAGGAACCAGAAAAAAAGAATAAGAACGCGTATTTTATACAAGACAAGACAGGCGCAAATTTTCGGCCAACTGGCCTTTGTCAAGCGTAAGATCACAAACAAACAAACAAACACAAGGTACAAAAATTAGGAGAAAAAGACTGAAACTTCCCTGCTGCTCCTTCCAGTGTGAGAAAATAATTTTTGTACCTTGTGTTTGTTTGTTTGTGATCTTATGTTTCACAAAGGCCAGTTGGCCGAAAATTTGCGCCTGTCTTGTCTTGTTGTATTAAATACGCGTTCTTATTCATTTTTCGTGTTTTTTATGGTTCCTGTGTTAATTAATTTTATCGCAGACTTAACTGTAGTGTCCTCTTCTTTTTCTATTTTTTAAAGAGCCATCGCTAAAGTGGTTTTGATAGTGACAGAATAGGGGAAATAAGATAATTGATGGTGATCACTGGAAAATGCTTTTCCGACGCTTTGTTAACCAGCCAAGATATTATGGAGATCATAAGTCTATTTTGTCAATGCATTTTTTACTAAAATGCTATCTGATTTGTTTGTGTGTGTGTATGTGTCTGTGTGTGTGCGTGTGTGTATGTAACTGTGTGTGTGTTTGTGTGCGTGCATGCGTACGTGCGTGCGTGCTTGTGTGTGTATGTGTCTCTGTGTGTGTATGTGTTTGTGCGTGTGTGTGTGTGGGGGGGGGAGGGTTGCATGCGTGTGTGGTGTGTACGCTCGAAGACGAAGAATTATAAAAGTTTAACCTTTAAAAATGGACAATTCTAGGTTCGTTCAATTATTCTTAAAGAGGACTCTAGTCCGTGATTTCTGTTGAGTCTCCAAACATGTCTGTGAGCTGGCAACTTGCACCATTCCATACTAGTCCCAGCGTCTGTCAGACTGCTTCATTCACGGACTTAAGTCCCTCACTTCCTCGTTACCATCACTTATCCCCTCAGTTCTTCAAGTATGTTTTTGTGGCTGGAATTGCGAAGCACATCGTTTAAAACATGAAACGAAGCGCTTATTGAAATAAACATGTTATTTTGCACGAGTTTGTGACATTATCAGAATGTCTGGCGCGTGTAAATTTAAATGAAATGCCAAATATCCCCTTAGAACATCTTATGTTAAATTGTATTATTCATTTTCTTTAATAAGCATTTTGCTCTTGACGGAAAACTTAAAAGTAAAGATAACGCAGCATGTTGAAGAATTGAATATTCCGAGCAGAGCTATAAAGCGTAGTGTTTCGTTTGCAAAGTATGAGAAATACTTGTTTTGCTTCAAGCATCTCAGAAATGGCTTATTGTCTCAGTTGTGTGTTGATTACGTGAGTTTGAATGCACAAAATGAGCGAATTTTGAATGATGTAATGGATGTATGCAGTAAGGTTGTTGGAGTAAGGCAAGTCAGTACGTAAGAGTGGTATGAGAGGCGACTAGTGGTAAAGGCTTAACAGATAGTAACTCATGATAGCCATGTCTTAGCAAAATACTAGCTTTTACTACCAGTACGCTTTTATAGGAATTATGAAGTTGCATCAAGAACCCAGAAAACCTTTATTCCACGTTCAATTTCATTTTCTTTAATTCTCAAAAAAAAAAAAAAACTTTTCCCGTGGGATTGTGCTCGCGCGTGTGTGCGTATGAGTGACTGCACGCACACGGGTGCATTCGAGAGAAAGGGAATGTGCGTACATGTGTGATGGGATACGTGGATTTTGATAGTACTTGTTTCTCTCTGTTGTCCTTTTATGTTTTAAACGATTTAAGTCTTATGTCATTGAAATTTGTTTATGAACACTGTATGTACATTGTAATATACGTATAGGGAAGGAAAGATAAAAATATGGTTGTGTGTGTGTGTGTGTATGTGTGTGTGTGTGTGTGTTGTGTGTGTGTGTGTGTGTGTGTGTGTGTGTGTGTGTGTGTGTGTGTTCATATTATGTTTGTATTTGGATTCATTTTAAAGTGTAAATTATTCTTCTTAATATCAGAGTATGGTGATTATTTTAGAAACATATGCATACGAATGTATGTACTATTTCATTTGACATGTGTTTTTAATGTGTCGTCCTGTGTTTGTTTTCACCTGTCAGATGTTTCTGTCGTGGAGATAACCATGTCATCCTTATCCTTGTCGTTGTTTCTCATCACGTCATCCTTATCCTTGTCGTTGTTTCTCATCATGTCATCCTTATCCTTGTCGTTGTTTCTCATCATGTCATCCTTATCCTTGTCGTTGTTTCTCATCATGTCATCCTTATCCTTGTCGTTGTTTCTCATCATGTCATCCTTATCCTTGTCGTTGTTTCTCATCATGTCATCCTTATCCTTGCGTTGTTTCTCATCATGTCATCCTTATCCTTGTCGTTGTTTCTCATCATGTCATCCTTATCCTTGTCGTTGTTTCTCATCATGTCATCCTTATCCTTGTCGTTGTTTCTCATCATGTCATCCTTATCCTTGTCTCCTTGTCGTTGTTTCTCGTGTACGTTTTCTGGTGTAGCTTTATGTCTATGAATCTCGTTGTCAGAGAAAGTGACAGCAAGCGCTCCATGAACGTAAAGGCAGAAAAACGTTGACATACATGTTTTAATCTATTTTCGTTCTTTTTACCGCATACTTAAAATGTTTCTTCTTTTGTGATCATAGTTATATTTTGATATACACGATTGTTTCTCACTTTTTTTTTTAATCTTCTTGTCTAGTGATCAGATCTGTTTTGGTACACAGTTGTTTTGTTTCTTGATTTTCTTCATTTATGATCATTTTAGTATACATAGTTATTTTCATTATTGTTTTAGTTTTCTTCATTTATGATCATAGTTGTATTTCAGTGTCTCCTTCCTTCTGATCATCGTCTTTTCTGTGGAGTGTTAGCTTCCCGTACTGCCTTGTATATCTTGTTTCGCCATTCGTGTCGCTTTTCCACAACGTTGAACATTTCTGTGCTGTTCAGGCCGGTCCCTTCTTCGATGTTTCACATAATATAGCTTGATTTGGGTTTTCCACGCCTTCTATTGCCTTTCATTATTCCGTCAATGACATCTTTCACTAGGGAGCACCGCTTGTGTCTAGCTGCATGTCCAATAAAGGTCATTTTCTTCTTCATCATTTTAATAGACATGATTATTTCATAAATGATACAGCATATGCGCAGACCGTGGGGCTGGTTGACTGAAAATGTCATTGGTTGTTGTAAAACATCTTCTCCCTGAGCTCCGTGAAGAGACATTGGGGCGCGGCAATACAGAACTGTTCACCACATTCCTATAGTTATAGCGGTTGTGTGACAAACAATGTTTTCGGTCCATCGTGTTTTGTCTTCCCTCTGTCTCCCTCCCTCAACGGCTCCTTGAAGGATTGATTTAGCAAGGCCACTAGATCTTGTTACATGGACGTACCAATATAGCGTTTTTTCCTCAGCTGTTGTCAGCAGGTTTTCATAAGGCCCAGTGTTAATGCTTGATGGTTTGACGCACTTGTTTATTGATGATGTGATCAGAGTATCTGATGTTTAGTATCTTGCGATGTCTGATGTCATTGGCTGGATTCGTGTTTCCAAATCTTTGATGGTCAGTGTCTCGCATGCATACAGAAAGGTGGAATATACCAACGCACGTTAGAGCTTGATTTTGTGTTTCGTGGAGGTTATCTTGTTTCTCCATACAGGTTTCAGCCTGGACAGTGCTGTTGTTGTTTTTGCTGCCCTTCAGAGAATTTCTGGCTTGGAACCCTCATTGTTAATGATGGATTTCAGGTACGTGAATTGTTGGAACATTTTCCAGCTTCAGTCCATGGACAGTTACATCTGAAGTGATGGTGGTGGTGTGGCAGGCCATCAGTTTGGTCTTCTTGGCGCTGATTTCCATGCCGTATCTTGTCGATGTTTGTCTAGTCTTTTAATGAGCTTGGCAAGTGTCTACTCACAACTTGTCAGGTCATCAGTGTCACCTGCAAAACGAAGGTCCGTTATCGTTGCTCCTCTGATGCAAACTGTGTTGACGTAATCTTCAGATGTGTCAATCATGATGTGTTGCAGGAATATGTGAAAAAGCGTGGGGGACAGAAAGCAGCCCTGACACACACACCCCCTTCCCACCGAATTATGGAACCGCTTTCCAACAACATCCCCTGTCAATACTGCACTTGTTACTGTGGAGTAAAGTTGCTGGACAGTGTTGATTAGCGTGTTCACGATATTGAATTTTCTTTATTGTGGCCCATAGTACTTCTTGTCAGCTTATATCAAATGCTTCTTGAAGTCTATAAAGACGTGGCAGAACTCCTCTATTGTTGGAGGTGTATTTGACTGAAAAGGAAGGCAGATAATGATCTGTTCGATAGTACTTGAGCCCTCGCGGAATCCGGCCTGCTCTTAATCAGTGATGATAATTATCTGCTTGCGGCTGTAATCTGTTGAAAACAATTTTGAACATTACTTTGCTGACGTGACTGATCAAACGGATAGTGCAGTAGTTCTGGCAGTGTTAGATAATTCCTTTCTTGGGGATGGTGACGATTAGTGATTAGGTACAAAACTGCAGACAGTATAGCAGTAATTGCCTCTCCGCCATGTTTCAAGAGTTGTGCAGTGATGTCAATGTCGGCAGCCTTACCACATCTTAGTGACTATAATCATTTAACCGAAAACAAACGATACGCTTTTAATCATTTTTATTACATTGTTGAAGAATGACCGTGTTGTTGCCCAGAGAAGCTGGCTGTCTTGACAGACAGGCTGGAGTAATGGCATATTGTACGAATAATAAGTATAAAAACTGTGTGGAACTGGAGTGGCTACACGGCAGTATTGTGAAATCAAATTGATGGAATCTCATGAACATGGACCTATTACAAGTTGAACTATGGAATAATTACCACATCAAAAAGGGTAATTCTGCAGAACACTCTTTTGCTTTTACTTATTATGCAGTTTCTTTATGCCAGTTTCTGAATTGAATTTTAATATTTTCAGTATTTATTTTTGAAGTCAAGCGAAGCTCATGTTCTGGTTTTCCTGTTTTTGTCCTAAATACGTTATCAGCAAGCAAGAATTTGTGCTTTGATTGGATAATCGTAAAATATTTCATATTACAAGCCTGTTCCAATTGATTAGACTATTTTTACTCACATCTGATCACACACATTTCCTGAAATCCGAATATAGTTTCTGTAATTCCGTGATGGTCAGTATGATCAGCGTGATTGTTTCGTCTCTTTGACTGCTTTCGCTAGTCAATTTTATGATACAGATGTTTCCCTCATCTTGTATGTGGGTGAAATTGCTTTTTAAACACATTCTGCCGTAAGGTAGTCGCTGGATTAAGGTGTGTATTACTTGCTTGTGTTTGATTTGGGAAAACAAAGACAACTCACAATGACTTCAGTAGCTGTGGTTTCTTAAAACAAACTTTTCCAGCCAAAACATCATTTGTTTGTGGATACTGGTGTTCCTTCCCCCTATCACCGTCACCCTATCACTGTCACCCTATCACTGTCACCCTATCACTGTCACCCTATCACTGTCACCCTATCACCGTCACCCTATCACTGTCACCCTATCACTGTCACCCTATCACTGTCACCCTATCACTGTCACCCTATCACTGTCACCCTATCACTGTCACCCTATCACTGTCACCCTATCACTGTCACCCTATCACTGTCACCCTATCACTGTCACCCTATCACTGTCACCCTATCACCTACCCTCTCTTCTTCCTTTCATTGGATTGTTCTCGGACACAATGTCTGATAATTGCGGGTTTTCATAAGCGCGCGCGATGACACACGTTTTGTTATTTGTGCTGTTTTCTTATATGATACAGACCATGTGCATAATTGTATTCCAGTCTATGTATGTATATATATATGTGTGTGTGTGTGTGTTGTGTGTGTGTGTGTGTGTGTGTGTGTGTGTGTGTGTGTGTGATTCAGCACAGTTTTAAGTCGTGTTCTGTCCATCATGCCATTCACATGAAAGGTGAATGCAAAGGTAATCTGACAGATTTTAAACAACTTTTTTTTATGTATGATAGAATGGATGATAAAATGTATTTAGATTATATTTCTCGATTTGCAATGAACTGAGTAAAATAGAACAAAATTATGGACCCTACCAATCCGTTTAAACAATATGAGAACTGATATTTTGGCGACCATTTTAGTTCCAGTCATGTGCTTTTTGCTGTATTTATATGGACGTTGTTGACGCTGCGTATCCTTCATCGTGCTGTGGCTTGGGTCTGTGTTTGTCTGACAGGCAAGACCTAATGGTGTCTGGTCATGTTTTACCGTGCCCTGTGTCTGTCAGCTGTATGTTTTGTAAGCATGTAAAGAAAAATAACATAATTTTGTCTGATATGATTTGGGATTTTTTGGACGAGGAAATAAACTGTCATGGATTTGCATCCCACACTGTCTGGTTCTCTCGACGCTCTCCTTCCTCACGAAACGATGAAGCTCACATTTTGTGTACACCCTCAGCAGTACAAGTTAACGATATTTGTACATCATGTAATCTGCAATTTGTTGCTTTACATTTTTATAGGGGTTGATTGGTGTTTTCAAAAATAGACTGATGAACATCGTAGTGCACAATAGGCGAGGTTTGAACGGAGACATTAGACTGACTTTTCCCAACACTGATATTATTATTCCTTTCTTGTATGCCATGTTTTTTATGTTCAGTGTCACCTGGCATGTCATTTGTGAAGTATCATTTCCTTTGTTAAAACGAACGTTCTTTTTATATCTATCTGTCTATCTATTCTGTCTGTCTATACTATCTACCTATCTATCTATCTATCTATCTATCTATCTATCTATCTATCTATCTATCTATATGTCTGTCTGTGTCTATCTATCTGTCTGTCTGTCTATCTGTCTGTGTCTGTGTGTCTGTCTATCTATCTATCTATCTATCTATCTGTCTGTCTGTCTGTTCTGTCAGTCTATCTATCAGTCTATCTGTCTGTCTGTCTATCTGTCTGTCTGTCTATCTATCTGTCTGTCTGTCAGTCTATCTATCAGTCTATCTGTCTGTCTGTCTATCTGTCTGTCTGTCTATCTATCTGTCTGTCTGTCTGTCTATCTATCTGTCTATCTATCTATCTATCTGTCTGTCTGTCTGTCTATCTATCTATCTATTATCTGTCTATCTATCTGTCTATCTATCTGTCTATCTGTCTGTCTGTCTATCTATCTACTATCTATCTATCTGTCTATCTATCTATCTATCTATCTGTCTGTCTGTCTATCTATCTATCTATCTATCTATCTTCTATCTATCTATCTATCTATCTATCTATCTGTCTATCTATCTATCTATCTATCTATCTATCTATATTTGGTGATCTGTTTGGTCCGCTGTGGTCCGCTGCGCGCATAATTCACTTTTCTGTCTCTTATATCGGCTCAGGAATCAAAGCTAAATAGCGCTATTGGCAGGCATGGAAGAGACTCAGAAGGAACAAATTTATAATGGTACCAAATAAAATGCTGATGATTCCCGTGTGTTACCTGTTTTTCTGTCAGCAATCTTTTGCTCATGATATTGAGAAACAATGTCAGCGTAGAAGACAGATCCAAATGAAATTACACATGAGAGTTCTCTAAGAGGTTTTTGTTGAGTATGATTGCAGTGTTGTACTTTTTCCTCAGCTCTGTCGGTACGAATCAGGACACCTGTCGTGCAATATGTCTGCCCGTCGTCGTTTTGTTTATTTTATTCATTCTTTTATATTTGGTGGGATCATTCGTTTATGATTCGTTCTTCATTCTTCAGAAGATAGTGTGTACTGCTCATGTGAGTGATACCAGAGAGACAAGAACGGAATTCTCTCACTCCGTGGCCTTCATTTCACGTATCTGAAATGGAAATGGAAATACAGGATAAGTATACACCTGGCATGTGTTGAAGACATTATGTTTTCCTCATGTTTCTGCTGGTGATTGTTCTCGATGTGTGCAGTTATCTTTTGCAACCTTTAGATTTTGTTTTAAAAAAACTAAAAGCATGAGGATCTGCTCAAGGTGTGTATATTTATGTCGCCTGTCCACAGACAAAACAATGTTTCAGAAGATATTTGGCATGTTTAATTGCTAAGTCTTTACCCAATTGAGACTACAGATCAGCCCCTGCGAACAAATAGTTGCAGGTATGTTAGTCTGAGTAAGCGTGAGAGACACAGTTATGAGAAATGAACAGATTTATGCGCTGATTCTGTCCGACTGTTAGCACTTGTAGATCACATTGTTAGAAACAACCACATCTGTGCAATTTATAACATTATTCCATTATCAAGAATAACATCAAACAGCACCAATCAGAACGCACTAGAACAGGAGATCAATGATACATGTAGTATCTATCGCATGCTAATTGATGGACGTTAGTGGCAGTTCACCTAATTGTGCAATCTATCTTACTGTGTCTGTTCTCGTTTAATTGAGAAACTTTAATGAACGGAGAAGCAGTTATGTAGTCATGATTTTTTTTACGTTCCTTCTGTTTAAGCCTGTAGCGCTTCTGTCTTGTCAGTGCTGCTTCTTCTTCTGGCAATGAATTCATTGAATAGAGGGGTTTGTAATTCGTGTTTGATGAGCTGTCACAACATCTTAACATAGCTCAGGCCTGTGTAGTGTGTTTGTGAGTGTGCGTGTGTGTGAATGTAAATGTCGTGCAGGATGTCTGACATATAAAGTAAGTTTCTGTTAGTAAAGAATAGCAGATGTGCAAGTTTGAAGACTGCATCATACCCAATATTAGATGTTGTTGTTACCAGTCTAACATCTGTTTATGGCCAGATCTTGATAAGATTTGGATGGCATAAATGTAACCTGCTTGGAAGAGCTTTGTATTTCATTGTGCATCGTTCACTTTTTGTGTGACAGTGACTCAAACCCTCTAAAGGTTTTGCAAACGGTTTTCGGCCATTCATAACTGAATCTGTTACAATCAACTGATGGTGTTTACAACAGCCCAACCGACCACAAAGGCTGTTTCAGAGCTGAATCAAATGTAATACAACTATTCAAAGAGGTATTGAGAAGTAAACTGTAAATGTCTGTTAGCTCCATTTGTTTTCACAGTTTGTAAACAAATGAAAGTAGTCGTTCACAATTTTGGGCTGTGTATTGTTGAACAAACGGACGTGCCAAACTTGACACACAGTTTCTATATGGGAGGGGAATTAGAATTTCCATGAAAACGTGGTTTCATGAGAATAATGATATGAAAGAAGTCGTCTGACGAGCCATCAGTGTTCTGTCTTGATAAACAAAACAAAAATCATTGCTGTGTACATGTGAATAACGTGATCTGATTTGGGTCACAGTGATGAAGTAATGGAAATAGGTGACTGCGATTTTGGCAGCTATTTATAGACATATTTCTTCCGGCTCCAGCACTGAAGTGTTGAAAAATAATTAGAAATAAATACGTGTGGTCTGGTGTGAAGGTCACGATCAGACAGCCAGTTTTTTTTCATGAAAAGGATGCTAACGTTTTGTTTCTGAATTGACCATTTTGTCATTTACAAGGTATCATTTTTCATCTGTTGTTTTATGATTTTTCCATCTTTGAATTGTTTGATTATATCCTGTTGATTGACACGAAAGGCATATGATTTTACCTCATCGTTTACGATAAAGTCCGGCAAAGCAGTTTGTGACATCGGTCACTGTGATTAATTGGTCAGGCTTAAATCTTCTCTGATCAGAGAAAGGCAATTCTGCTTGCTTAAAGTTGATACCGTTCTGCTCAATATCATTTTCTAGTTCCATTCCCTATGTCTTGTAATTTCATGTGCGTTTTATGCCCAGTTACATAACTGTAGTCTCTTATTTCACTTTCTGTGGTACTGAAATGTGCGTGTTGTTGCTTTGGTAATAATTCGATTCATGGGAAGACAACAACATTTCTCATGAGAAGATGATCCCGTGAAAAGGCAAATCCAACAACTCATCAGGTTATTGTACATGTCTATAATTTATCTTGTGTAATGTTTTAATGTCTGAAAAGAGCATCTTTTGTTAAACAACATGAAACATAACACTTTAATTTACTTTTGAAGGAAAGATCTCATTCATACAAATAGTCAAAGAAATTGTTTAGTCTATTCATGTGTGTGATTAAAAAACACAATACTAGCTGCAGTGACAGTAATACTTGCTAAGGTAATAATCAGGATAGTAATGATATTTACAAGGCGCCAAATCTTGATACAAGAACCAAACCAAAGCGCGCAATCTCATCATCCAACAACGACCACGAAGCACACGCAAACTGAGAGAGTAGGGCAGAAGGGCAGGGCAGGAGGGCAGGGCAGTAGGGCAGGGGCAGGGCAGAAGGGCAGGGCAGGAGGGCAGGGCAGTAGGGCATGATACTTCTGCTATTGATGCCATGACCACTTCTACTACAATCGAGGCACAGGAAGCAAAAGAACAGCTGAGCCATATCCAAAACACCGAAAACAGATACGATTTTGTTGTTGTCTAACATTCTGTATTGATTGACAACAAGTGAACATGTTTATCCTGATGATCTACTGTCAGACTTTGAAGACGGGTCTTCTCTCTCTGTATCTTTCTCTCTCTGTCTGTCTGCCTGCCTGTCTGTCTGTCTGTCTGTCTGTCTATCTTTCTTTCTCTCTTCTCTCTCTCTCTCTCTCTCTTCTCCCTCTCTCCCCCTCCCTTCTCCCTCACTCTCTAACCCCCATTCTCTCTCTGTCTCTCTCGTTCGGTCTGTGTCTGTCTCTCTTTCTCTCTCTCCCTCCTCTCCCCCTCTCTGTCTCTCTCTCGATCTATCTGTCTGTCTGTCTGTCTCTGTCTCTCTCTCTCATGTGTAGTAATTAAGCTGCTGATTCCTTTCACTCATAATAATATTCTCGTGTTTTTGAATCTATGTTTATGTATTTTTTATGTTATTGGCATTTTAATGAAACATGTGGTGTGTAGTAACAGACCCCCCCCCCTCTCTTTCTCTGTCTCTCTCTCTCTCTGTCTCTTTCTCGCCCCCCCCCCCAAAAAAAAAACACACAAAAAACAACAACAACAACAACAACAACAACAACAAATCAATTAAAGACGAGATAAAAAGCAATAGACGAGACAAATGAAGAACGTATGCTTGATGTTCTTTTAGTCAGGTCATTTTCTCATAGTGGTACTGCTTCTGTTGCTGCTTTATCTGTTGTTGTTGTTGTTCTTGTTGTTGTTGCTGCTGCTGCATAGAGGATAGCATGCTTGACTGGTGCGGCAGTCACGTGGGTTTACGTCAGACTGTCAATGGCGGAAGGCCCTGACTTCGGGTTGCCTGGAAACCACCTCCAAGGTCAATGAATGTGCAGACTGACAGTGGCTGAGCGTTCTTCCGTCTGTATGTGCATGCAGAAATTGAATATGCACGTTAAAGATCCTATAAGTCATGTTAGTGACTGGCTTATGGAAACATGAAAACAACCATCGATGTACGCCCACTACAGACGCTTAGTATGCAACAATATTGTGAAATGTGGTCAGCTGGCCTCACAGCTTGACTTTTCCTTCTTCCATTAAAAATCCGATTACTGTATGTATAATACGCAGTGAGTCCAAATGAGTTTCGAGAATATAACTCTACACAAAAACGATTTCTAATAATGATGATGACGATGATGATGATGATGGTGGTGATAATAATGATTATAGCATATTATTATTATCATTATTAATAATAATAATATTATTATAATTAATGATAACAATAACAGTAATACTGACTGTCAGATAAAGTGAACATTGTGATTTGTACATGCCTAATTTCTTCCATATCTTTTAATGATTGTTTATGGTCAAATTCATTGATATTGTACTAATAGGAAAACTGTAGTACCACAAAGATAACACAAGGCACACTTCTGGAAAAGTTAGTCTCACACCTAACCTCCACCTTACCCAAAAAGTCGATTTATGTGTATGTACGATAAAAAAACAACTAGCAGTTTTAACGACCCTTGATATACACACATATGTATGTTATAATTTTCTTAACTGTCTATGATTTAGGCATGGTACGTTTCAATGATAATTGTGTCCAAAGGAAACATGATCCGATATTTTTTCGGTGCTGTTTATTTCCTTTGTCATCTTCCATGTTCTTTTTTCGTTATTGTGAAATCATGCAAAAATATATCTATTATGTCCAGTTGAGTTTCCTATCAGTGTGGAAAGACACACACTTGTCATAATCATACTATGTGATCTAAGAGAAGAATGATTAGATGTACATGAAGAACTCACATTAGTATCATTCCCGATAGAGAAAAAGAATACTATTAAGATAATTTATGTTTGTCAGGTAAATTATTTATGACATCGTATTAGTCAGCTTTGGAAGAGAGTTCTTGAATGTTATATAGAACCGATACTGTTGTACGGTCGTGAGGCGTAGACAGTCAACACGCAAAGCCAACAAAATTGAGGCAACTGAAATGTAGTTTCTAAGAAGTATGTTGAGAGTTCCATGGACAGCAAAGAAAACAAATGAAACAGTCTTAAAGTAGGTAGACACTAAAAGATCATTAATAAAGAAGGTTAGGAAAACACAAGCAACATAAAGAAGACATTTTATAAGGAAAGTAGAATTAGAGCACTTGGTCACAACAGGAAAGCTGGAGGGAAAGAGAACACCAGGTAGATCCAAGGAGAAAATATTGGACGGACTTGCAGGGTGGCTGAAGACATAGAGGGCGGGAGAAGTACTTTCAGCGACAAAAGATAGATTCATATGGAATGCCATGCGGCAGGGCACATGATGATGATCAGTCAGCTTTGACGTTCCTACCCATTCGTTTAGTTACATAACAGAATTGCAGCATTTGTACAGAATGTATGTGCGAGCTCTGTTGAAGCTTGTCGCCAAAACTCTATGAACTTGATTCCTAGACATGTCGCTATGCGTATTTGCCAGAAGTCTAACACCTAACGATTTTGTTTCATGTTGATGCTTATCATGTGTGTATACTGAGGGTCCATGTGTATTACAAAACTGATTATTACAAAGACAGAGACCAGCGTCTCATAAGTTGTACTCTTCCTCTTCAGATTTAAAGTTGCTTATCTGCATTCTATCTGCTTACCTTATCATGTTTGCATATTCTTGTAATCATATGAACAGTGATAAGGTTAAAAAGGTTAAAGGTCCCATGGTCAATATGGCCGTAGGGGCGGTGAACTGTTAAAGATTCACCGTGTCTAGGGCACGGCATTATGAAAGGCGGAGCCCATCCCTCTCCTTTCGCCGCCTTTTTAAACCTCCCCCGACCGAAGTCAGGTACCCATTCACTGCTGGGTGGACAGAGGGAGTTTTCAGGCCGGAAAAATCGAACCAGCGTTTAGCGGATTCGAACCACCGACCTTCCGCACCGCAGACGAGCGCTCTAACCACTCGACTACAGGCCCCCCTATGAACAGTGATGTCGAGTGTATATATATATATATATATGTGTGTGTGTGTGTGTGTGTGTGTGTGTGTGTATGTGTGTGCGCGCGCGCTCGCGTGTTTGTGTTTCTGTATGTGTGTGCGTACGCAACATGACTTTAGTCGAAATATCTATACGTGTTTCTTTCATGCATAGAACATACACAGCATACTAAGAACAGATTCTAGAACATACAAACTCACACACAAACCCGCGCACGTGCGCGCACACGCATAGGCATACACGCATACACACATACACGCACGCACGCACACAGACACAGACCACACACAGACACACACACACACACATACACACACACAGACAGACACACACACACACACACAGACAGATACACACACACACACACACACACACACACACACACACACACACACACACACACACACACACACAACACACGGGCTTTATTTCAGTACTTGTTTAACATCACTATTTTCATATGCTTTGATTTGAGCCAAAAGAAAATTGTAGTATTAAAAACGAATGGATAATCGAGCAATACATGTCAAGACATCATTATCACATTGCGCTCATATGCCTGTGGTGGGTACCATCACACGAAAGGGTAACCAATGGTGTGTTTCCGGCCCTGCTGTGGACTAAAAATGAATTATTATCTTCTCTCTAGGCAGTAGAGTTTTCGACATTTCGGTTGAAGGATTTGCCATTCCTCTCATGATGGCATTTTGTGCTGCTTGATTTGTTTACACATATTTCGCCAGATACTGTTATTATTTATTTGTTATCGTCGTACACTATAATGTTGCATGATATTATTCCGTTTACTTTCCAAGATACCGTTTTGGGCAGTACAGCCTGAGCGCTCTTTTCTGTTTTGTTTTGTTCACAAGTTTAAACAGAAACTAAAAACGGCTTGATTGTGAACATATTTTTATTAATAGGAAATGTCAATGGAAATTTATGTAGTGTGTATGTATGTGTAGTATGTATGTATGTATGTATGATGTATGTATGTATGTAAATATGTATGTATGTGTGTATGTGTTATGTTTGTATGTATGTATGTATGTAAATGTATGTATCTATGTATGTATGTATCTATGTATCTATGTATGTATGTATCTATGTATTATGTATTTTACACCCTAGCACGTTCACATATGCGTGTCATGTAAATGCAAAGCTGTCCTTGTTTAATTGTATTCATGCACTGTGGGAAGTTGTCAGGAATTGGCGCATTGCTGCCGTATATGGTCTTCGTTTTATGGATACGATTGTCACGAATATGGCCATGTTTTTCCTTTTAGCCTCATTATAATATAGTCACGTTTTTATGGTCTTCAGTTACTGGGGAACATTCTCACGAATGTCAACATTTTTGTGTCTTTTAGCCACAATCATAATATAATCACGTGTTTATAGTCTTTGGTTACTGGAGAAGATTGTCAGAAATGTCAACATTTTTGTATGTCTTTTAGCCACAATCATAACATAGTCATGATTATCTGGGCCTAAGTGATTCGAGAAGATTGTCACTAACGTCAGTGATGTTTCTTGGTCTCGTAACCATATTCATATTTCTTTTTTCATGATTTTGTTGTCTTCAATTACTGGGGAAGATTGCTACTAACGTGCATTTTTATTGTTAAAACTTGATGTGGAATCTCCTGTATTTTAGATGAAGCATGTGTCAGCTCAATAAAAACCTGAACTGATGAGTGAATTATTTCACTTTCAGAAGAGCAGAAAGAAATGTTGTTGTTGTTGTATTTGTTACTAGCTGCGTTATCTTTGCTTTCATCTTCTCTTCTACTCTCAGTCTGCCCTCTGTGCAGTGTATGCTGCTTCTCTGTGGTTTAGTGTGCACGGGACTGTTTTCTGGCAGCAAATGACATTTTCTGGGGAAGTGACATTAATAGTTGTCCAGAATAAGTGATCTTTCGAAATCTGTAACTCATGCAGTAATCTGATAATCATAGAGGATGTGTGATGTTTGAAATGGCATGGAATCTATACGTTTGTTATGTCATGTTGTGCGATAAAAAGCAACTTTTTTTGTGTGTGTGTGTGTTTTATTCCTATTGCCAAATTTATGTGTACTCTTTCTCTCCACACACAATCAACAGCTAACTCCATTTCTTTTTCGTTCAGTTTTTCAGTTAAACACTCGATTTATTTTCGACTGCAACAGACAAAAGGCAAAAAATGAAAGACAACAAAAGTTCTTCAATTTTGACAGCCCTTGACAGCGAGGACAGGCGGAGCGGATGTGATGTGACGTACCTTTTTTTTAGGCTAACCGACAAGGATATTTATCGACAATCGACTTCATTCTTATGACAGTGTTGTTTCATTCACTTCAGATATTAAAAAGTCCGACGAAAAGTTGCTTCGTTTCGCAACTCCTCCCCCACCCCCATCCCCTGTAGCACATACAAAGACATGACAGTAATGACGTTTTTGTTATTTGTCGTGTAGCTTATGTAAAACAGTTGTTTATTACAGAATGCTAGTTTTTCCTCGGTTTGCATCTATGTCGTTACGTAGCTAAAGTTTGACTTTGGTTAAGTCTTGTTGTGGAAACGCTTTTCCAACGTTAATTTGTGTCTTGAAACCCATTTTGAAAATGATTTATTTGGATTGATGTGTCATATTTTGTTAAGTGTTACTGGAGGTTAGCATGATTTTCGCTTCTTTTTTTTTTCTCCATTTTGTTTTAGCGTATGTCCATATTTATTTGTTTCCTATTTATGTCATGCACGATATGCAGTCATACGTCCCGAAACTACTATTGTAATTGTTATTGTTGTTGCTGTTGTTAATTGTATTAATCATTATTATCAATTAATATTTATCATTGTTATAACTATTGTTATTATGGTTGATATTGGTATTATTATTATTATTATTATTATTATTATTATTATTATATTCATCGTTTTATTTAATACGAAAGTTTTGACGCATAGTTGTAATCTTTTTGTTATTGATTTGATGTTTGACTGATTCATGTAAAGCTAAACTCCGTATACATTGTGTTCTCTTTTTAAAGCCCATTTTTTCGTATAGTCTTTGTTTGTTTCTTTGTTTCTGTTCGTTTATTTACCAATTGTTGTTCTTTCTGCAGTATTAATTTCTCTGACTCATGCCATTATTTGTCTGAACATTATATTTAACATATGTGAGTGGGTTTGTTTGTCTGTTTGTTTGTTTGTTTGCTTGCTTGTTTCATTGTATATGTACTTGTTGTTTTGTTTATTTGACTTCTTATTTGATTCTGATGGCCTTCATCGCATTGTTCCTCTTAGTATGTATGTGTGCGTTTGTGTATTTCTTTGTTGTTACCTAAAGTTTGAAGTTTATTGGTTTTGTTCACTTAGCTGTTGTGTCTTTGCTTGATATTAATGCGCTTCTGTAATTTATATTATTTTTGAAGTGATGTTTATTTCCGACTGTGATATCAGTAGACTAGCAAGATTTTGTTGATTTTGATTACTATGGCTGGAAATCAATACAAACTGGGGAACAACACGCAGGCACATATTATACACGTACACGCACGCGTGCGTGAGACTAAATTCTTTTATGTGACATTGACGTTAAGAGTGGTATACCGACTGGAAAAGGGTCAGTCGTCAGAATGGCACTGCCACACGGAAAACGTTTACAGATCATTTCAAACAGATGAAAAGACAAGAAGAACAAGGAAAACACCAGAAGGAGAAGTACAGAAACGATAGAAAAAAAGTCAGGAAAAAAAAAAGAAAAAGAAAAAGCTGAAAGGAGGGAAAGGGAAGGTGGTGGGTGAAAGGAATTGTGGGGGTGGGGGTTGCCTTTGACTCTTCACTGAAAATGACACTTCAGCCAGTTTGTCCCATAACGCTTGCTGAACATGTAAATCTTGTGTGTGTGTGTGTGTGTGTGTGTGTGTGTGTGTGTGTGTGTGTGTGTGTGTGTGTGTGTGTTGTGTGTGTGTGTGTGTGTGTGTGTGTGTGTGTGTGTGTGTGTTGTGACTTGTAAGTGTGTTTTTTGTATTCTAAGTGTACTGTGGAGTTCAGTGGTCATTTCACGTCAGGTTTACAACTAAACTGGGAGAACTTCCGCATTTCTAACACCCCTTTTGGCAGATATTCCAGTCCTCACCCCCTCACCCCTTCTTCTTTTACATTTGTCCAGTCCTTTTCTTTTTCCACTGGATTGTTACGCTTCCTTAACATCGCTCGTTTGACTCCAGGTCTTTGTTTTGTGTCGGACAGTTTAGCGTCTGCCGCAAACAGCTCATAACCACATGATCACTGTCGGCACGGGGGTATGATCAACTTCCAGTTACCCTATACCCATCTGGAAAATTGTTAATTGTCCTTTTCTCTTTTTCCGTCCCGATGCATTGATTTGTTTGGTTTGGTTATATTATGCTTTGTTAGTATTTCTGTTTTTTTCTTTCGTTCATTTTTATCATTGTATATTTGTTTATTGTTGTTAATTGGGTCATGAGAGTATGCGTTTGTTTGCAGTTTATGATTTGGACGAAAGATTTCTCTTTTCCAATCCTTCAGTAACACATAAACGGTGAAATCCATAACTATATTTAGGATAGTGTCTGAAAAGTGAAAACCTGCAATAGTAAAAGCAATTAAAAATCCTAAAATAATAGCAGCCAAGTAGGATTTATTTTGAGATACAAAATGTTACAGAACACCATTAAATTGAAGCTTAGGTCCCTATTCATTGAAAGGTCTGTAGAAAAACAAAATAAAAAGCGAACAGCATTAAACATAAGGAATAAAATCAAACAAGACAAAACAGTGCGGCACCTCAACAGTACCATTTTCTCAGTACTCTACAGACGCGCGTGTAGGTGTGCAGACACGCATCAACGCTTGCGTACTCACAGAGGCCCTCTAGCATATATATATGAATATCATGAATACATTATGTGAAAGAAATACGGCATGGCTATCAATATCATGAATACATTATGTGAAAGAAATACGGCATGGCTATCAATATCATGAATACTTTATGTAAAAGAAATACGGCATAGCTAACTATCAGCTGCAGATACTATGCTGTCATCAACATGGGATTTGATAGATGGATCAAACAGATGATAAGTTTAGCTGGCAAGATGGTGAAGGCGCTCACTGGCTGTAAGCTCTGTGACTTGTCCATTCAGTACTGTTCTCGGCAGGAGGCAGGCACTGAAGCTTACGTACGTACGTTTTGTGTGCGAGGAAATGGCATAGATGAAAACCATCAAAAAACGAAGTAGCGGCATAAAGCCTTAAGGAAACTTGAGGTCTTAAGGAAACTTGAGGTCTTAAGGAAACTTGAGGTCTTAAGGTAACTTGAGGTCTTAAGGAAACTTGAGGTCTTAAGGAAACTTGAGGTCTTAAGGAAACTTGAGGTCTTAAGGAAACTTGAGGTCTTAAGGTAACTTGAGGTCTTAAGAAAACTTGAGGTCTTAAGGTAACTTGAGGTCTTAAGGTAACTTGAGGTCTTAAGGTAACTTGAGGTTTTAAGAAAACTTGAGGTCTTAAGGTAACTTGAGGTCTTAAGGTAACTTGAGGTCTTAAGGTAACTTGAGGTCTTAAGGTAACTTGAGGTCTTAAGAAAACTTGAGGTCTTAAGAAAACTTGAGGTCTTAAGGTAACTTGAGGTCTTAAGAAAACTTGAGGTCTTAAGGTAACTTGAGGTCTTAAGAAAACTTGAGGTCTTAAGGTAACTTGAGGTCTTAAGGAAACTTGAGGTCTTAAGGTAACTTGAGGTCTTAAGGAAACTTGAGGTCTTAAGGTAACTTGAGGTCTTAAGGTAACTTGAGGTCTTAAGGAACTTGAGGTCTTAAGAAAACTTGAGGTCTTAAGGAAACTTGAGGTCTTAAGAAAACTTGAGGTCTTAAGGAAACTTGAGGTCTTAGGGTAACTTGAGGTCTTAAGGTAACTTGAGGTCTTAAGGTAACTTGAGGTCTTAGGGTAACTTGAGGTCTTAAGGTAACTTGAGGTCTTAGGGTAACTTGAGGTCTTAAGGAAACTTGAGGTCTTAGGGTAACTTGAGGTCTTAAGGAAACTTGAGGTCTTAGGGTAACTTGAGGTCTTAAGGTAACTTGAGGTCTTAAGGTAACTTGACACTGAAGTTCCGACAGCCTGACAGCAACAGAATGAAGTGTAGTATAATAAGTCTGTTGGCCTTGAGACAAAGTGAGTTGTTTAATACACTAGGAACGGCATTGAAAGCGCTGTAAGAACTCAGGACATCTGAACTGTACAATCTGTCAGTGATGTGAAGATGAGGACAGAGAAAGAGAAGAAGATGAAAAAAAAGAAGAAAGAAACAGAGGTGAGCAAGACTGGAAAGACAAAAGGAAAAAAACAGAGAGGAGTGTAAGATTGGACAAATGGCAGAAAGAGAGAAACAGAGAGGTGAGCAAGAATAAAAAGAAGATAGAACGAAAGAAGAAGCGGAGAGATAAGCAATTTTGGAAAGATGGTAGAAAGTAGCTAAAAGAATCGTGTAAGATTGGAAACATGGTAGAGAAAAAGAAAGAAACAAAATATTTCAGCTGTAGCTGACAAGTGCCGTAGTCAAGTCGGACTTCAATGGGAAGTTCCTCGGTCCACCCATTGCCTGTGCCTGCTGGATACAGGGTGGAGATCTCACATCTCTCACATCAACATGTTGCACAGCCTCCTGTGCTAAGCCTCCATCGTCTGTACGCACGTGCAGAATATCCAATTTACGGTGGCTGGCATACAAAAATATAAGAACACTCAACATACACACCCACAGAAGATGGAGTGGGCAGACGTGTAAAGTAACATACCGCTTGCACAGTGTGTGCAAACACAGCGTGCATTCAAGCGTGTGAGAAAAACCCAAATGCCAAAAATACAATAAACTATATATAAAGATAGCAGAAGCACTTAAGAAAAGAAACCAACAAACATAAGATAAGCAGTATTAGTTTCTTGTTTGCCGCAGAACATTTTTTTGTCGGTTCATGTTTAAGTACATTGATGTCTTATGAACAAAGAAAGAAAGAAATTCTACGCCAAACAAATGACCACAAGAAAAAACATCAAAATAATCAGTAAAACGCCAAGGGGTCGTTATGAGGTGGAAACTGTAGTTGTTTTGAGTGCTTTCTGTCCTGGCCCTCACAAGTAAACGAAGCAGACGGGAACTACATTTAAGAAATGAAATCTGACACACCAGAGGCTCGCTCGCTCTTTTTGTCGACGTCAAAACTGACATGCATTTCAGTACCAAATTGAAGTGTTACAAGACTCGTGAAATGTTTCTTCTTTATGAGCTTCCCTTGAAAGCATAGGGCTGTCTCGTCTCTGGGCCTGTGACAAGTCTATTAAAATAACAGACACTTTGTGATTAATGTTTCTGTCGAGAAATGGAAGCGTCGCCCGAGCGACAAACTATTTTATCAAAAAATATTGAAGAAGTGCCACACTGTCAAAGGCCCGAACGATAAGACATTCACGAGCTATTTTGTGCGGGAATGCTGCTGTGAGTATGTGGGGGTGAGGGGAGAGAGAGAGAGAGAGAGAGAGAGAGAGAGAGAGAGAGAGAGAGAGAGAGAGAGAGAGAGGAAAAAGAAAAAGAAAAAAAGGAAGAAGAAGAAAAAGATGAAGAAGCTGAAAACGGAGATAGCGATATGGAGACAATTAGAAAAATGAAAAACAGAAAAGAAAAAAATATATATATATAAAAAAAAGAAAAAGCTATGATAAGAGGCTGGTGAAGATGATTATGATGGCAAAGATTATTAACCCTTTATATTTCACCCCTAGCCAACAGTATTGGTCAGCATGACTAGAAACACCATTTTAACGCTGATGATTCATAACTTCAGAATAGCACCACCGCTGAAAATATCACCTTACTTATCTCAGAAGCATCCAGCTGGTGTGTTGATATCCAGAACCGAATGACACGCACACAACCTCCCTATAGTTAAATGGTGATAAAATCGAAGCCATGCTTGTAGGTACCAAAACTAAACTTGCCACCATCACACTGAATTTTATCCAGCTAGGTGACAACATCAAGAACCTGGGTGTGACCATGGACAACACTCTATCTATGCAGAAGTTTCTGACCTAGACCTGCCAATCATGCTACAATCAGGTTCGGCGCATTGGTTACATTCGATGATATCTTACAAGTGAGGCTGCATCTAAGCTTAAGCCATCTCTCATTTTGTCTCTTCTTGATTACTGTAATGCTCTTCTTACTGGACTACCAGCTTCTTCTCTCCCGTGTCTGCAACGCATACAAAAGTTAGCTGCTCGTTTTGTCCTCAGAAAGAAACGGTTTGGTTTATCAGTCCTCTCTTTCGGCCTCTTCACAGGTTTCCTGTCTTTAAAAGAATTAAACATAAGCTGGATATCTTGTGTTAAAAATGTATTCACCAGTCTGCTCCATCAATCTTTGCGACAACATCAATATTTATATGCCAACTCGCACCTTGCGCTCAGCTTCAGATACTCTTTCCCTTCAGGTTCCTAGATATAAACTGTTATCTGTTGGCCAGCGTTCTTTTGCAGTCTCAGGATCGTCAGCCGGGAATAAACTTCCGCTCTCCCTTTGCCTAACACCGACCTTTTCTGCTTATAAATGCAATTTAAAAATCCACCTCTTTTCCCGACAATGAATTCTACGATACATGCAAGGTCTGTATTATGGATGAAATAAAACGACTTAACAGCGAACGAAACACTGAGCAGTAGATGTATAACAATTAACAAACTAATGGCATTATCTAGTGAACGGTAGACAAATCATCAGCATGTACAGCTAAGCATGTGTTCAGTTGGTGGCACAAAACTTATGTGTAATGGTAATATGCAGGAAATATATAAAAATTGTCCGAGACAATGATGCAGTTGTTGAGATAAAAAAGATGTCCATGTTTTATTTAAAGAAGATAAGTGTAGCAGCGGCGAGTTGTAACCAAGACGATATTGGCACTAAATAAATCGATATAAAGCATGCTACCCGGGCAGCATAGCCCATATTTACAAATATCTGCGTTACTCCGCCAATATTTACACAATAAGTACAGAGTGCTCTCTCCCCACACACACACACACACACACACACACACACACACACACACACACACACACAACACCCACAACACGCACACATTTTATGTATATATAGATATGTGTGTGTACAGTGTGTGTATATGCACACTCACATATGTACATAAAGTATGTGTGTGTGTGGGGGGGGGGGGGGGCAGCACTCTGGACCAAACAATAATCCAACAGAAAGATAGAGGCCCTTGAAGATTTTGGTATTGAAAAAACCACAGTCCTCCTAAATGAAATTTATGACGCTGGAAAAATCCACAAAGATAGGTCAACATCAATTTTCATTGCACTTCCAAAGAAACCAGGGGCTATGGAATGCAAACTCCATCGTTCAATTAGCTTGATGAGTCATGTAACAAAAATCCTGTTTATAATAATCACGATGAGGACAAGGAATAGAATCAATCAAAAGAGAAATAGCAGAAGAACAGTCTGGATTTATGGAAAGGAAAGGAAAGGAACTATTAATGCCATGTATACCCAAAGAACTATTATAGAGAGGTCAGTAGAGCTGAAAAAGGATTTATTTGTGCTTCGTTAATTATACCAAAGCAGTTGATTGGGTAAGACACGAAAAATTAATCAATAAACATGAAAGGCTCAATATCGATGGAAAAGATCTAAGCATAATCAGAAATGTGTATTGGGAACAAACAGCAGCATTGAGAATAGAAAACGATGTAAGCTCTTTCAAAAATATCAAGAGAGGGATCAGGTAGTGTTGTGTTCTGTCACCAAATTTGTTTTCACTTAACAGGGAAACCATCACGTGAAACCTAGAAGATTGCCCTGGGATAAAGATTGGTGGAAGAATGATAAATAACATTCCTTACGCAGATGACACCGTGCTAATTGCAGAAAATGAAAAAGACCTGCAAAACCTTGTCAACATAATAGAAATATAAGCAAAAAACATAGCAAGAGGACTGAAGTCATGGCAATCAGTAAAACAAAAACATGAATTCCCCTCATGCAAAATAATAGCAAATGGCGCAGCTTGAGACAGGTTGATAAGTTTTAATATCTGGGAATGGTCATCTAACCAGACGATAGATTCACATCAGAAATAGCCAGCAGAATCGGCCAAGCCAAAGCAGCATTCAAGAAGATGAAAACCGTTCTTACCAACAAATGACTATCAACAAAAAGCAGGAAGAGAGTTCTTGAATATTATGTAGAACCGATACTGTTGTATGGTTGTGAGGCATGGACAGTCAGCACGCAAAGTCAGAACAAAATTGAGGCAAATAAAATGTGGTTTCCGTGAAGAATGTTGAGAATTCCATGGACAGCAAAGAAAACAAAAGATTAGCAAAAGGCAGGCAACATTTATAGGACACATTAAGATGAAAGGGGAATTGGAACACCTGGTCACAACAGGAATGCTGGAGGGAAAGAGAACACCAGGTAGACCTAGGGAGAAAATATTGGACGGACTCGCAAGGTGACTGAAGACAGAGAAGGTGTGAGATGTACGTGCAGCGATAGGGGACAGATTTATGTGGAGGGCCATGGTCGCCACGCCAAGCGGCAGGGCACATGATGATAATGATATGTAGGCCTACATAATAAGTATTAGATAATTTACGTACATACATATGTACATACACACATGCATACATACATATATACATACGAACACAGTACATATATACATATTAATTGTCATTGTTATTATTTTTGTTTGTTTGTTTTGTTTAAAGCCAACCGACTGCGTAGAGCCATATCAGGGCTATAACCATTTCAATGCACACACAGTACTTTAACAGGAAAAAAAGGAAAAGAAAACTAAGTACACATATCAATGCAGTCGCACACATAATCTAAGTCGATGCCCCTGGCGTTGACCATTACGTCTAATTTATCACACAAGGGATTTAAAAACATACCTGAATACACATTTAAACATACCAAGGACTCTAAAACACCTAAAAACAGACGTAAATTACCTTTCGCATATGTCATTTCCCCAGAGCCAGAAATGCATTCAATACATGTACCCAATTACCACTCCTAAGAGAAAGTACTTAAGACTTTATCGAACAGATACAGGTGAATGCGCCAGCAAGGCAGACAATGATAGGAAGAAATGACAGAAAGCAAAGGAACAAGGCAGAAACAAAGAGAGTGACAGAAAAGAGGAAATTTCTACCACATAATTTCCAGAAGGTGGGGATTCTATTTATACTGAAAGAGTCCCCGGCATCCCTATGGGGGGCATATAGATAGATAATTTACATAAATACAATGATACATACATGTACATAGACATATACATATATACATACATAGATAGATACATGCATAGATACACAGATGCATACATACATATATACATACATATACATGTACACATACACACATACATACATACAAACACATACATACATACACACATGCATACATACATATATACATTTATACATATACATACATACATGCATACATACATACATACATACATACATACATACATATCATACATACATACATACATAATATATATATATATATATATATACATATACACATATATATTCTTTCAGATACACACATACACTTAAAACCCAATATAGTCACACTTAAACATACGCATATATACACGTGCACATATACACGAGATTATTGGGTCATACGGTTATGCAGCAAGAGTAGACACTACTGCTGTCAGTGCAATGGGTATATAAGAGAGAAACATATAGAGAGATATGTATGAGGTTTTCATTTAAATCAGCGTGGCGTTTGTATACACACCCACCCACCTCCCCATCCCCCACACAAACACACACACGCACGCACGCACACACATACACACACTTGGACACATGACACAGACACATGCACAGACACACACAAAGACACACAGACACACGTAAAGACCCACACACAGAGACACACACAGACACAAACAGACACACATATATATATGCGTCGGGCCGAAGATTCAGTTGGATATGGAACAACGTCAGCAGTGCCTGAAGTAGCCGTTTTCTGGGTGGCAGTTGTTGGCACAGCTGATGCACTTGAAGGTTGATGGTTGTAGTTGGATGGTCTCTGCCACGACTCTTCTTCTATTTCTTCCGTCCGACCACAGTCGGATTCGTTTCTCTTGTTTAATGGCGATGCCTGCATAAGCATAAACCTACGGAGCTTTGGAAATGTCTCTGAAAGAGATATGTTTTGTGGTGTTTTTGAAAGTACACAAACGACTGCTTTTTGAGGGAGTTCCGTGTTGTTGGGACAAAAATTGTGAAGGATTTCTTTTTACAAGTGGATAGAGAGAATTGGTGTGTGTTACACTTCTTGAGACTTGAGAGCTCTGGGCGGTTTGTAGGGCAGGAGAAGTTTTGTTATTTTTATTGGCATTTTATTCGGTTATAAACAATGAAATCAAAGTGTAGCCATTATCATTCTCAATTTAAGCTTTGACTGGACGCTTATGTGATGGTTTTTGCTAGACTGCCTTTCCTTTGGAAGAACAAGTCGACTGCACTGTTTTGTAATCGTTGGAATTTGAATAGCTTATGGTCAGAAAGCCCAGCTAAGTGTCAGTTACATAGCCTAGTCTAGATAGAATGAAAGACACAAAGACTGTTTGTAGCACCAGCGACAAAAATGGGCGGATTTTGCTTATTCTAAAGAGTTGGAAGGTATAGAATTTTGCTCAGGTAGTAAACATGAGTTTACATGGGCATGGATTCATAAGGAGACATACCAAGATTCCTTGTAGATTTGCTGAAAGTTATTGTGCAGTCTGAGATAACCATGGTCTGTTTTTTCTTCATCCCTTTTCAGTTTGTTTGCGTTCAGCCAGGCAACTATGTTCTCAATGGTGTTTTTAATTTCTGTAGCAGTGCTTGCGATATCTCTTGGGAAAGCAGAAAGGTGCACTTGTAAGTGATCAGCAACGAAATGATATAGTGTTTCTGACTGTTTTCATAAAGGGCTAAGTGATTAGGGCTAAGTGCTAAGGGCTAAGTGATTAGCAAAGAAAAGGTGTAGTGTTTCTGATTACTTAATAACAGAGCTCAGTGGTTATAAATACATAATGAAGAGAATAGGGCCCTGAACAGAACCCTGTGGGACACCATAATTCACATTGCTGATGACAGCCTGAGTTCGGCAAGATGTTCAAAATGTTTTGTATCGACACTGCTATTGTGATTCTAAGCCACCATGATTCTTTCCTCAAGCATGCGAACGGATAGGAAAGCTGCCTGGCTGTCAACGATAATGAATATACTGTTTATCATGAGGAATAGAGGGCTAGAAGAAAGACAGCATTCTCT
>CM060314.1:76604828-76619828 GCA_030674185.1 Monoplex corrugatus | reverse complement strand
CCGTGTGTCATGATCAGTTCTGTGATCTTACATCACTCCAGACCTGCTTTAGTTCTTTAGTCTACTGTGTTAATCTAATCCCTCATAGTCTGCAGTTTACAGTGTGTGTTGGGAGCTAATGGCAGTTGCTAGACAGTTTCATATGATTATATTAACTTCTTTCTACCCTGTTGAGACTAAGCACGTCGTCAAGGTTGAACTACTCTTCTGGTTGTACTATGATAGTGTTCATTGATATGGACGGTGGTCTCCGGATGTACAAATGTCAGTCATGATTGAAACCCACTCGTTGTGGGAATAACTCTCCTGTGTACTGATATCGTCTTTGTCACTTCCATATGGTACATACATATTTTAGTCAAGCAGACTATTGGTGAAGACAGAAGTTCCAAACACAGACCTGAAAAGTTGATACTTTAACGTAGATCATTTTAAAAATCAAATTCCCATTTACAAGTTCGGATAATCAAATTGCATGTTACAGTTACAAAATTCACACTGAAAATTCAGAATCATCGCAAAGAAAGACCATGTTTTCAAAGATTTGAGATACAATCAAGTGGAACACAGACAAAACCGAAGTAATGCCGGCAGGTACTATATCTTACTAAGACTGGTTGGCAATGTGTATGAAAACGTTGGTGGCACTGATATGTCATTTCAAACCTCTGTGATATATCTCGGTTTCAAAATAAACGGAAATTTGTCTGTAAAAGAACACATCAGCAACATTTGCCGTTGCAATAAGTCAATGAACTTTTAACGGCAAGATGAAGACAGAACATGACAGAGAGACCAACTTTTAGACTGGAGTTAATTTTAAGTGCCATGTCAACGATTATGATTATCTCATGGCGATTGTCACTCTCAAGATTAAACTAACGATTTGAGCTGATGAGGAAGTAGTGATTACTGATAGTTTTAGGATGGAAAACTGTATAAGGTTAAAGTCTGAGTATGTATAGACATGAAACTAGTATGTCAGGTTGACAATCCACGCCCTTTGAAGTGGGGCAGTGTCATTTTAATGATGGTATATAGGCCAAATGGACGAGCTGTTGAGAGGGCTCTTTTTTGATCCAGAAACGTTCTCTTGCGTTTCAAGTATGAGCCCATCTCTATGATCTCGTTCAGTGGGAACACAGCACATGTCTTGAAGTATGTGTCCAACAATGTCTGGTGATATGTGTGCATGTGTTCGGTTTGATGTGTATACTGTGCAGATAGAAGCGTGTGTCTGCACACTGCCATTGCAGGTGATGTTGGAAATGTCACGTGGAAAGCTGTACCTGAACATGAACACTTCTCCAGTCTACGGCTCTGGAAAGTTTACACTTCAGTTGGCGCTCATTGCAGATGACACTCTGGAATACTCGTGGCTCTCAGACCTCGTGGACTGCGTCTGGGCTGGTGGAAGAGCAGAAAGTATCAGAATGTTTCTGAATGACTCAGTTTTATTCACCACGCACTGGAACGTCACGCATGGCATTCTTCATCCTGTCGCTCGAATTGAGGCAGCACTTGGCATTCTGTTAGCCGCTGTCATTGTGATGGACTGAGAGAGTTAAAAGTGATGATAACGTGAGTTCGTGAATCACTATCCTTAGCCGGTAGTCTAGAGTCTGTTGAACGGGCGGGTGTCTTGCTCTGTCCACAGCTTTGGCGACGATCGCTGAGCCACAGAGGTTGCCATAGGGATAGCGATGATTGTGCCATGAATTTTTTTATAAACCTGACCTTCAAACGTGAATGCTTGAGGACATTGTTTACTCTTTCTAGGAGGCATTCATTGGGTGGGAACCCTGGTGGTCGTAACGCTTTTATTACAGTCCTCATGAAGGACAGTGATGTAAAGTCAAATTATATCCCTGGCGTTCAGAAAGGGGCTGTTGGTGCTGTTCCAGTCTTCACTTTGTCTGAACACGTGCGTCGAATCATTGATGCACATGTAACTGAAGTTCTACAACAATGTCTGGGAGCTAGTCATCAGTCATCTTGGATAGAGTCGTGGTAGGTCCTCAGACAGTCGCTGTATCAGCGGGGAGCGGGGGAGGGTAGGGGTGTCCAGAGTCTTGTGAATGTGTGCAGACGGTAGAGTCGATGTGTTGTAACTTTAACAATTTCAGCTAAGGCCTATCTGTGCTACTGTTGCGCATGTAGCCATCGGCATGTCATTTTTTACGAGTGTATTGCACACCTTTATCTTCACCGCTGATGCGAACAGTTCTAAAAGTAGCTAACTGGCGTAATAGACTGAATGCTTCCCTGTCCTGCTTTTGCACGCATGCCGCTGTATTGTACTGTAAAAGTCTGTCTCGATTTGAATGGTCAAACATGTCTAATAATTTTCACAAAATCGGCTGTTTAAAGGTTTGTAGAGTTCGATATTCAGGGCTCCTGAGGGATGTCTGGATCATGAGACTGATTTTTCAAAAGGGCCTGGTACCATCCTTCCAGTACATCCTCACCCAGCTGTTTGGTGGTGAAAGGAACGAGGTCTAGGGACACAATTATTTTGGACCTAGGACATGAATTTGTTCCTACGTTTTAGTGAGGTTCATTATAGACAGATTGACAACTACCTAAAGAATCAGTGTCGTTGATAGAAAAAAAATTGCTCTCTTGCGCTTGAATCTTACATATGCTGGGCTTGGATTTTGGTTTGTTGTTTCTTTCCCTCTCTCTCTCTCTACCCTCTCTTCTGTCTGTTCTGTCTCTATATCTCTCTTTCTCCCTCTCTCTCCTCCCCCCCCTCTCTCTCTCTCTGCATAGAAAAAGCTTGGTCCTATTCTGGGAGATTCACAGTTAAAAATTCAACACTTATTTGTCAGCTGGGTTTAGAACAGGTTACTAAATATCCATTTCAACAATGCAGTTTTCTTCATTAGGGATAAACAGACTTTCTTGAGCAAGACATCATTACTAGACACAATGGAAATAAGAAGTAATAATGGACATCTCAGATTTATTCATTCTTACAATGGCTTACAGATGCTAATTTGGGTTTTCAGTAAAGTTTTTGTTTGATTTATTTCATTCTATGTTTAAGTTTGTTGTTGTTGTTTTGTTAGGTTGTTGTGAGACTCGTTTTAAGTGGCCATAAGCACATGCAAAGAAAAACGTAAAACCATTTCCTATCATTTCATCATTCTGCGTCTCTGTTTATTTAAGATAATGACGATGATAGGGTTCATTACTGCATTCTTATCATCAATCAATACAGAAAAACTTGGCATGTTATCTGAACTACCCGAAAACAAAAACAGCCTGCTCCCACTCAACCCCCCCCCCCCCCTTAGTTTTCAGTTGGTGCAAAAAGCATCCCTGTGTCTAACGGTTTTGTGTGCACTATAGGCAGGATGCCATAGGAACAGAACAAAGACAGAAGGGCAAAAATGTCGCTGTTTTTATTTAGTTGACTGCATACATGTACATTTGTCCTTCGTCAGCTTGTCTTAAACAATCTGCAGCCAATAGACTGATCCTTCCTTCAATCTGCCAGTGAAGCAAACAAACAACACAGAATATGTTTGATGCACACAATATGACAAAGAAGAAAATAAAAACAAAGTATAACAACTGCAGCCACCCCATCCCCCCCCCCCCCCCAGTTAAACACACTAAACTTACTAAACACCTTCGGTATCGTAATGTTATTCAGATATTGGTTCATTTTGCCGTGTTTACGTTCATGGTGAATAAAGTGCTGGTCCCTCTGTCACCGTCTCTCAAAAATATATAGGATGCATTAAAATCCTAACACAAATAATTGGTATAAAACCTGCTGTCAAATACTCTTTGTTTGGTGGTGACGCGTTTTTGTCTTTGTCAACGTCGTCGTCTCTGTGGTTGTTGTTGCTGCAGTTGTCGTTGATGATAATATGTTGCTCAGTAATAATCTACACAGTTTGACTGTATCAGCCCTGAAAGTGGCGAGCATTTTGCTAGCCCAAGCGAGTAGGAAAAATAATTGGTGAGTAAAAAATAACTTCGTTGGCCTATGGCGAGTATGCAATAATGGTTTGAATCTGTCTGCATAGCGCGATTAAGCTTACGCCATTTCGTGAGTTTCCTACCCAGTGACCTAGCTTACTACTGCTTATTGTTAAACAGAAGCCCTGCAGTTTCTGCCCTAACATCACATGTGTCTGTGTGATGAAGCGCACAGAAGTTACCGCTCATGAATCAGAAACTTCCACTAGGAAGAGAAACAAGACATCGGAGAATCAACGAAGTTTTCTTCCCAAAAGAAAGAAGTTTATGTAGCTGGCTTACAATGAACAGTCATGTGTAAACACATGCACAATCTTTGAGAGAAATTCGTCATTCGCAGGCAAGTCGACATTTGCGACTGGTTCAGACAATCTTAAAAAGGAAACACTGATGTTCCATAGCAAAAGTAAAAAGAGTCATCTGCCCAGTGTATGGGCTTTCTCTGCACAGAAACAGATCAAATCAGATGTCTGTAGCTCATTGGTCACTGAGAAGATCTGCTCAGACTTTCAGCTGACGGACTTTCTCTAGAGGATTTCGGTTCCGAGAAACAAGCTGCCATCAAGTGGACCATGTACTCACACTCACAGGCCAAGGATGCTCCACTGCACTAAGTGGCCGGACAGTCTGGACCGGATTCATAAAGATGAACACATACGGTAAATTGAACAGATGGTACTAGAATCTGAAACTAGGAGAATGTTGTTTTATTTTGTTCTGATGTTTTTTTTTATATTTTCATTACAGTATTCTTCTTGTTTTTCTATTATACTGTTCTTCTGTATTGACTGGAATGTAAAATCTGAAGACATTCATTGCTGCTCTTGTTTTTCTCTCCGTACTAATCAATCAATCTGTGAAAGTAAAACCTCATAGCAGCGTTTTGGTATTGTGTGGCTGGGCTTGAATATTGGCAATTGAAATCGTCAGTCTGACTGGTAAAAACTTTGAAGCACCAGCCAAAAGCTTGTAGGCAAAAAACACCGACTTGCAGGGCTGCTGTTATTCTACTGTCAGTGCAATCCATATTTTGCCAGGAAGGGGGGGGGGGGGGTCACATTTATTGATACTTTGTACTTCTAGACCCATAAAAAGAAAATGGTTTCAGTTTTATTTTGTTCAGAGATCTTGCAGTGAACGATTAACCTTGAATAGCTGATGATAACACTGCTGCTGGAAGCACAAAATCGCTATTTTACCGAAGAGTTCACTCTTTCTTCCTGACTTCTTTCCTATAAAGAAACAACATTGTGTCTGCGTTTGTTTTGCGTGTATGTATGTTTGTGCGGTTTGTTTGTTTGCTTGTTTTTCTGTTAACTCGTCAGCGCTTTTGTTTTACATTTCTTCGTTTGTTTTGTGTTTAGTTATTTGATATCACAGTATATGACACTTTATATGAGAACAGACACTTCTGTTTTTTGCTTAGTTATTTGATATCACAGTATATGACACTTTATATGAGAACAGACCTTCTGTTTTGTGCTTAGTTATTTGATATCACAGTATATGACACTTTATATGAGACAGACCTTCTGTTTTGTGCTTAGTTATTTGATATCACAGTATATGACACTTTATATGAGACAGACACTTCTGTTTTGTGCTTAGTTATTTGATATCACGTATATACACTTTATATGAGACAGACACTCTTGTGTTATATTGATATACGTATTTACTTATATAAGACAGACACTTAGAAGTGCCTTTTTGCCTGAAACCGTTAAAGTAGCAATCACTTCAAATGAAAAGCAACGAGCAGACGATGTACACCACCACGTCAACTCCTTCGGTGGGATCGTGTTTTTCTGCTGAAGTGTAATACGCCTTGAATAAACCACAATTAACTTTACAAACCTGAAATGTAATGCGCCTTGAATAAACCACAATTAACTTTACAAACCTGAAATGTAATGCGCCTTGAATAAACCACAATTAACTTTACAAACCTGAAATGTTATGCACAATCATTTGTATCATTTTATGTCTTATTCAAAATATCCATATACACACCCAAAGACACGCTTTACGCAAGAAATAAACGAGCTTCAGTCGCTACCCTTTTTGAAATGACCGTCTTCAGACCGACATGAAGAGTGCGCGCGCGCGCGCGGGCGTGCCTGTGTGTTTATGTGTGTACTTGCACGTATCTGTGCGTGCGTGCGTGCGTGTGTGTGTGTGTGTGTGTGTGTGTGTGTGTGTGTCTGTCTGTCTGTCTGTGTGCGAGCGCACGCGCGCGCGTGCTTTTATATATTTGTATACATTCAAGCATGCACAGTGCAAAGCTGCCCGTGCGTAAGTATTAATGGGGACAACCTTTCTCTTAAATCAAATAAAACATACAACTAGACAGTTATTTTTATCATGAACATCACACAAGGATGACTACATTCAATACCTGAAATCCGTGGCCTGATAAAGAATGGCACGTAGCGAAGTGGACAGTGTGACTTGACCACATACGACTCGGTCCGCAGATACGTCACATGCCCACATATCGTTTAAATGACATTTGACAATTCTACTCTGTATTTTGTTTCAAAAAAGGTAAAGTCCGAATGTTACAAAGTCAAAAATGTCTTATCACATAACTGACTGATGTGATAACAATAACTTTTTGCTATCGCACTGAATTTGGCTGAAACGTAGGAGAAAAATCACTTTTATGTGTTTTTTAAAAAATTTATATTCTACAATAGTTTGCTAGGTGCATGGTCAGATCACTACTTTTGGAGAGAGTTGGATGTAGGAACTATTGCCGAGTGGTTTTCTTTTATGCTGACAAGTAAACTCAGATTGAAATCATCTTATCTTTTTTTTTCTTTTTTTTTTCTTTTGTCCTGAGTGTTAGTCTTACCTCATCTCAAGTTCGTTTCATTTCATTTTGTCCTATTTTTTCTCTCCTTTTGTTTTGTCTTCTCTTATCTTCTGTCATTTTGTCTGCCTCATTTTGTCTTCTTTCATCTATTCTCGCTTGTCTTGTCGCATCTCGTCTTGTCTTGTTTTCCCCCATCTTGTCTTGTTTCATCTCGTTTTGTCTCTCTCGTCTTGTCTCTCTTGTCTTGTCTCGTCTTCTCTTGTCTCGTCTTGTTTCGTCTTGTGTTGTGTCTGGATTTGTCTCATCTCTTCTTGTCTTGTATTGTCTCGTCTTGTCTTGCCTCATTTCGTCTTAACATTTTGTCGTATATATCAGTACATGTGTGGGTGTACATGTGTTTGTGCGCGCGCGCGCGCGCGCGTGTGTGTGTGTAAGAGACTGTATCAGGTGATTCGTAAATTTTTCTGCCCACGTATTTCTGCTTTCATATTGACCTGTTGTTATATTTGATGAACTACGTTTATATGGCATTCGCGTGTGTATCCGACTATGTTTGACAGCATTGATGTTTGTTTTTCCCCTGTGAAATGCAACGAATGTGCTTTGTAATGGACTGTTTTCTCTATATCAATGACATTACTGTTGTTATGATGATAATGATGATGATGATTATTCTCATTATTCTTATTATCACTGTTATTGTTATTATCATTATTATTATTTTATCAGCATCATCCTTATTACTAATCTTTTCCTTATCACCATCATTACTATTATGACTATGATGATGATTAATGTTATTATCATTAATTTTTTTCTTATCTTGTCTTGTCTTCTTATCATTGTCTTGCCTCTTAAATGAGGTTGGGCTAAAGTCTTTTCCGTTGTCTATTTTATTTTTACCACTTTATTCCCTCTATTTCGTCCACTCTCATGACCTACTCAGAACAACGCCTATAAAGCGGCAATTGCCGAGATTTCCACATTAAACTATAGTATCTTCATTCCAGTTCAAAGAACGCCTTTAAAAGGACAGTCACTGAGATTTCCACGGTAAGTTATATTTTTGAAACCTAAGGCATTTCTGAAAAGTTAAACGGGTGGTATTTTCTGTTCAGTGATATCCCTAAGTTGTATCTAAGCAACTAGAACTTTTTCTTGTTTCGATTTTTTTTAAGATTCAGAGAGAAAGAGAGAGGAGGGGTGGTGGTAATAGTGAGGCTTGCCAGATAGTGATATTCTTTCATCTCAGTTCCCAGTCTGTAAACTGACTAACGGAGTACGTTTCTAGCTTTTGCAGTAGCGCAGTTTTTTCATTACCGGTGAAATATGAATAAAGAATATTGCTGCAGCACAGCTGTGTGCTACTTAATTTTTCTCTCTGCCCCCCCCCCCCTCTCTCTCTCTCACTCTCTCACTCTCTGTGTCTTTCTGTGGACGGGTATGGTACTGAAGTAGGTAAACGTTGGACCCCAGTCAGAAGTCAGTCCTGCATCTCTGCCTGGTGGGTAAACGGCGGGGATTTCTGTTATGCCAGGTTATCATATATTCAGACCTACACTTGCACAGTATCAAATACGTTCGTTAGAGACCCTGTAAGTCCTGTTAGTGGCTGGCTTATGAAAGCATTGAAACGATACATCCAGCATGGAAAGAAGTGCAAGTTTGAAAAATGTTTTTTACCGTTGGAAAATAAGGTGTCCTTCTCCTTTCATCATCATCGTCATTATCCTTATCATTCTCTGCCTGTCTCCGTCTCTCTTTGTCTGTATTTTCTCTGTGTCTGTCTGTCTGCGTCTATCTGTCTGTCTGTTTGTCTGTGTCTGCCTGCGTGTCTGTGTGTGTGTGTCTGTCTGTCTGTCTCTCCCCCTTCCTCTCTCTCTCTTTCTCTCTCTCTCTCTCTCTCTCTCTCTCTCACTGTCCCAACCTCTGGAAATTATAGTTGATAGGGCAAGGGGCAAATTATTAAAAAGATTCGGTTGCCTTGTAGTATGCTGACGTGTTTTCTCGTGGAACAGAGGCCAGCACATCATGAGTGTTATGAAGAGTAGACCAATATCAGTAAAGATAACATACACATCTTCAGATTTTGCGATTTTTATCACACAAAGGATCACATGTTCTTGAAAAATGGGTAAAACGTGAAATGGGACATTTTCTTATCTAGCTTTTTTTTCTTCAACATAATTTTGTTGTTTCTTTAATGGAGGCTTTATCAAAGTGGCCAATGCATTATGACCAAATCAACAATACTGTTGGACCTTCTTTACCAGCAACGATCAAATACGTGTCCAGGAAATCTCTGCCTTCCGTCTGAGATGGTCGTTGGGGGTCAACAGCATTTTAAGACGTCCATGCTTATGTCACGAAGGATGAGGGAATAGAATAGAACATATAAATAAATACAGAGATTTTTGCGCATGAGTATAATCATCTGGCACAGTAGTTACATAATATGTGATCCACTCTTACCAAATCCCCGATAAGAGGTTGGTGTAGATAAATGTGATGAAATCACTGATCTGGGCATACGTTGAGGTGCTCTTGGAAAGGTGATCAGGAATCAGATGGTGAAAATTGTGATCTTCGTAGCTTTATGTGCATAGCTGTCCATTGTATGATTTCTTGTTTTTTTAATCAATTTAAAAAGGAGGACTTAGAGCTTATTTGTCTGTTTTGGATGCATACAATCGTGCAATTTCGATAGCTTGCTACAAAACCAGTAACGGGTACCCAAGTTGATTGAATGCATAATAATTACAAATCATGTTCTATTTCAAATAATTACCAAGTTTTGATAATGGTCAATTTCATTGAGATATACACTCGTTAAGATTGTGTGACCACAGGATTGTTGTTGACTGAGAATAGCCGGGTCTGCACTTACAGACTTGAACACAAACTGGAGAGATTCCGTGTCCTGCTGGTTTTCAGTCTACCCCCCCACTACTCTAACCGAGACTCGTGTGCGGTGTTTTGTTTTCCACTGGCTCTATTTTTGTTATTGTTTGTTACTATCATTTGTTGTTGTTGTTGTTGATCTTCTTGTTGCAGATATTGTTACTTGGGTTTGCTTGATTTCGATATAACAGTTGTTTGCTTTGTCTTTTACCCTTTCCTGTCCGTTGCCTGTCACTGTGGGTATTTGTCCGATTGAATCCAAACATTATAGAATTGATAATGACATATGTGGATTAGTTGAAGCTTCACACCTTGATTTAGAGGCCTGTGTCATATGTTGTATTTTCAATTATGTGAGTGCATAAAGGGAAGTTATGCAAAGTCAAAGATAACCCTGTACTCTAAAACATCATCATTTTTGTAGTTGATTATCTCACATCGATATGCATGTTGCTAAAATGATATTGGTATGGCATATTTTATTTGTACTGCTTGTTTATTTTATGAACTTTTACTTTGTGATTGTTTTGATTGCCCAAACCACTTAAATCATTTTGAAATGTTTAATTTTCATATGTATTCTGTTTTGTCGCGTTGGCATCATTCATTGGGTATGTCAAATTGTGTTCCGATTCCCTCTGTATGATGTTAACCGATTAGCCATATGTGATTTTCTGGATCCATCTTACTTTAACATCTCATTTTTCTATAGATGTCTGTGCCACAGACATATTTCAATACATCATTCTCCGTGGTGAACAGTATTTCCATCTAGTGGTTGAATTTTTTAATATGTCAAAATTGTGGAAGGTATATTGATTTGATTTGCATTATTTTTGTTGCATACGAACAAAATATCCGAAAATTAACAACATGAAGAAATGAACATACCCTCCTGGACTTGTGGTCTTTATTGTCATAAACTGCCATTCTGTTTGGTGGTGTCTATACCTGTTACTGGCACCATTGACTCAGACTCCTGCAGCAACAATGTTTATTTCATTTTAGACCTATCTTTTTATCTATTTATTTACAGGAGAGCAACAGATATATTATGATCATACTGGAAAACATAGGCCCTATGCAAGTGGAAACTTGTGATTTCTGGTGACTTTAATTTTCATGTTGATGACACTACTAACACAAATGCTTTGAAGTTGATAGAACAATTTCAAATGTTTAATCTGATACAGACAGTCACCGAACCAACTCAGAAGTGTGGACATATTCTTGACCTAGTTATACATAGAAATGATGACGATATCATTCATTCCACCAATGTGTGTCATGATCTTGCTTCTGATCATTTCGCCATTTTGTGCCATCTATCTACACCTAAACTTAAACGTCCTCCGAAATATGTTTCCACTCGTTCCATCGGAAAAATTGATCACGATAAACTTGCACACGACATCGCGCAGTTCTTAACACCAAATCTGTCAATCTCAGAATTAAACTCAAATCTTTCATCTATTTTTGACAAGCATGCGCCTATGCGACAGATGAAAGTTCGCGATGGAAAACCAAGCCACTGGTACAACGCTGTCTCTGGTCCACTTCGCGAAGCTAAAACCGCACGCAGACGTGCAGAGCGTGAGTGGAAAAAAACAAAGCTCACTGTTCACAAACAAATCTACGATGCTGCGAAGCGCAATGTCACGGACATAGTGCACACTGCAAAAACGACCTTCTATTCGTCGCTAGTGTCAGGTTCTCGCACATGCAAGCAGCTCTTCCAAAATATGTCACACCTTCTTGGTAAAAATAAGTCCGTTTCACTACCTTCTGTCTCAGATATAAAGCTCCTTCCGAATATGTTTGCCGAATTTTTCAGCAACAAGATTGCAACCATTCGAAACAACTTCCCGTCAACATTACAGTCTCATAACATCAGCCCGCCCTTCTCTAGCACCCCTTTGTCTGCTTTTGTTCCCGTTAGTGAAGATCTAGTGAGAAAAACGATCATGCAGACAACTCCAAAGACTTGTGAACTAGATCCAATGCCCACCAAATTTCTAATTCAGCATATAGACCTTCTTCTGCCTAGCATTACTCATATCATGAACGAATCACTCATTTCCGGCGTCTTTCCAACTGAATTTAAAACAGCTGTGTTAAAACCCCTTCTGAAAAAATCAAATCTGGACCCCAACGAGTTGAAAAATTACAGACCCATCTCCAACCTTCCATACCTCTCTAAACTTCTTGAACGACTTGTGCTTCGCCAGCTTTTCTCCCATTTGACCTCTCATTCACTTCTCAGCGATCACCAGTCTGCTTACAGGCCTGGCCATTCTACAGAAACTGTTCTTTTACGCATTGTAAATGATCTTTTGAATGCTATTGACCAAGACAAAATATCTGTTCTTCTACTTTTGGACCTTTCTGCTGCCTTTGACACAATAGATCATGACATCCTTCTCTCACGCCTGAATACAACATTTGGAATTACAAATATCGTGCTCAACTGGTTTCGATCATATCTCTCTGACAGAAAGCAAATTGTTCTAGTAGACGGAAATAGATCCTCTGAATCTACTCTCACTTTCGGCGTTCCTCAGGGCTCTGTTCTGGGCCCTGTTCTTTTCATACTCTACACCACTCCACTCACTCATCTCATTGATACTCATTCCATTCGTCATGAAATGTATGCTGATGATACTCAACTGGAACATTCTGACACGCTTTCAAACTACGATAATCTTATTCAATCTCTCCAAGATAGTGTCACAGAAGTTAAAAATTGGATGACCGAAAACAAACTGAAACTAAATGATGACAAGACTGAAGCTCTTAGACTCCTTCCTCCATCAGTTGATGCCACTTCCCTACCTCCTACTTTTGACCTAGGAAATACGCCCGTCTCATTTTCAGACAATGTACGTGACCTTGGCTTTTTCCTTGATAAAGAGATGTCCATGAAACATCATATCAGTAAAACCTGTCAAGTAGCCTACCATGAACTCAGACGCATCAGCTCTATACGTCGCTACCTCACAGTTGATGCAACAAAAACACTTGTCAGTTCTTGTGTACTATCTAGACTAGACTATTGCAATTCTCTTCTTGTCGGTTCTCCACATACCCTGATCAGACCACTACAACAAGTACAGAACTCAGCAGCCAAAATAGTGTGCAAAGCAAAAAGATCGGCACATTGTACACCCCTTCTACGAGAGTTACACTGGTTACCTATTGAACAAAGAATCAAATACAAAGCTTCTTGTCTCTGCTACCAAGTCATAATTGGCACTGCGCCTAAATACCTTTCTGACATCTTTACGATCTATGTACCACCCAGATCTCTTCGCTCTGCTACCGATGATAGAACATTCCGCGTTCCAAAATATAAACGAGAGAGGCATGGTGGTCGAGCTTTTTCATCATCTGCTGTGCAGATGTGGAACTCCTTGCCTCACAATCTCCGTCACAGCCCTTCATTTCCCTCCTTTAAAACTAGTCTGAAGACTTTTCTCTTCCAGCAACATTTCTTGTAGACCCTCTTCCTGCCGCTCTGTATTTTTGATGTGCGTGTTTTTGGGTGTAAATGCGTGCGCGTGTGTGTTTGTGTGCGTGCGTGCGTGCGTGTGTGTGTGGTTTGTGTGTGTGTGTCTGTGCGTGTTTGTGTGTGTGTTGGTGTGTGTCTGTGAGTTCGTGTGTTTGTTTTACTTTTATTGTTGTTGTAAAGCGCTTTGTGCAAGTGGAAAGCGCTCATAAATAACCATTTATTATTATTATTATTATTTTATCATTGCTACTATGATGTAAAAGCAGACACACGTTAATTATGAAACACTACATCAGCAGATTTTTGAAAACAGATTGCACAAAAAGAGAATTACTGCCGGGTACTGCATTACCAAGCAAAGTGAATGCGGATATGTTGTGACTGACTCAAGAAAGGGACAGTAGGATTGTTTCTGGTAATGGTAGACAGACAGAAAAACAAAAACATAAAACGAACAAAATCAATAAACCTTGTACTCAACAGAACCTAATGCACGTTTTAGGGGTACTCTGCAAGCCGTTTTATCTATTTGTTGTCCCAGCTTTTTTATACCTTCATATAAACATTTCTGTCCGATATTCTCCTAAGCAAATGTGTGTTTGTTCCTATTTTACAATAATATAACATTTCTACATCGTGGTGTAATATTTTCAAAAAACATGTTTATTCATTTTTTGCTTCGTTGTGAAGACATCTAACACACAATATCATTCTCTGTGTGTCTGTGTGTGTCTTTTGTCTCTGTCTGTCTATCTCTCTGTCTGTCTGTCTGCCTCTCTATCTATCTTCCTGTCTCCGTCTCTGTCTGTCTGTGTCTGTCTTGTCTGTGTGTCTGTTTCTGTCTCTGTCTGTCTGTCTGTCTGTCTGTCTGTCTCTCTCTGCCTTGTGAAGACATCTAACACACAATATGGCAACGACAAATGAATCAATGAAGGTATTATTGTGTACATCAATATTGAAGAACAAGTCATGAAGAAAGTGTTTTCTACGGGGAGAATATTAGCATATAGTTGTTCCTCTGAGGATAAAAGATTGACAATTCTACTTTAGAAGCATTATTATAAGATCAAATACTCTATTTGCTTTTACATTTTGATCAACACCAAACAACAGTAGGCTTTGTGTGATTTTGATGTTGAAGATATTTTCACATTTTGCGTTGATTAGTTTTTCTGTGAAGTTCCAAAAGTTATATATATATATATATGCTGCAATGAGAATAGAAAACAATATAAGCTCTTTTCAAAACATCAAAAGAGGAGTCAGACAGGGTTGCGTTTTTTCACCAGATCTGTTTTCACTATATAGCGAAAACATCATGAGAAACCTAGAAGAAGACCCTGGATTAAAGGTTGGAGGGAAAATGATAAACAACATTCGGTACGCAGATGACACCGTGCTAATTGCAGAAAATGAAAGGGACCTACAAAACCTTGTGAATATACTAGAAACAGAAAGCAAAGGTAAGGGGTTGGAACTAAACAGCAGGAAGACTGAAGTCATGGTGATCAGTAAACAACATGAAATCCCCTCCTGCAAAATAACAGCAAATGGCACAACCTTGACACAGGTTAATAAGTTCAAATACCTGGGAACGGTCATTTCATCAGACGGCAGATGCACATCGGAAATAGCCGGCAGAATCGGCCAAGCCAACACAGCATTCAAGAAGATGACAAGCATTCTTACCAACAAATGCCTATCAATTAACATCAGAAAGAGAGTCCTTGAATGTTATATAGAACCAATACTGTTGTACGGATTCGAGGCGTGGACAGTC
>CM060314.1:76589828-76599828 GCA_030674185.1 Monoplex corrugatus | reverse complement strand
CCTATATTGTCCCTGATATCGTATATTGTCCCTGATATCCTATATTGTCCCTGATATCCTATGAAATTGTCCCTGATATCCTATATTGTCCCTGATATCCTGTATTGTCCCTGATATCCTATATTGTCCCTGATATCCTATATTGTCCCTGATATCCTATATTGTCCCTGATATCCTATATTGTCCCTGATATCCTATATTGTCCCTGATATCCTATATTGTCCCTGATATCCTATATTGTCCCTGATATCCTATATTGTCCCTGATATCCTATATTGTCCCTGATATCCTATATTGTCCCTGATATCCTATATTGTCCCTGATATCCTATGTTGTCCCTGATGTCCTATTTTGTCCAAGATATCCTACATTGTCCCTGATATCCTATGCTGTCCTTAATATCCTATGCTGTCCCTGAAATCCTATTTTGTCCCTGATATAGTATATTGTCCCTGATATCCTATATTGTCACTGATATCGTATTTTCTCCTAGATATTCTACGTTCTGCAAGATATGATATGGCTACCTTGCCTAAGGTGTCCTATCTTGTCCCGGATATTCTGTTGTCCTAGGTACCCTATATTGTCCCAGATATCTTATGTTCTTATAGATAAATTAGGTTGTCCAGGATGTCCAATGTTATCCCAGCTATCCTATATTCTCCTAAACATCTGATACAGACCCAGATGTCCTATATCGTCCCATATATCCTATATCGTCCCGGATGTCATACATTGTCCTAGATGTCATAATATGCTGTCTCAGATATGCTATATTGTCCCAGTTATGCTTTATTGTTTTTGATATACTATATTATCCCATACGACCGCACACCCCCTATTTCAACAACATCGCTGTAGTCTGTGGTCTGGAGATCCAGGGGGTCGCCCACATATGTCTAATTCGTGTAACCTGGAGAAAACTGTAAAGTCTAGCGTGGCTACTATCGTCGATTCCGGCGAGGGAGAGAGATGACATAAGATAAGATATTGTCCCATACATCCTATATTGTCTGAAACACATTGCATTGTCCCAGATATCCTATGTTGTCCCAAATAACCTGCATTGTTCCAGATATCCTATGTTGTCCTAAGTAACCTGCATTGTTCCAGATATCCTATGTTGTCCCAAATAACCTGCATTGTTCCAGATATCCTATGTTGTCCCAAATAACCTGCATTGTTCCAAATATCCTATGTTGTCCTAAGTAACCTGCATTGTTCCAGATATCCCATGTTCTCACATATGGTCCTAGATGTTACAGATTGTCCCATGTTGTCTCCTGTATCGTCACTGATATCCTATAAAGTCCCAGACGTGTTATGTTGTCCCAGACATCCCATACTGACACAGATGGACTATGTTTTCTCGGATATCGTATATTGTCCCAGACATCCGATATTGTCCAATTTATCCTTCATTGTCCCAGAAATCCTGTATTATTCCAGATATTCGATATTGTCCCAGATATCTTTTACTGACTGAGATACCTAAGTTACCCAGCCCGGATATCTTACAGTGTTCCAGATATTCAATTTTATTGTCCAAAATAGCGTACATGTATTTTGTGCGAGATACTTTTTGCTTTATAACATATTCATTTCAATTGCTTTTATGATCTGTTTCCAATGATTGTGTTTTAAACAAGCAAGCTTGTTGGAAAGAAGGTATTAAATATAATAGCACTGCAACAGCCCATCTTTGCCTAATAATTTTACCTTTGTACTTCATTTTAACTTATGTTTTGACGGAAATATCTGAACGAATACATTCGTTATCCCAAATTTTTACTGGTATTACTACGGCTTTTTTAAAAAATGTTTGTGACATATATATTCCTGGACTTCTTATTATTTTTCAACCTTTCGTCTTATTTTTTAATGAACATTTTTGTTCAGATTTACTATCTAAGACATGGTAATTGCGCGAGCTCGACGCACGTGTGTGTGTGTGTGTTGTGTTGTGTGTGTGTGTGTGTGTTGTGTGTGTGTGTGTGTGTTGTGTGTGTGTGTGTGTGTGTGTGTGTGTGTGTGTGTGTGTGTGTGTGTGTGTGTAATAACCAGGTGGATGTCTTCATTTTGGCCTGGCCTTTGCCTTGACACATGTCAGGACATCAGACCTTTGATTTTTGTTTGGTTTGGTTGGTTGATGGGTATTTAATTTCCCTTCTTTAAAAAAGCAGTTATACAGACCGGAGAAGTGTACACACACACACTCACACACACACACACGCGCGCGCGCGCGCGCATACACACACACACACACACACATATGTATATATATATATATATATGTAAATGTATATATATATATGCATGTATGCATATGTATGTGTGTGTGTGTGTGTGTATGCGCGCGCGCGCGCGCGGGGTGGTGTGTGTGTGTGTGTGTGTGTGTTGCGTGTGTGTGTGTGCGTGTGTGTGTGCATGTGTGAGTGTGCGTACGTGTGTGTCCTCCTATTCGTGTCAAAAGTGTGAGGGCTCATTTTCACATCTTTATATAGATGGGATCTTTGCCAAGTTTTGATAATAGCTGTGGAGTGTTGAGGATATGTGAAAAGTGTAAAATCAGATGTTTGTCCTCCCTTTTATTTTAGTAGTTAAGTTTTGGTTGTTTCTGTTAAGAACATCACAATAAACTTTAGTACTTTTATGGATTGTAGGTGCTTGAGAGAGAGGATAGTGGGTTTTATGATTTCAGAGATGCCCAACTTCGTACTTTTCAATGTCAAAATTTGAATGACCTTGCCATAATTTCATGGTCACAATAAAAAGATTGTATTGTTAAACCAATTTCATTACATTTCGCCCTTTAAATGAAGTAACAACTTCAAATATGAAAAATTGTTTTTGGTATATTTTATTGATATATTAGAATATCACTACAGTCTTAAAAAAAAGTATGGTTTTGATCATTTTCTCATTCTTACAGAAGCTGAGCTTTTACAAATTGATCGATACACATTGAAAAGGAAACTTTTCTTCTGAAATATCTAACAAAAATGCTTCCTCTCAATTGTAATGAATTTACTCTATGCTTAAGATAAACTTCATTTTCTCTACTGTCGGTGCCTTTTTCTAAAACTTCGTAGTATGTGACGTCAACAGTGAATAACGTTAATGACGTGATAATATGCGTGCAGCGATTGACATCTAGATTAGTCATGAGAAATCACTTTGTTCGAAATGTGATATACGGTGTGTGTGCATGTGTGTTGTGTGTGCGTGCGCACGCGTGCATCTGTGAATAAGCACGTGTGTAAATGTGTGCGTGCGTACGGTCCATGCATGAATATGCATGTGTGTGTATGTGTGTGCGTGTGTGCATATATGTGTGTATGCGTGTGTAGGTGCGTGAGAGAGAGAGAGAGAGAGGGGGGGGGGGAGAGGAGTCGGCAAAACTTTTTGAAACCGAACAAGATATTTTGACCACCTTGTGACACAAACAGTGTGGTCTAATGTGACGGTGTGTTGTGGAGTGCTCCATACACCTTGCTGGGGGTAGTGGGGGCCAGTCCATGAAGAGCAGGCCTAATCAAACATTGTGTTTGTGTGACACGATACTTTTGTCACACACATTCTACACATAGCGTGTCTGCATACGGAACACGGATGTAATCGGGATGGTTTTTGGCAGTGTCTTGTTATTCGTGTTAAAGAGTTCATAGAGTTGTAGTTTTGTTGTTGTTGTTGCTGTTGCTGTTGCTGTTGCTGGTGCTGGTGCTGGTGCTGTGTGTTGTTGTTGTTGCTGTTGCTGTTGCTGCTGCTGCTGCTGCTGTTGTTTGTTGTTGTTGTTGTTGGATAAAATCCCAGGCCTTGGAAGACCTGAATTCTTCAGAAGTTTCACTTCACATTGATACTGACACTGACAGCAGCCAATAAAACTGTGTTTCATTGATGTACCTCAAGCCATGACGCTACGACATATGTCTTGGTGTATGTCAGGCCTGGGGTTGCTGATCTGACGTGTTGATCAGTCAGTCAGTATAATGAGCTTTCTGATAATTCCATTCACAGTTCATACAGTAGATGAGACCTGGCTGTGTGGTTTACTGATCCCATATCACTGTCTTGTCATCACAGTGTTACCATGACAAGTACCCCGAGTGCGGACAAGAAGTTGGCAGTGATTCTGTCTTCTTTGGGCTCTGTGCTAAGATTATACGTACGAGTCTTTTATCCAATGTTCTTTACTGTTTTCCGCAATATCGTCAATGCTGAGCACTATCATGGAGGTTACTGTACTGGCATTATTAGGTCGTGAAGTCTTTCGTGAATAGTTTGAAGGCCAATACTTGAATCTCTTCTGCTGCACAACGCCTTGTGTACTTATATTCTGTATTGCTGTTATCTGTCTCAAAATAAAGTATTTCTCCTAAAGTCCATCAAGCGACTTTGCAGGTATTGTTTTGTAAAATTGCACTGCTGGGGCGTAAACTATTTCCCACACCCCGAACTCTGTAAGATAAAAAGTTTTAACGACGGCTTTCAAAGTTGGATAGGGCGGTCCCTTTGTAAAAGGTGAAATGCACGCACGCGCGCGCGCGCACCACACACACACACACACACACACACACACAACACACACACACACACACACACACACACACACACACACACACACACACACACACACACACACACACACACACACACACACACACACACACACACACACACAATGATGTTTAGTTGTCCTGAGGGAAACGAACTCTAGTCTACGGACGGATGAACTAGCAACACTAACCGTCGTCCGACTATCGCCTGTTGGTATTTGTTGAAAAGATTAGATGATCAGCAAATGCATACTTTAGCAACGATTCCAAGCGTTATAATCTTACAATGTTGTTTTCAGTCTATGTTTGAGTGAGCAGTGTTGAACCATAAACGGTTTGTCAAATCTCTGGACTTTTCAACGATGTATTCAACTCATTTGCTTAATAGTTATTACTTCTTCTATTCTTTGTTTTCTTGTAATGGACATGTGGCGTATGTGATGGGCACCTGCATATTTTCTTTTTGTTTGTTTGTAATCAAGGTTTCTTAAAACATAGATTTCGTTACCAGTGCTCTGTCCTTTCTTGGCAAGCATTAGCTTGCAGAATGTAAAGCTCATTAACTACGGGGCAATTCATTATTATTATTATTACATTGTTGTTATTATTATTATTATTATTATTACATTATTATTATTATTGCTGTTGTTGTTGCTGTTGTTATTGTTGTTATTATTATTGTATTGTTGTTATGATGATGATGATGATGATCATCATATCATCATTATAATTACTGTTGTTGTTGTTTTTATTGTTACTGGTATGGTTTTTATATCCATTTATCATCATTATTATGTTAATTTTTATTCCCGAACTATGAAGAAGGCACACAGTGGACTGCAGGTCTGTGTTTGTCGCTTTTCAAATTATTCAGGACGTAATCTTAAAAACAATTCCTGTAGTATTGCTTCATGGTTGATCAAATCACTTATCCGTCTTAAGAAGGTAACTGTTAGGGCTTTCTGTCTGCACATAGATTTCATCTGTTTTATATCCGGTTGTAACTTGGGCTTACGTAGTCAAGTCTGTGTGCATGTGTGTCACGATACTGACATTAGTGGCTTTGAATCTTCGGTCTTAGAGTTTCTCCACCAAACTGTGGTGACGTGTGTAAATATTCCTGAATCAATCTGTCGATTTCTGTATTTGTAACTAATTCTGATATGATGAAGTGCTTAAATGTGTCTGAAAAATATACTGTCAGTGTCTCTGTACTTCATTCTGATATGGTGACGTGTTTCGACACGAGTATGTAAGAATTCGGGCAATTTGTTCTCAATTCTAACATGAAAACGTGTCAAGATACGTGTGATTCATTTCTGTTGGCTTGTTCTTAATATGGTGAGGTGATTTAATGTATGAATCAATTTTGTCTGGTGGTTCTGTATACCTTATTATGATATGGTGATGTGTTATGTCTCAACATTTCTCTAACTTTATCTAGATTTCATTCTGATATGGTGGTGTGTTTAAATATGCCTGAATCAATTCTGTCGATTTCTCAATAGTATAGACAGGTCTATACAAATTCAGAAATGATCATGCATTATTCAGATCTGTCTAAATAAAGTCTGTTCCTTTTTACTTAATTCTGACATAGTAATATGTCTAAATATATCAGAATCGTTTCTGGCAATGTGTTCTGGCCTAAATCTGTTACGGTAAAGTTTTGCTTGTGTTAAAAAAAATACTGTCATTCTCTTGACTTGACATGCAGACTTTTTGGTAGCAGTGTAAAACTATCTTTCTGTTTATTTCAAACATTCGTAAGATGTTGTGTGGTAGTGGTATTTGCTTTCAATCATTTACTGAGGTAACCAATAAATATGCACACAAGTGAATATTTCGGTTTCTTTTCTTTTTTGTGTGTATGGTTGTGAGTCACTGAATTAGTGAGTGTGTCTGTGTTTGTGTGTAAGTATGTGTGTTTGTTTGTATGTTTGTTTGTTTGTTTGTTTGTGTTTGTGTTTGTGTGAGTATGTGTGTTTTGTTTGTGTGTGTGTGTGTGTGTGTGTGTGTGTGTGTGTGTGTGTGTGTGTGTGTGTGTGTGCGTGTGTGTAGTGTGTATGTATGTCTGTGTGTGTGTTTCTGTGTGTGTATGTATGTCTGTATGTGTGTGTGCGCGCGCGTGTGTGTGTGTGTGTGTTTTGTATGCACGCGCTCGTGTGGGTGCATATGTATGTGCACGCACATGGAAAGATTCCTAAGTGTATCTATAGATTCCAATTGGAAATGATTCTCACCCAAAACGAAAATACTATGATAAAATGAAAAATGTCGTTTTTTGGTGATGTAACTTTATGTATTATGTTTGGGACTGTGAATCTGGAACACTCAATAATTAGAATGACGTATAACTCGCACATTTTTCCACTTAAAAGTCACACTGTTTCAATTGTTTGTATAAGAGTGTTATGGCCATTTAATTTTCTTGGCAACACAGTCAGTTCAGAGTCCGATTCTAAGCTTTATGCAATCGAAGGCAGCTAAGACTTAAATTATGCATTTTGATACTGCGGGGCAGACAAGGTGTGGAGCTACTTTCGACAGGTCTTACACCTTCGACTTTTTTTTTTTTCGTCCTGCCGTCTTCGGCTTCACATTGGAAACAACCGAATTCAATTGGGACCATGTAAAGACTATAGAGTGGGTGGGGAAGAATTTGGATGTCTTACTCACACTATAGATTGTAGTGACCTGGGCCATGTGGGGGACTACGCGTGGTCATGAAGTAGGCCTGCGTGCAGCAGTGTTTTAATTAGTGCCGATAGCTGGGTGCTGCTTATGTATGTGCTTCATCACTTTGTGAAGAACGGTACCAACATAGTCATGACCAGTGACTATGGACTTCTCAGGCCGATTATCAGTGATGGTATAGTTACCGCTTCTGAAACTACATGGAAAAAAGTCCTTCGTCCTGCTACAGTGGAAGCAAAAACATCTGGCGACAGAACCGATGGTCTCTGTGCAGCAGCAGACACCCAGCTCTAACTCAAGTACTCACTCGTTGGGGACGCCATAAATTGACATCCACGTTTCATCACATGTGATCACATCACACGAATCTTTGGGACCATCTGGTCCAAACTTTGAGAATAAATTCATCAAACATTCAATTAGCTGGTTACATTTTTAATCCTTTTAGCAGCAAACACAAATTTTCAATCTTCCTTTTCAGTTCCCTTTTAAAACTATCTTCATATCTGTCTTTTTAACGTCCTCTTTTTTAACTCCTCACTTTCATGTCCTGTACACAATCTTTACAGTCCTTCTTTGTCTCACTGTCTCTTTTTTGAAAACCGCAGACTAACATATTGTTCCTTTTGGAGCAACCTTCGAGATACCCCTTTTTATTTCAACTTATTCAAGTCTGTTCTTTAATACTTTCTTCTCTGCTTTGAGAGAGTCAGTTTGTGCAGTCAGATTACGAGTTGTCTCTCTCATATCATGCACTTCATCCCTCAGTTCACTGACTATCTTAAGTAGATGTTTTAGTTCAGCGGTGTACATGCACGAAATAGAAGTCATAATATCCTTCAACGTTGGGTCATTTGACAATCCCTCACCTGATGAAGAGCGGTTGTGATCTTGAAGTGAGGGGCGGTCAGTACTGGCACAGCGTGTAGCACCATCATTGGTCAATCGGGACTGCTTCTGGGTATTTCTCTGGTGGACCAAGGCTCGGGATTGTGCTCCACATGGCCGCATGAAGTAAAAGGTGGTTGAACAAAAGGCTGACATGACACCGGTAATTCCACAGTCTTCTTCAAATCCTGACATGAACACACCGTAAAATTATCCCACAGTCTTCTTCAAATCTGACATGACACCGAACCGGTAATTCCACAGTCTTCTTCAAATCTGACATGACACCGGTCATAACGGGTTCTACTTTCAAAACACGAAGTGTCATGGCAACTTAAATGTAGCTCGCTTGGCCATAAAGTTGGTGTCAATGAGGACAAGACCACCACAACAGACTGTGAATTCCACTCCTGCCAGAGGCATGATGACATAGGTCAATCTGCAAAGGTCAGTCTCAGTCAGGTACTGCGCAATTAACGTAATATGGTTAATTGAGTGCAGAGGTCTGAAAATGTGACCGCTTCCTTTCGCTGACGAAAGTTCACCCCTGACAATAAGACAGAGAAACATAGAGAGATTGAGAGAAAACGACAGACAGAGACTGAGACAGAAAGAGAAAAACAACGAGCCAGAGAGAAAAATACAGAGACAGAGAGACATAGATTCGGATGATTTGTTCCTTATCCATCATGAAAGAAATGCTGTAATTCCACAGTCTTCTTCATGTCTCTGAACTTCTCTTTGTTTCTGCTCGCTTTAATGCTACATTATCATTTTGTCATATGCTTGTAGAGTTAGCTGGTGGAGTTGTGTTTTGTCAGATGATAAAGTACGTTATTTTCTGCAGATGAATATGAAGGTAAACTGGTATCGCTCACACAACCATGATTCAGAATATGGATGCAAAATGAGGAGTTCAGGAAGACCAACCAGACAACAATGTCAGCTCCAGCTATAATTGGAGCGTCATCACTCCTTTTAGCCACAGACACAAAGGGGAAACTACCAGTCTGTCCAGACAGCAGCTCAATGCCCATATAAACCACAAGTGCAAACTGAAACCATCACCAACCACCTGTCCCTGCAGTGAGAGGACCAAATGGCTGAACAGATAATGCCAAGATATTGCCTGTTTCAAATGGAGCTACAGGAGACGTGGATGACTACTACTCCTGTGACCACCAAGTTCCATGACAACCAAAAGGAACTGAAAGACAAAAGACTATTTTCATCGCTAGATGTAGTCATATAGACGGTAAATTCAAGGAGAAGAAAAAATTCTATTGATCTTCGCGTTTCTGCTCATGACATTTGCTGTATGACTTTCCGGCTCTCTCAACAGAGAGAGCGCGTCGCTAATGTATAGCGCGACCCATTTTTGTCTGGATGTGAAAGTGGATTTTTCTACAGAATTTTGCCAGGGACAACTCTTGTTGGCGTGTATCCGTTCTGTGCACTAAGTGCATACTGCACATTCCCAAAAACTTGGCTTTATTGTTTCATCCAAAAGGTTAGCGCCCGGATCTCCATTCAAGGTCAAGTGGAGGGGACGGGACAAAAAAATCCCTGTCCAACTAGGAGTCGAACCTGGGTTTTTGGCATCTAGGTAGGTGCTTACCCACTAGGCCAAACTCTCCTCATTGAAAGTAAGGATAAGGTACATCATGTCTCCACAAAGTAAGGATAGGGTACATCATGTCTCCACAAAGTAAGCATAGGGTACATCATGCATCCACAAAAGTAAGGATAGGGTACATCATGCATCCACAAAGTAAGGATAGGGTACATCATGTATCCACAAAGTAAGGATAGGGTACATCATGTATCCACAAAGTAAGGATAGAGTACATCATGCATCC
>CM060314.1:76549828-76584828 GCA_030674185.1 Monoplex corrugatus | reverse complement strand
GTGATAACATCATGTTGATTCAGTACATTTGGAAGATAAAGATTCTACAACAGTATGTATGTGTGGAAGGGTGAAAAAAGTGCTTGAGAGAAAGAGATACTGACAAAGAGGCAAAAAGAGAAAGAGAGCGAGAGAGAGAGAGAGAGAAAGAGAAAGAGAGACAGACAGACAGACAGACAGAGACAGAGAAACAGAGAGATAGGCAGACAGAGAAAACATAGACATGTACACAGAGAGACAGAGAGATAGGCAGACAGAGAAAACATAGACATGTACACAGAGAGACAGAGAGAAAAGGGTTTTCGTACAGAGAAGACGAAAGAGAGCTGACTAATGTGTGGCCAATATGCACAACAGACATCTAGTGAGCAGCAACTTCCTTGGCGCACACGAAGACTGGAAATACGCAGGTTTTAAAATTATGCAGACACAAAGCCCAGTAGACTGGTTCTCGCTCCTCACGTATTGTCTGCCTGAACCTAATTCTGTCCATTGGACTGTGTGGCCTACTAATTAACACACCTGCCTAGACTCTGCCTGAACCTAATTCTGTCCATTGGACTGTGTGGCCTACTAATTAACGCACCTACGCACCTGCCTATACTCTGACTGAACCTGTCTATTGACTGTGTGGCCTACTAATCACCGCACCTGCCTAGACTCTGAATGAACCTGTCTATTGGACTGTGTGGCCTACTAATTAACGCACCTGCCTAGACTCCGACTGAACCAGAGTTCAATCCTTGGTCGTTCAATGAGGGACAACTCCACTTGACCTTGCGTGGAGGTCTGGATGATAATTCTTTGGAATGTGACGACAAACCAAGTTTTTTTGTGCAGCTTGCATTCAGCAAGGTAAAATACCGTAGAGTGGCAATACTTAGTTGCATACAACTCTAAGGGAAAAACGGACTGAATTGCAGCGTGTGATACTTTTTTTTTTTTATCTCTACCTCGATCTTCACAAACACAAAGGTGACCAAGACACACACCAAAGGGACATTACTCAGATGCTGGTTACTACAACAACGAAGGGAAAATGTCTTTTAGATCGCTGGAAGTCGCTACATAACCCTCTCCCAGCGAAGTACAACTACGCAGCGAATTGTTTTAATAACATTGACGAGAACAAAACTGAAATCAGAGTCATCGAAATCTTGGTGGCAGACGAGAAATGCGGCCAGCGTGCAAGTTGTGACAGGAGGACTCTGGCAGGGGATGGTGGTGGTGATGTTGACGGCTCTGCAGAACTGCTGCAGAGGATGTTGTTGTTGGTAGATACTCGCTAGCAGGTGAAACCATTCTTGTCCTCTGAAGTCGTGAGCGGCGTGACTAAAGCACCTTTGAGACGGTCCACAAAGACCTTTGAGCGGCCCTTGATGTCAAAAGTGTAGACTTTGTCATTGGTGTCAGTGATGTGGTAGGGATCATCACAGGGACAGTGGAGCGGGTGTCGATGAGAGTCGTTTTGGGCGTAGACGTACCCAGTGGCGGCCATGTTTGAAAGTAGACAGGCAGGCTGGTTTCCATGGAACGTTGGTGCTTGAAGTTGTGTTGCTAGGTCAGCAGGAATAGATTCAGAGGATATTCCTTCAGTCATTATTGACAGTGTTTGGCATGGAAGTCACCAATACAGAGTGGCAATACTTAGTTGCATACAACTCCATGGACAGCAAAGAAACAAACGAGACAGTCTTGATGGAGGCAGACACAAGTAGATCATTCATAAAGAAGATTAGGAAAAGACAGGAAACATTTATAGGACATTTTGTGAGGAAAGGGGAATTGGAGCGCTTGGTCACAGCGGGAAAGCTGGAGGGAAGGAGAGCACCGGGTAGACCCAGAGAGAAGATACTAGACAGACTTGCGGAGTGGCTGAAGACAGGGAGGATGGAGGAGGTGCTTGATGCAACAAGAGATAGAGACAGATGGAAGTCCATGATCGCCAACGCCATGCGGCAAAGCACCTGATGATAATGATGATACAACTCTAATGAAAGACACAAACTGAAGTGCAGCGTTTGAGACTTTTTTTTCTATCTCTTCCACGATCTTCACAAAAACAACGGTGATCAAAACTCACCAACGGGAAATAACTCACAGTTCCTGGTTGTTAAAAAAGGGGGAAAATAACTCTTAGATCACAAGAAGTTGCTAGCAGTACTCTACAGTATGTCAACAAGGAAACCGTACCTATCAAAGATCTGTACGAAGAGCACAATTTCATCAGAAAACAAAAACACACGCCCGAAAGTTGTGGTCTGGGTCTAGTCTTTCAGATGAGATGACCGACGAAGATCCTGTGTGCAGATGCACGTATCGTGGGTAAATGATCCAACGGCAATGAAAAAGCTGTCACTGGCAACATTCTGTTAAAAAATCTGAACAAAATTACACAGACACAGAAATTGTGTGTGTGTGTGTGTGTGTGTGTGTGTGTGTGTGTGTGTGTGTGTGTGTGTGTGTGTGTGTGTGTGTGTGTGTGTGTGGTGTGTGTGTGAAAAGGTAATGCCGTTCTATGGCGAGGTATTTTTACCTGGGAGCGCAACCAGCGTCTCACGAAAAAAAGAACCTTACTGTGACAAAAAGAAAACTCCGTTTCAATCAGCACAGCGTTATCGATAGAATTCTTGTTCGATCTCTTTATCAAACATATTGGTAAGACTGAGAAAGAGAAAGAGAGAGAAAGAGAGAGACAGAGAGGGAGAGAGAGAGGGGGGGACAGAGAGAGGGGGGACAGAGAGAGAGAGACAGAGACAGAAAGAGAGAGAGAATGAGAGACAGAGAGAGAGAGAGGGAGTAAAAGTGTCATTTGTTTGGAAGGCAAGGGGGCTGGGCAAGTTTCCATAATTTGACATCAGATAACCACACTGTTTAGGAGTTGCGGCTAAATTTAAGTTTAAACTGGCAATCAACTTATAAAGCGGAAATGGTAACAGTTTGTCAGCTACTTTGTTTTCATATGTCGTTATGTTCAACATGTTACATAGTTTTAAAACATAGATTTCAAACAAACAGAACTTTTTGTAGGTCTCTATTACTGCCCTTCGTATATAACTAAACGTTTATACAGTTGTCTGGTCTGTTGAACATTTATCATAGTTGTAAGCACAGATGACGTAATTAAAAATGAAATCAACCTGTTTACAAGATCACATTCACAGAAACGATTGGAATCTCATTCAATTTTCTTCGTGCCGTCTGAAGCATAAAATACCATCTAATCTTCGCCAGTCACGACAATCCTGGGCGAGCCAGAAAGTTCATTGCATGTCTTTCGGGCTTTTTTCATTTTTGCTGAATTGTGCGTCACCAGGTGTCTGTTGGTTGCCGCTGTTTCTTTTTTTAGGTGCTGCCCATGACAGTGGCGTTGGGGTGTCTGGTTTTGTCCATCCTGAGAACGTGGCCCAGCCATCTCCATCTCCTCTTCTTCACCTTGTTGAACAATACTCCAGACGTCTGATCGTATGGCAGTTTCTTCGTTGGAGATGGAAAAGCAAGTATATAACCATTAACAGCAGTTTACCGTGAAGAATAATGTTGTTTGTATATCTGTCTTTCGTTGTGTTTTGGTCGTCTTTTTCTGTCACAAAAGGCCGATCATTACTACCGTGAGACTCCCTCATAATCATCATCATCATCATCATCATCATCATCATCATCATCATCATCATCATCATCATCATCTCGTCCGTCGTCGTCGTCGTCGTCGTCGTCGTCGTCGTCATCATCATCGCCGTCGTCATCACCATGCTTTACATCATCTTCTTAAATTCGTTCTTCTTTTTCTCCTCCTTCTTATTCCTTCTTTTCCTTGTATTTTTCTTTTTTTGTTGTTGTTGTCTTTTTGTTTCTGTTCTTTTTCTCCATAACTTTCTTTTTCTTGTCCCTCTTCTTGTCGTCATCTCCTATTCCTACAATTTTTTTTAATTTCTTTTTCAGTGTCCATGCTGCAAATTCAAATCACAAAAGTTTCAAGAAACAGTCACATTCTCCGCACAACGTGAGAGTATTAATTCTTCCAGCAATCGCAAACTGATACCATTTTTTCCTCTGCCTGATTTAATCTTTCAAATTGATTTTAGACTAAAAAGTCTGAGATGAATTGAATGGAGGGGCGAAAAGAGGTAGAGAATGAAAGGAGGGTGCAAGTAAAATCATACAAGCACATGCATATATGCGCTCACACGCACGCGCGCGCTCACACGCACGCGCGCGCGCACACGCACACACACACACAATCACGCATTAGAGGCAGATAGTTGACACAAAGGGAAATATACAAGGTGAGTGATTTAAATCCAGAAAGGTCAAGAGAGAGAGAGAGAAAGAGAGAGGAAGAGAGGGAGAGAAAGAGCAAGAGAGAGAGAACGAGACAGAGAGAGACAGAGAGAAAGACAGAGACAGAGAGACAGAGACAGAGAGTGAAAAATAAAGACTAAAAGAGGAGCTAACAGAAATAGAGAGAGAGAGAGAGAGAGAGGCAGAAAGAGAGAAGGAGGAGGGAGAGAAAGAATGAGAGAGAGAGGGAGGAGGGAAATAAAGAGAGAGGGAGGAGGGATAGAGAGAGAGGGGATGGAGAGAGAGACAGAGACGTCAGAACTCAGAACTCAGAACTCAGAAAATGTTTATTTACATCGGGCTTAGGCCACAATGCATGCATGGGGAAGGGGAGGGGAGGGGTTCGGGTTTTCTTATGCATTCATACAAATTCTCGATCAAACTTCAGTGAACTCTGTCACATTGTCCCCTTCTGTCGTTTACCGTAACACAAGCTGGGATACATTCATTTTTGCATTTACAGTAATAATTTCATTTGTATTCTAGTTCATATTCCCTAACTGGCCAGCTAAAAACATTTGTCATTAATCGCAACTATAACATTCATCCAAGTGTCAATTTTACAATGATTGGCTATCAGACAAACACATCATTCAATTACTGCACAGATCTGTCGTTTCTTGTATCCTTCAGTGATCATACAATTGATCAATACAATCAACCACAGCTACTTAACATAACAATCAATCAATCGATCGATCGATCATCCTACCAACCAATCAATTAATCAACCAATCAATTAATTTACCGATTGATCAATCAAATAATCAGCGATTCAGCCCGTGGATCAACCAACTAATCAACCTTCAATTGACTGGGTCAGATGCTTCATCCAGCCGTGCAATCGATATCAATTCAGTAACAATCACTTAACGTAATCACTTACTCACTCACTCAATCAATCAATCGATCAACCATTTAACCAGTTAATCAGTCAACCAGTGACTTAATATAACTGAGTCCGACATATCAATTCTGCAATCATTATGTCAAATAACGCTAATCAATCATCCATACATTCAATATTTTAATCACTGATCGATCAATAGCTAAATCCGTCAATCTATAAATCGAACAGTCGGTGAGCCACCCATCAATTAACAAATTAGATAATCTTCCGTTGTCAGCTAATCATGCGTTCAATTCATCAATTCATTTATTAGTGTATCTAAACCAATCAAATGAATCAATGTACACTGAAATAAACCAACAAACATATTACATAAAAGCAATTCGTCCCTAAAACAGTCAGTTAATTGGCAAAAACAGACATTCATAATGCCAATCAGTTAATCAGACTAATTGCAGATCAGTCACTTATTTACCAAAACAACTGACATCGAGACAATACCAAATGATTATTCAATGCCTAGCACTTAATGAATCTTTTAGTTCAGAGATAACTCTGAACTCAATCTTCGGAAGTCAGCAATAGTTCAGGCCATAGACTGGATTGAAGGTTATGCATACACGCACACACACACACACACACACACACACACACACACACACACACACACACACACACCACACACACAACACACAAATATATATATATATATATATATATATATATATATATATATATATATATATACGTAATCACTCATACATATATACACACATAAATATATACGTATGTATACACACACACGTACACAATGTAGATACTATCACCTATGTATGCATAAATGTACACCAACGTCAACGTGTATGCACTGCCACATGCGCACATGTGTATCTATATGCGCTCCCCCCCCCCCCCCCCCCCTTCATATTCAAATAAACATTCGTTTATCTTTACAATTGTAATAAAGTATTGTCTGAAATTCTAGTGCCAGTATCTGACGTAGCTATTTAGTGTTCTTCTCCTTTTAACAATTTTTTTCTCCTATTCATAGCGTGGAAGACGTATCTGGACACGCTGTGATTTCGGTGGCTATTTGTTGATTGGAGCAGTATGCACATAGGCATAGTGACTAAATCCTTTAAAAATTTCGCCCTGAGGTCAATGTAAGTGGAACATCTAAATAATAAGTGTTCTTCGTTTTCAGATTCTGTCCTGCAAAATGGGCATACCTTTTCTTGATCAGATTCATTGTATCCCTTTATATTATTGTTTAGCGGTAAAACATTAAACCGTATTTGTGAAACGGCAACTCTGAAACAGTATATATCGATAGAGTCAATGTACTTCTCTTTTTCAAATATAGTCTTAAATGATCTGTAGCTTTCATACCTATCTCTGGAGAGACGTGAGAGAGAGAGAGGGAGAGAGAGAGAGAGAGAGAAGAAGCAGCCTCAGACTGACACTCAAATGACTTTAGGACGTGGGCCAGCAGCCCCTTTAACAACGGTTATCAGGCAGGGATGGGGTTGTAAGAATAAAATTGACGAAAAAACATTCGTTTTTTTTTTTCTTTTTTGTTAATGCATCAAAACGGTAAACAACCTCATCACGAAACTCTGACACACGCACACACACACACACGCGCACGCACGCACGCACGCACACACACACACACACACACACACATACACACACGCGCGCGCGCGCGCGCTCAGATACACACCACACCACACACGCATGTATGCAAACTCAGACACGAACACACAGAAGCACAGACTATCCACTTACACTACACACAAATACGACAAAGGGACAAATAAAGACGGAGAGACAGAGATAGACAGACAAGAAAAAGCGGAGAGAGAGACACACAAATAGGCAAGGTGAACCAGAGTGAGAGGAAGAGAGACAGAGAGACAGACAGACAGACAGACAGACCGACCGACCGACAGACAGACACAGAGACAAAGACAAACAGACAGACAGACAGACAGACAGACAGACAGAGACAGAGAACAAGAAATCAATTTTCATTTGCTGTAGTCCACTGTAACTACGTACATGTATGAGAGTGCATGGCGAAGGTTGATGACGTTCCAACTTGCTTTGAAGCCCAGTCAGTCACGCGGTGTATCCTGATGTGCATCATTTGTTCAGAGAAATAGGAGACTGTAAGTGTGACTTGACCATTTTTTGCACTGCCGGTGACTTGGAAAATGTCAGCAACCATAAAGAGAAAGATGATAGAAATTAATCAGAAACCAAAACCCCAAACACCTGAGTCTTGTATTGCTTTTGATAAATAGATAGAAATTAACCAAATAAAATGACATTGATGCATCCTTTTATAGCAGGCATACTACATTATTATGCTATACAGAAAACGTACTGATATAGAACATCACAATAACATATACAGGCTGTCAATCTTTGCAAATATTATTGTTTTCATGATTTTTTAATGTCCTGCGACTGATTTATAAACATGGTGTTGCGATTGACTTAGAATCCTTGGTCCAGCAGTCGGTTACAATGTTTGGTTTTGAGACTGATTTACAATACATGTCTTGCCAATGACTGAGAATTCTTGGTCTTGCAATTGATTTAGAATTGTCGGTCCGTACCATCTTGCAAACGAGTCGTGTGCGTTCTGTCCAGTAGAAGTCCCGTAGTACCGACTCACCTAAAGAACATGAAGTGAAACGTTGTCTTTTTATCCAACTGTATTTTATTTCCCAACAGTATAGGTTACAGCACATTGCCAACTAACGTACCTGCTGTTGCTAATCAACTTACAGTAAAACAAGGACAGCACATCATTGTGGCGTCAGTGCACATGGAATTATTTTCATTCTGAGTGTGGAGGCACCACCTTGAGAAACTGAAACTGAAACTGAAAATCACCTCACCTCATCTCCTCTCCCTCCCTCGCCGGGATAGGTGGTAGGAGCCACGCTCGACGTCACAAATCGTCTCCAGGTCACACGAATCAGACATCTGTTGGCGACCTCCGAGATCCCCAAACCACAGACTTTAGTGATGTTGTTGAAATAGGAGGTATGCGGTCGTCCCTTTCTTCTCCTCGCCTCAACTGTCCCCTGCAGAACTGTTGATATCAAATCTGTTTTGGTGTTTCTAATCGCATAGCCTACATATTTCAGCTTTCTTAATTAATTGTTTTTCTTTAAACATTTGCCTCTGTGATTTTTTAGCATTCTTCTTCTATCCAATTTCGGTGTTACCTTTTTTCATGTCCTCTCATATATCGTTTAGCAAAGTTTCATACGCTGTCCATTCTTCTAAGAGAGCAGAGAAACGGTTGTTTGTTTCAACTTGGTAATCAGCTTTGATTTCTGGATCTTTTACTTTGTCTAGATCGTGTCTGGTTTGCTTCCTTGCTGTGTGTTGTTTGTATGCTTTCGTTCTTAGAGTTGTAGTTACAAACACGTGGTCTGTCTCACAATCCACCCCTGGTCTAGATTTTGCATTTATCACTGACGTTTCCATATCTGGTCTATCATGATGTAAACTATCTGATGTCTGTTTCCGTCAGCTGTCCATGTATATTTCCTTCTATTTGGATGTTTAAAGAAGGTGTTTGTGATTGTGAGATTGTTGGCTTGACAGAACGTTGCTAACATATGCCCCGTTCGTTTCTACTCCCTAGTCCATGAGGTCCAATGCCATGTTCCCTGTCTTCCTTTTCACCTACTTTAGCATTTAGATCCCCCATAATTATAAAAAAAAGACCCCCCCCCCCCCCATGAAAATAGCACACTACAAATAAATAAGATTTGACCAAAGTAAACATAGTGATAAACTGTGATGACTTTACTCTCACCAAGTACATGAACAACCACTGCAACCAACCAAACACCGCTATAAGAGGAGCAGCGTAACCTGCAGAGGAGACAGCTGGGGCTACTGAAAGCAGCAAAAATCATAAAAGTAGAAGATCCCCAAACTTCCAAATTTATATTCTTAACACTATATACAGACTGCAATCATTGACAGAGACTACAGTCGCCTGCTGACAGTCTTATCAGATATACCTTGAGAAAACTAACAGAACTACCATGCACTGCGTCAGTAACATTGCAATGGATTTCTACCCACTGTGATATTTGAGGAAACGAGGAGGCAGATTCTTTATTGAAAGCAGATTACAACAGCAGCATCTCTCCATCTCCTTAATTAAGACCATCACAAAAAGGAACTTCTCTCTGAATGTCAGAGAAATAATACCATTCGTTACTTTAAGCGACAACAACAAATCAGTCTTCGCCTCAGGACTGGGCACTGCCGCCTTCTCCAACATATGTGCTGACGAGCTATCTGCCACACACGGATGAGTGTTCATGTCAGACATGACCACCGTCTCCAGAGCACTGTCTACAGTTTTTCTCAGTCCCTTGCAAAGCAGCTCAAGGCAAGATTGAGGTTAATGAAAACCATATCCTTTATGCAGAACGCTGGGCTGTCTATTTCAGGCATAACATGCTCGAATATAAAACAAAAGACGGAACGTAAGTCAAGTAAGACATTTGACTATGAATATGTAAACTTTTATATACATGTCCAGTGCTTCTGTATGGATTACATTCTGACTCTTGTGAAATGTGTAATGCGCAGTAAGTCAAAATCGGTTGATAGACCCCTGCTATAAAACAAAGATTTATTATTATCATTATTATTATTATTATCATCATTGTTATTATCATTATTATTATTATTATTGTTCTTGTTATTATTATCATTATTATTGTTATCATTATTAGTTTATCATTAATATTTTTATTATCATTATCATCAGTAGTAGTAGCAGCAGCAGCAACAGCAGCAGCAGTAGTAGTAGTAGTAGTAGTGGGAGTAGTAGTAGTATGTTTTAATGAGTGAGAGGGGAACAGAGAGAGAGAGAGAGAGTTCCGGGTTTCATTGCTTGATTGAACAATGATTCTTATCACTGTCTATTAAACCCCCATGTTTGGGGGCTAGTCCTTTACATTCAGTTTGTCCAGACAGCGATGTCTGTGTAGCTTTGCCATTTATCATAATACCGAGTGAACGCCGGGCCACTTGTGCTGTCAGGTATTTGGGTGCCTTTCAAACGCAGTGCACAGTAAAGGCGGCGATGTATCATCGTCAGTCAGTGATCGGTCGTTGTTTTCTTCATTGCTTTTTGATTACCGAAATAATCTGAATCTGAATTTGAATTTCAAAAAGAACTATTTCGGGTCGGACAGTTCCATACACATCCCACTTAAATATGCCAGCCATGGTTTGGTGGACTTCCTTAACAGCTAACACCAGCAAATGACTAAACCATTAACATGGACAATAAACAGACCTGTCATTTGTATGGCGAACTGAGACTAAATTTGAAACATCATATTTGGTTGTTGTTGTTGTTTTGTATTGTTTTTGCTGCTGCTGCTAAATGAAGAGCAACGAACCTTATTTGATGTAAGGTTTATGTTATGCATATGGAATTACCATCGTAATTCTCCTCCTCCTCCTCCTCAACATCAACATCATCATCATTATCATTTTTTCTGATATTCATCGCGTCTAATTCGCACACTTCCAAAATATCTGAATAACGTGTTAGGGAAGCCTGTGAACTTTTTATTTGCACTGGGGAAGTGTACCGTCCTCTTAGCATTTCATGACACAAACAGAACTGACAGCGGTGCACCAGTTCGGCAACTTGGAAGATATATTGATACTACTACTACTACTATTACTACTACTACTACTAACTACTACTACTACCACCACCACTACTACTACTACCACTACTACTTATCATAATGATGATGATGATGATGATGATGATGATATCAACAACAGCAACAACAACAATAATAATAATTTCACTTATGTAGCGCAAACAGTCCATGTCAAAAGCATGCTCGTTGCATTTACCGGAATACAAAGACCAGTGCGCGTGCACACACACATGTACACACAATGAGAATGCAGAGTTAGAGTACACTCAACCTACTAGGTATGTGGCACTTGACCTCAGCTATCATCCTCTCTCTGTCATTTATACACACACACGCGCACACACGCGAGCGCACGCGCGCGCACACACACACACACGCACGCACGCACACACACACACACACACACACACACTGGATGTTGAGCTACGGTAAGCTCACCCTGTTAAGCATGTCATCCTCTCTCCAAGTTGTCATACCTTCTGATGTCAAGATTGATAAGAAACAGACAATAGACTTAGTTGAGGCAAGCAATACCTTTGCAAGATTCTGTGTCTGAAACAACAACCATGTCAAGAAAGACACAACGATCAGCGACTACAAAACTGTTGTGCTGACAACTGTCGGATTCCTCAGTCGCCTATCGTAGATACATATGACTCTTTAAACGCTTCTATCAGCGTTGTCTTCATACCATCCTCAACATGGATTGGAATGACCTTAGTACTAACATTGAAGTCCTCACGGTTGCAGAGGCCTTCAGCGTTGAGACCATGATTCTGGGGATTCAGATCTGCTGAGAAGAGCATGGATTCAAGACGAAGACTATCACCTGCCAAAGAGCACACTGTATGGCAAATTGTCCTTTGGTTATTGCCATGAAAGGGCACCACGGAAGAGATACAAAGACTCTTTCATAAAATCCATAAAATCCGCTCGGTCATCACCACTGGAAAAACCTTAACAACTGATCATTGGGCATGGAGACGCACAGTCTACCAGTTGACGATCGGCTTTGAAGATGCCTGAAGGGCCACTATAGGAAAAGAGGATCAGACAGAAAGACCACCAAGGACCCTTTAGTACCCAGACATTTACTTGCAGACCTTCACTTGCAGTCACTGTGAAATGGCCTGTCTCTCCCACATAGACATCGTCAGCCACAAATGCACTTGCAGGAGACGTGGACCTCCTCCTTCCTGAATCTTTGGTCATGAAGTCATCATGATGATGATGAAGACTAAGTGTAGGTCACTACATGTTTGTAAATAAATTGTGATTAAATTTATTGTTTGTTCTTGCGCTCCTCAGTAAAGTGCATGAAGGCTGAATCGGTCCGATCCACATCATCTGTATGTCCATGTTTGATATGTACTCAAACTATGCCCCGCGGGGATTTAGTATGGAAAACAGAGATTACAGGACTGAGATTAGGCATGTCCCATTACTGACCTGAATCATAAACAGAAGTGTTAATAGACCTGAGTAAACTTTTGGTTGGTTGGTTGGTTGGTTGGTTGGTTTGTTTTTAAGCGTTTGTTTAAGCGTTTGTTTGCTTGCAGTTTTCTTTTCTCATGCTTTTTCTTTGTTTGATTTTTTTCTTCAAATATAAATATTTGGACTTCATATATGTGTGCATATTAGCAAACTTTGATTAAATTAAACATTTATCCTAGCAGAGCCGCGTGTACAAACCCACTTATTAACAGTTATGACAATTTTGTTTTCGTACGGATGATCACAGTTACACTCAAAACTAATTGTGGGAAAACAACACTTTTTAGCCTGCTGACGTTCTTGTTCGTACTCTAAATGGTGTCGATGCAACTGTTGTGGTGGTTGTTGCTGCTGTTTCTGTTGCTGCTTTCGTGGTGTTATTTCTATTGTTGTTGCTGCTGCTATTAATCATGTTGTTGTTGCTGTTGCTGCTGCTGCTGCCGTTATTGTTGATGTTGGTGTTATTATTGTTGTTTTTATGTTGTTGCCGTTGCTGTTGCTGTTAGTGTTGTTGCTGCTGTTAGTGTTGTTGCTGCTGTCAATATTGTTGTTGATGCTGTTAGTGTTGTTGTTGCTGTTAGTGTTGTTGTTGCTGTTAGTGTTGTTGTTGTTGCTGTTAGTGTTGTTGTTGCTGTTAATGTTGTTGTTGCTGTTAGTGTTGTTGTTGCTGCTGTTAGTGTTGTTGTTGTTGCTGTTAGTGTTGTTGTTGCTGCTGTATTGTTGTTGTTGCTGTTAGTGTTGTTGTTGCTGTTAGTATTGTTCTTGTTGCTGTTAGTGTTGTTTTTATTGCTGTTAGTGTTGTTGTTGTTGCTGTTAGTGTTGTTGATGCTGTTAGTATTGTTGTTGTTGCTGTTAGTGTTGTTGTTGCTATTAGTGTTGTTGTTGTTGCTGTTAGTGTTGTTGTTGTTGCTGTTAGTGTTGTTGTTGTTGCTGTTAGTGTTGTTGTTGCTGTTAGCGTTGTTGTTGTTGTTAGTGTTGTTGTTGATGCTGTTAGTGTTGTTGTTGCTGCTGTTAGTGTTGTTGTTGCTGTTAGTGTTGTTGTTGCTGCTGTTAGTATTGTTGTTGTTGCTGTTAGTGTTGTTGTTGCTGTTAGTGTTGTTGTTGTTGCTGTTAGTGTTTGTTGTTGTTGCTGTTAGTGTTGTTGCTGCTGCTAGTGTTGTTGTTGTTGCTGTTAGTATTGTTGTTGTTGCTGTTAGTGTTGTTGTTGTTGCTGTTAGTGTTGTTGTTGTTGCTGTTAGTGTTGTTGCTGCTGTTAGTGTTGTTGTTGTTGCTGTTAGTGTTGTTGTTGCTGCTGTTAGTGTTTGTTGTTGTTGCTGTTAGTGTTGTTGTTGCTGTTAGTGTTGTTTGTTGCTGTTAGTGTTGTTGTTGCTGCTGTTAGTGTTGTTGTGTTGTTGCTGTTAGTGTTGTTGTTGTTACTGTTAGTGTTGTTGTTGTTGTTGCTGTTAGTGTTGTTGTTGCTGTTAGTGTTGTTGGTGCTGTTAGTGTTGTTGTTTGTTGTTGCTGTTAGTGTTGTTGTTGCTGCTGTTATTGTTGTTGTTGCTGTTGTTAGTGTTGTTGCTGCTGTTAGTGTTGCTGTTGCTGTTAGTGTTGTTGTTGCTGTTAGTGTTGTTGCTGCTGTTAGTGTTGTTGCTGCTGTTAGTGTTGTTGCTGCTGTTAGTGTTGTTATTGTTGCCGTTAGTGTTGTTGTTGCTACTGTTAGTGTTGTTGCTGTTAGTGTTGTTGCTGTTAGTGTTGTTGCTGTTAGTGTTGTTGTTGTTAGTGTTGCTGCTGTTAGTGTTGTTGTTGCTGCTGTTAGTGTTGTTGCTGTTAGTGTTATTGCTGTTAGTGTTGCTGTTGTTAGTGTTGTTGTTGCTGCTGTTAGTGTTGTTGCTGTTAGTGTTGTTGCTGCTAGTGTTGTTGCTGTTAGTGTTGTTGCTGTTAGTACTGTTGTTGTTGCTGTTAGTGTTGTTGCTGTTATGTTGTTGCTGATGTTAGTGTTGTTGTTGCTGCTGTTAGTCTTGTTGCTGCTGTTAGTGTTGTGTTGTTGCTGTTAGTGTTGTTGCTGCTGTTAGTGTTGTTGTTGTTGCTGTTAGTGTTGTTGCTGCTGTTAGTATTGTTGTTGCTGTTAGTGTTGTTGCTGTTAGTGTTGTTGCTGTTACTGTTGTTGCTGTTAGTGTTGTTGCTGCTAGTGTGTTTGCTGTTAGTGTTGTTGCTGCTGTTAGTGTTGTTGCTGCTGTTAGTGTTGTGGTTGTTGCTGTTAGTGTTGTTGTTGTCGCTGTTAGTGTTGTTGTTGTTGCTGCTGTTAGTGTTGTTGTTGCTGTTAGTGTTGTTGCTGCTGTTAGTGTTGTTGTTGCTGTTAGTGTTGTTGCTGCTGTTAGTGTTGTTGTTGCTGTTAGTGTTGTTGTTGTTGCTGTTAGTATTGTTATTGCTGTTAGTGTGTTGCTCCTGTTAGTGTTGTTGCTGCTGCTGTTAGTGTTGTTGCTGTTGCTGTTAGTGTTGTTGTTGCTGCTAATAGTGTTGTTGCTGCTATAAGTGTTGTTGCTGCTGTTAGTATTGTTGTTGTTGCTGTTAGTGTTGTTGTTGCTGTTAGTGTTATTGTTGCTGTTAGTATTTTGTTGTTGCTGTTATGTTGTTGTTGTTGCTGTTATGTTGTTGCTGCTGTTAGTGTTGTTGTTGCTGCTGTTAGTGTTGCTGCTGTAGTGTTGTTGTTGCTGCTGTTAGTGTTGTTGCTGCTGCTGTTAGTGTTGTTGCTGCTGTTAGTGTTGTGTTGTTGTTGCTGTTAGTGTTGTTTGCTGCTGCTGTTAGTGTTGTTGCTGCTGCTGTTAGTGTTGTTGTTGCTGTTAGTGTTGTTGCTGCTGCTGTTAGTGTCGTTGTTGTTGCTGTTAGTGTTGTTGCTGCTGTTAGTGTTGTTGTTGTTGCTGTTAGTGTTGTTGTTGTTGCTGTTAGTGTTGTTGCTGCTGCTGTTAGTGTTGTTGTTGTTGCTGTTAGTGTTGTTGCTGCTGTTAGTATTAGTTGTTGTTGCTGTTAGTATTGTTGTTGTTGCTGTTAGTGTTGTTGTTGCTACTGTTAGTATTGTTGTTTGTTGCTGTTAGTGTTGTTGCTACTGTTAGTATTGTTGTTGTTGCTGTTAGTGTTGTTGTTGCTGTTAGTGTTGTTGTTGTTGCTGTTAGTGTTGTTGCTGCTGTTAGTGTTGCTGCAGTTAGTGTTGTTGTTGCTGTTAGTGTTGCTGCTGTTAGTGTTGTTGTTGTTGCTGTTAGTGTTGTTGTTTGCTGCTGTTAGTGTTGTTGCTGCTGTTAGTGTTTGTTGCTGCTGTTAGTATTGTTGTTGCTGTTAGTGTTGTTGCTGCTGTTAGTGTTGTTGTTGCTGCTGTTAGTGTTGTTTGCTGCTGTTAGTGTTGCTGCTGTTAATATTGTTGCTGCTGTTAGTGTTGTTGTTGCTGCTGTTAGTGTTTGTTGTTGCTGCTGTTAGTGTTTGCTGTTGCTGTTAGTGTGTTGTTGCTGCTGTTAGTGTTGTTGCTGCTGTCAATATTGTTGTTGATGCTGTTAGTGTTGTTGCTGCTGCTGTTAATTTTGTTCTTTCTGTTATTGTTGTTGCTGCTGCAATTTGTGTTGTTGCAATCGTTGCTATTGTTAATTAGGCTCAGATAAGATTTTCACTAGTATATTAGAGTTCATTCTGTTCTGGCAACTGTAGCCAATCAGAACCATCTCCTTCCATCACTCCCCTCTCACTCTCTCTTTTATAACAGAGACGCAGACAGCTCATCGATTTACTGTGTACGGGCAGAACGACAGTGCCATCAGAGAACCAATCAACGACAATGATGCAAAGGCCATGCTATCAGTCCTTGTTCATCCGATCGTGTGATAAGGGGTCAGGTGACAGGATAAGGTCACCACCTAATCTGGCCTGGTCCTTGTCATTCGGCCTGCTGCAATGTCATCTACTCTCTCTCTCTCTCTCTACTCTGTCTGTCTGTCTGTCTCTCCTCTCTCTGTCTCTGTCTCTCTCTGTCTCTCTCCTCTCTCTGTCTCTCTCTTTCTCTCTTTCTGTCTCTCGCTCTCTCTTTCTCTGTCAGTCAGTCTCTCTCTCTCTCTCTCTCTCTCTCTCTCTCTCTCTCTCCTCTCTCTCTTTCTCTCTTGTCTTTCTGTCTGTCTTTTTGTCTCTCTCTCTTTTTGTCAATGTTAAGAAAGTCTTTGATGTAACTATCAGCTCTTCTAAATAATACATTCAGACCGCAAATAAAAATGCACACGTTGAATTTTTTTTCATTTGTTGTGCTGACACAAAATCCTGTAGCACAGTATTTCTGCATCACTGTTGCACTTTCATCAAAATCTATATGATATATCCCAGTTTCTATGATGCTGATTATGCCTTCGTGTTTGTTAGTGGACCAGTGTTGCATTTCTATGACAGTAGATGGTTTATGTCATTTTTTTAGTTTAACTAATCGTACGCAAATGCAAATCAAGTTATATGTGACCAACAGACTGCAGCTATTTTCTATACAACGTTGTACAAATACCAATAGCATTTTATATGTATGGACTATATCAAGCCGTTCTTTGTCCCATAAAGTCTTTTCCATACACTCACTGATGATATCCGTCTGTCTGTGAAAGTGATCAGTTAATATTCATACATGACACAACAATCATACGAAACTGTGTTGGCTGAGTTTGCAGTGACTTTGGGGTCAATGGTGGTCAGCGGGAAGCACTATATTGCCGTGGTAGTGGACACAGCTGTTGTGACGGTGAACTTGGAGACTGTGAAGTGGCTGGGTGTTTATAACAGTCAGTGTGTGGAAATACAAGCTGTGGAAATACAAGCTGTGGCCTCTCAGGCCATCTTGATAACACTTGATGTGCATACAAATGTAATATCTGTCTTACAGGAATTGGTAGCCAGGGTGCAGAAATGATGTGGTCACTAACTGACAATGATTTCAATAACTGTGTTGCGCTTCAAACTAGGGAAAACTAGTTTCATAGCATGTTCTTTAACGGTCCAGTACACGTGATTATATCTCCCTGAAACGAACAAAGCAATTACGGATGCGTTAGAAGAGCAATTTCAAAATGGCAGCTTGTGGTGAGTTTCATTCTGCATTGGGTGCGACCGTTCACTCGAACATATATGCTGATGTAGATATAGTCCAATTTAAAGATGTGTTTAGAAATGGGCGATTTTCGGCACGTGTGTGTGTGTGTGTGTGTGTGTGTGTGTGTGTGTGTGTGTGTGTGTGTGTGTGTGTGTGTGTGTGTGTGTGTGTATGTGTGTGTGTGTGTGTGCGCGCGTGCGTGTCTGTGTGTGTGTGTGTCTCTGTGTGTGTGTGTGTCTGTATGTGTGTCTGTGTCTGTGTGTGTGTCTGTGTCTGAGTAACCTTCTGCGCTGCTATGAGACCAGTCCTACCCACCGACAGAAAATGTAACAGCTGAAACGGTTGCCCAAAGATATCTGAGCAAGGACTCCAATATTACGTGGCAAAATCAATGTGTCCAAGTCGTGTGTTCGAGTGTTGAAAATTTGTAACTTGTTACGCAGCAAGACAACTCTTGGAATAGCCGGTAGGAGAGGGTCCTCGGAGGAGAAACACCTTTCAAGCAAGCGTTTCGGCCTCCGCATGCAGGTGATGACTCCTGGACGCCCTTCTGCCGTCGCCACTTTTTTAATAGAAATTTGTCTTTCACCTGGATTTGAACCGGCGCATTCAAGGTGATCAGATCTATCAAGGCGAAATCAGCTTTGTGACTGGTGTTTAAATCATTTACCTATCGGACACGGCAACATACAGGACAATTTTAAGCCTTATGAAGTTGACTTTTTGTTCCATCTTGACCAAATCCAGCCGGAACTGTTTTACTTCTTTTATCCGCCTCTCTTTCCTAGAGATCGACAGCCGTTTTACAACCCCCTTGCTCCAACCTCTCTGGCGAGGACATTGGCTTGAAAGCCAGGTTTCCTCAGGTTGTTGGCTAGCCTGGTTTACTTTTCAGTCTTGTAGACCTGGGCCTCCTCCATTCCATTGCCATATGTACAGTGAGTTCGATCAGGTTTATCGTATTCTTTTGATGAAAATGAGTGGAGACCTAAGTCTGGTTTCATGTCACTGTTGCTGATGATTTCTACGTGTTTTTTTTCCATTGTGGAAGATCTGCTGTGCGTTCCCAGTCGTTCACTCCATCCAGCAGACTCGCCTCCATGCTGCAGATGTCACAGCTTTTTCAGCCCACAGTTTGCTGCCTTTTGCTGTCTAAAAGGTTGCCGGAGCTTATGGTAGCGCATTTTCCACCTGGCAGTGCTGATTTTTTCTGTGGTCTATTGAAGCACTTGATTGTGCCTCCTGTGTACCTTCCTTGGGTTTGCGATACCTTGCATGAGCTCAGGACATGTTCCACTGCTTGTTTTCCCTGGCAGGGTCATCTGATTTCCCGTATTTCACCAGATTAGTATTTGCAGACAGGCGATCATATACATATCTGAAGATCAAACTGAGTCTGAGAGGGGCTATATCCCACATGTCATTCAAGCTCAGACGTCTCAGCACTGCATTTTCCCACGTCGTCCATCGCCTCTGCTGACATCGGTGGATTGCCTTCTGGATTCTTCTGGCATCCACTTTCTTCTTCATCTTGTATTGTCTTATTTCTTTTTGCCTTTCCGTTGGCATTTGACCGCCAGTCGCTTTTGTTGGTCCCTGTCCCTGGCTGTTGGTCTGTGTGTGCCCTGTTATTTTTCTGACCATGAGGCTTTCCTTCGCTGCGCCCACTGTCTCCTTGAATTTCCATTTTCTACCAGTCGTCAGCTTGGGTTGGTTTGCTCTCACAGTTTTATCTCTCGAATCCTTGAACATACCAAGAAGTCTGACCTTTCCTACATTGGCGTCCTCAACAATAGATTTTGTATGCTGTCGGGGTGGTTGTTTTTTGTTTGTTTGTTTCTATGTTGCTTGGATGTTTTTTACGTTGTGTAAGCCGTTGTTTGTGTGTGTGTGTGTGTGTGTTTGTTTTGTTTTGTTTCCATGTTGTTTGGATGGTTGTGTTTTTGTTGTTGTTGTTTCCATGTTGTTTGGGTGGTTGTGTTTCTGTTGTTGTTGTTGTTTCCATGTTGTTTGGGTGGTTGTGTTTTTGTTGTTGTTGTTTCTATCTTGTTTGGGTGGTTGTGTTTTTGTTGTTGTTGTTTCCATGTTGTTTGGGTGGTTGTGTTTTTGTTGTTGTTGTTTTCATGTTGTTTGGGTTGTGTTTTGTTGTTGTTGTTCTGTTGTTTGGTGTTGTGTTTTTGTTGTTGTTGTTTCTATGTTGTTTGGGTGGTTGTGTTTTTGTTGTTGTTGTTTCTATGTTGTTTGTGGTTGTGTTTTGTTGTTGTTGTTTTCAGTGTTGGTGGTTGTTTTTGTTGTTGTTGTTTCCATGTTGTTTGGGTGGTTGTGTTTTTGTTGTTGTTGTTTCATGTTGTTTGGGTGGTTGTGTTTTTGTTGTTGTTGTTTCCATGTTGTTTGGGTGGTTGTGTTTTTGTTGTTGTTGTTTCTATGTTGTTTGGGTGGTTGTGTTTTTGTTGTTGTTGTTTCCATGTTGTTTGGGTGGTTGTGTTTTTGTTGTTGTTGTTTCTATGTTGTTTGGGTGGTTGTGTTTTTGTTGTTGTTGTTTCCATGTTGTTTGATTAGTTGTGTTTTTGTTGTTGTTGTTTCTATCTTGTTTGGTGGTTGTGTTTTTGTTGTTGTTGTTTCCATGTTGTTTGATTAGTTGTGTTTTTGTTGTTGTTGTTTCTATGTTGTTTGGGTGGTTGTGTTTTTGTTGTTGTTGTTTCATGTTGTTTGGATGTTGTGTTTTTGTTGTTGTTGTTTCTATCTTGTTTGGGTGGTTGTGTTTTTGTTGTTGTTGTTTCTATCTTGTTTGGGTGGTTGTGTTTTTGTTGTTGTTGTTTCTATCTTGTTTGGGTGGTTGTGTTTTTGTTGTTGTTGTTTCCATGTTGTTTGATTAGTTGTGTTTTTGTTGTTGTTGTTTCTATGTTGTTTGGGTGGTTGTGTTTTTGTTGTTGTTGTTTCTATTTGTTTGGGTGGTTGTGTTTTTGTTGTTGTTGTTTCCATGTTGTTTGATTAGTTGTGTTTTTGTTGTTGTTGTTTCTATGTTGTTTGGGTGGTTGTGTTTTTGTTGTTGTTGTTTCTATGTTGTTTGGATGGTTGCTTATATTTGCATGTTGTTCGGGTGGTTTTGTTTTTGTTTTCGTGTGGTGTGGAGTGGGTTTCTTTTTCTTTTTTTGGTTTTTTGTTTGCATGTGTTTGGGTGTTTTCTTTTGTTTGTTTGTTTTTGACGTTTTCATATTGCTTGAGTGGTTTTTTGTTTGCATGTTGTTTTTGTGTGTGTGCTTTTTTATTTGGGTGTAATTGTTTTTGTTTGCATGTTGTCTGGGTGGTTGTTGTTGGGTTTTTTTTTCATTTTCATTTGTTGGTTGTTGTTTTGTTTGTATGTTGTTTTGGTGTTTTTATGTATGTTGACTGGGTGGTTGTGTTTTGTTTGTACCTTGTTTGTTTGTATGTTGTTTGAAAATTTTTGTTGGTATGCTGTTATTTGAATGTTGAAGGCAGATTATATAGGCAGAGAAAAATCTTGATTGTGAAAAAACTGTGATAATTGTGGCCATCTGCCATGCTTATACAATAAAACAACAACTACTACTACTACTTCTACCACTAATACTGCTGCTGCTGCTGCGACTACTACTGCTACTACTACTACCACTATTACTACTACTACTATTACCACTTCTTCTTCTTCTTCTTGTTATTATTATTGTTATTACTTTATTATAATATATCATTATTACTCTTATTATTACTATTATAATTATTATTATCTGATACAACTTTGTATTTGTAAATCAAATCAAAGTGCGCGCTCCGTTGTTCACTGACACATTGACTCACAGTGACAAAAACAAGAGTACAGAAGCAAAGCACATGCAAACAAGGACAGAAAATGGGATGGGAAACCCCTGCTGCGAGAGGATAGGGTGGCTGGGTACATCACTGCTGGCTAAAATGGTAGATCTGTGTCTTTTTAAGTTAAAGGAAGAAAGAGTCTGTGTTTCTCGAAGAGACAAGGAAACGTCGTTAAACACGTGCGAGCCAGACAGAAAAATGAACGACGAGCAGCTGTGGAAAATCTGTATCGAGTAATTTTTAGGCAGATACGATTAGAAGTAGAACAGAAAAGCCTTGCATGGCTGTGCATTCGGATATAGTCGATACAAAACTATGAATGTACTTGTAGCAGAACCTATTGATTTTGTATTAAATTCTTTGAGGACATGCAACTGATGGAAGGACTGAAGCAAGGAAGTAACGTGATCATTTTTCTTTATATAAAGGACAAGAAGAGCAGCACAAATCTGGATACACTAGAAGTAAGTGACAGAGGAAGCAGGTAAACAAGACAGCAGAGAATTGAAGTAATCGATACGAGACAATATACGAGATGTGGCGAATTCAGACACTGCTTCTGTTGAAAGGTACCGGCGAATACATTTGAACCGCCGCAGCTGACGAAAAACAGGACTGAACGGTTTGGCTAAAGAATTTCTACACAGACAGATGAGGATTCAGAACAACGCTCATGTTCTTGATTGAATCAGATAGTGCAATAGTGCTGTCATCTAGTTGGTTAAAACTGTTACACTGAAACGCTTGTGCTTGGAGCCAATGAGCATGGCTTCGGTCTCATCATTTGTACCAGTTCTGAGTCATCCACTTCTGGGCGTCAATATAGCTACCAGAAGCTTATGAAAGAAGATTTGAAAGGTTGCACTGCTATATTGTTCTTTGAAATCATAGTAAATCATCAAAACATATATAGAATAATATGGAGCTGAGTGTGTTTCCTTGAAGTACTCATTTTTGTAGCATTATTTTGGATGTTCTTGTACGTGATGTGGGATTTTGAATAAATGTGTGGCTGTTTTGGGTTGCAATTTCACGGGCACGATTGCATGTTCTCCCAAGTAACAATAACATAATTATTATGCAGATACAATGAGTCTGCTCAAGAAAAAGCATGCACATTTTGTAGTTCACAATACGAAAATAAGCGAGCACTTATTATGTCACTGTTACTCATACACAGATCTCAGAATAAAACTGTTATGTAATTTAGTTCATATGCCTATGCACCTCTGCTCAAAACAACAAATGACCAGCATACGCACATTCCATCTAGATACATCTTTTCATGCCATCCATAGAAGGAAAATTTTGATAATGGGGGATGGACATCGAAGTATTGCAGAGATTTTACTCGTATGGCTTAGGGTAACCTAGCCGCCTAATGCACTAGGCAATTTTCACAGGATCACCTAAGAATCAGTTTGTTGGGTTTTAATAGTCGAACAGTATTAAATTGATTACTCAGTCAATTTTAAATCTGTCATTAATTTCAAATCTGTGTCTGTGAAGTGATGAACTTGTTGATTTTTTCATTGATATAGCCATGAATTGACGGATGAATTGATATCTTGACCAACGGGTGGATTGACTAGTACCTGTGAGTGCGTTACATGTTTGATTTCTGGATTGATTGATCCATTGATGATTGCTCGATTGATTAATAATTGACTGATTGACTGATCAATAAGCTGATTGATTATTGATTGATGAACGAGTGAGGGATTAATATGTTGATTGATTTTGTTCATTTGAGTGATTGATGATCGGTTATGAACTAGTAATTGGCCAGTTGATGAATTGTTAATTGGCCAGTTGATGAATTGTTAATTGGCCAGTTAATGAATCAGTGAACTGGTGGACTCCATACAGCGAGAGTTGATCGATTGATTGGATGAACAATTGTTAACTTATCATTTTGATTAATTGATCGATCATTGTGACCGACTGACGTTTGACAGTCTGCTCGATAAAGTGGTGATTGATGAATAGACTGCATAGACTTGCTTAACAGTCATAGGGTTGAATGATTAATCTGACTGATCGAAGGATGTATTGTTTCCATGGTTGATTAGATGATTGGTTTAATTAAAGGATTCATCAGCTGACTGATATCTTCACAGATGGTCCAGTGATGATAACTGATATAGATATATGAAAGGATCTTGGTTTGAGCAATGGACTCATGGACAGGTCAATTTGTTCACTTTTGAGGAAAATCAGGTGTAAAGGAAATTTGAATAATATTGATGCAGTTTCGTGCAGGAGATGTAAATGTATTGTTTAATCACTGATGGTTTGCATCGGTGATTTGTCCAGATTGTGGATTGTGTCGATAAGTAAAATTAAGAAAATCCCCGCTCCATCCCCACCCGTCCCCTGTTTGTATTGTGGCTGAAGGTCCATGTACATTACAAACGAGTCTTGTTTGAGTCTGAGCCTTTGTCTCTCTCCCTACACACAGACACAGACACAGACACAGACACACACGCACGCACACACACACACACACAACACACACACACACACACACACACACACACACACACACACACACACACACACACCTATATATATATATATATATATATATATATATATATATATATATATATATATATATATATATACGAGAGAGAGAGAGAAAAGGTGAAAGAGACAGAGACGGACACGCACATAGAGACAGAGACAGAAAGCTGGCTAACTAGAGACAGAGAGCTAACTAGCTAGAGACAGAGACAGAGCTAGCTAGCTAGAGACAGAGACAGAGAGCTAGCTAGCAAGCTATATATATATAGAATAGTATAGTATGACCGGTGTTACTCCCACCATCTGTCTCCTATTGCTTAATTTCTGATCTTATCCATGTTTGTCTTGTTTGCAGTTCTTTTAAGCATTTCATCTCACAAGTGACTATTGTTCGTTTTAATGCTTTTGTCAGGGACTGAGTCTGGCATTGTTAGGTAAGCGTAAGGTGGAAGATGATATTGATAACAGTGTTTGTGCTCATGGCAGCGTGTCTCTATCTCTATTTCAAATCTTCCATTTTCTCTGAAAATGCTACCCAAATACTTCTATTCTGCTGTCTGCTTCAACTGATTACCATTGTTAATCATGTCTAGCTTTTCTGATATCCTGCCTACTGTCATGGTTTCCGTCTCATTGATGTTCAGACGTATGCCGTAGTTCTCGCAGCTGGCACTGAGTTAGGTAAGTTCATGAAGATAGGACTTGTCATTGCTCAGCACGGCTTGGTCATCAGCGAGCAATGCTCATTCAATATTTTTTCATTTGGGCTGGCCTCCCTGATGATGCAGTCCATGTATATAATAAAGAGCAGGGTGATAGCACACATCCCCTGTCTTGTCCTGGATGTTACTGGGATTTTTCCTATTGGGGCGCGCACATCGCCCTTGTTGTTGCCATGCACGGATCTCATTGTCTTGGAGTTGACCTTTGATGCCATATCGCTCCAAGACTTTCCATAACTTGTTTCGGTCCATCGGTCGAAGACTTTTTTCAGAACGATAAATATGAGATGCAGTGCTCTGTCGTGTTCTATAGCTCCTTCAGTTAACTGTGGGGTGCGAACATTGCATCCGTACAGACTCTCCCTTTTCTAAATCTAAACCTGGATTTGCAAGAAAAATGTTCTGACTTCGTTCTGATATGCTGTTTGAGTATCTTCACGCATATTTTCCTACTGACTGATGAGCGATATTTCTCTAAATGTAGTGCCTTCTGAAAGATTACAGTGAGCCACATGATCTGTCTGAACACAGGCAAGTATGGCTTCTGTTATTATCCGGTCTGCGCCAGCTGACTTTTCTTTTGGGCCTGTTGCCCGTCTCACCTCACTCTTCAGGATGTTAGGGTCATGGTGGTCTGGGTGGTGAGGGGCAATTTCGGACCGAATTTCATGAATTCCTGTGGAGTTTAGTATATATTGAAAGTATTTCTGCCATTTCTCAATACTTGATCATCGTACAGTGGTTGACCGTTTACATCGCTGATCACTGTAGCAGGATCAAAAGTTCGTCACAGACTCTCATTGCTCTCACACATTTATAAAATTCTCTTGGGGATCGCTGACAGAGGTCACCCATTGCCTCTCTGTATTCCCCCAGGTCAACATCTATAGAAAAATCTGCTTTCATAGCAAAGATGCAGACAGAAAAATGGGAAGTAGGGTGGAAGTATACTGTGGTGACATACTCCTCTGGGGACCGCGATCGAAATATCACGTGGGAAATTTGTTGTGGCAAAAATAAATACACATATAACAGTTGCACCAGCAGGAACAGAAGCAACAACAAATACCAGATTTGCACTGCGTTTGCTTATTGACAAGACAGAGTAGCCTTGACCGCAATCTTTTCGACGGCACTGAAATCGCTACTGACAGCAATCTGAGTTATGGGGTTATTACTATTTTGGAACAAAAATCAAAGATATTCATGCCTTCCTCTCCCTTCCTTCTCATTTCTCGCTCTCTCTCTCTCTCTCTCTCTCTCTCTCTCTTTCTCTCTCTCTCTCTCTCTCTCCCTCCCACACTCCCCCGTCTCTTTCTGTCTTTCTCTGCTTCGCGATCCGTCTCTCATTCTCTCGCTCTCTTTGTGTGATGTTCAGTTTTTACTGTGTTTGGATTTTCCCACTTTATAATAGAGTTAGAATAAAACCTACTTCAGAATCAGTTCATGATCACGTTATCTATACAAATAAACCTGACACAATTTAAAATGCATACACACCCAGTGTGGCCATCTGTGACCAATGTTTTGTAAGTTAGGCATGATCACTCAAACTGGCGAAAATGAAATCGAAAGAACACACACATCTCATTTCGATTGTTCAAACGTTTTGATCAAGACGCATTTCTAGAACCATTTCCCTCTTTCTACAACTTCATAAATCCTGATAAAGCCTGGAAATCTAGCACCAGATATTCTATCACGTCTTGAACAAATAGGGCTCAGGATGGTGTAACAGGGCGAAATGCTCAAACTTATCACCATGGCTGACCAGGAGTATAATGGAAAGTATGTCTCACAGAGACATTTAAAGCCCACAGAATAAATATAGAACACAAAAAGCTAGAAACAAAGTAAGGACCAGGGTAAAAAACGCAAAGAAAGATTCCTTTGACTAATTAATTAACAACCAAAGACATAGCGACAATCTAGCGAGCTCTAAATGTATTACCAAGGGCTTATCTTCGAATTGCAACGACATTCCACAACTGACCGCCAACGGATGTAATGAACACGTTTTATCTGTAGTTGAAAACATATCAACTGCAACAGGTAGATAAATTACATGAAATTGAACTTACGTATTGATGAGATATTCCCAAAAGAATACACATTTAAAAATAATTATTTCACCAAAGATTAAAGGTAGAAATACTCTACAAAATTACAGATCAGTATCAGTACTGTGATCCCTAAAGCTTTTGACAGACATGTTCACAAGCACATGATGAAATGCATGGAAGAGCATTCACTATTTCAACGACTTAAATCGGGATTCCATTGATGTCATTCATGCAAAACAGCTCTTTCAAATATAACAAATTCGTAGTTATCAACCATAAATGAAACAAATTTATCAAGGGATCTCTTCTCAGATTTATGAAATATTTGATTTCACGGGCCGTAACATCCTTCTTTCAAAACACCTTATCAAAATAAAATCCACATTCTCTTTTTCTCCCAGGCATCTTCAAGGGAAGTGTAGAACGTGTATGTGCTCATGGTAGTTTCTTTTCTGATGACAGGGTATCGCCTGGCCTATCACAAGGTTGAATTCTGGGCCCTGCCTTGTTCTGTATTTGAATCGATGACCTACCCTTACACATTACATCAAACTCTAAAAATAATGTCACATGCTTGTTAACAACATCACTCTGTATCCATTGGAGAAAGATTTGTGAAATGTAAGAAACATTGCACCTATGTACAAACCAAAACTCAGGCAGGTCAATGGTCAGTCCTACGATAGGGAAATCAAATGGTTATTGTTAGGGGATGACATGTACGAGGGTGAGTTACAAAGTAATGCCCTTTTCTTTAGTACAGGAACAATTACCGACACAGGGACATGTATCATACATCAAAATGAAGCTGGTCCTCTGGGGATCCCTACTTCTCAACATAGTCACCGTTTTTCTCAATAGCAATGTTCCACCTTCAAATGAGGGCATGTATCCCTGCCTCGTAAAATTCTGTTTACTGTGCTTGGAGCCACGTCTTCACTGCAGTTTTCACTTCCTCGTCATTGGCATAATGTTTGCCTCTCAAACCTTCTTTCATGGGGCCGAAGAGATGATAGTCTGAAGGTGCTAAGTCTGGTGAGTGTGGAGGATGCGGTAAAGTTGTCCACCTGAATGAGGCGATTGTCTCCCTTGTACTGATGCTTGTGTGTGGTCGAGCATTGTCATGCAGAAGGACATTATTGATTTGCAAGTTGGGTCTCACTCGTCAGATTCTTGCTTTGAGCCTCGTCAGGGTCTTAATGTATGCCTCAGAGTTTATTGTTTCTCCTCTTGGCAAAAAATCAACCAGAATGACACCTTGAGCATCCCAAAAGACAGTCGCCATGATTTTTCCAGCTGACTTTTCCGTCTTGAACTTTTTCGGTTTTGGTGACGTAGGGTGGCGCCATTCCATTGACAGCCTCTTTGATTCCGGTTCATAATGGTGAATCCATGTTTCATCACCGGCAACAAGCCTTCCAAAGAAGGTGTTGTCTCTTTTACTTTGTTCAAGAAGTTCAGTGCAGGCGTTGACCCTGTCAGTCTTGCGTTCTGTGGTCGACTCTCTCGGTACCCAACGGGCACACACTTTTGAAAACCCAAGTGATTCGGCAATGTTATAAGCACTTCCATGGCTGACTTCAAGGTTTTCTGCCAACTCGTCAAGAGTTATGCGCCTATCTTATCTAATCAGAGCATCTGCTTTTGCTTTATTGACAGGATTCACCTAAGTGGACGGACGGCCAGAACGGGGTTTATCGACTACGCTCGCAGTTCCCACCTTTTCATTATTCAGACGACAGACCCACCTGCGAACATTGCTATAATTTAAAGTATTCTCCTTATACACATTCTGTAATTGTCTGTGAATGTTCACAGGGATTTCCCCCTCAGCAACAAGGAATTCAGTCATTGCTCTTTGTTTTTGACGCAGCTCTAAGGGGGCAGCCAGTTTTTAATTTTCCTAGATGAACCGGAAAACATACCAAACAAAATATTTCAGTCCGTAGCAGTTATAATCATTTGTAACTGAGCAACATTTCAGGTAATTTTATCTAAAAATTCGTCTGATATAAATAAAAAGGCATTATTTTTTGACTCACCCTCGTATTTGCTGTACATGTCTGTCTTTATCTTTTGCTTTCGTAGTACACCTGATCGACTGATATATGAAAGTAGATACTTTATTAGAATTACTTGTTTATGACTTCCCTGACGTTGTATGAGGTATGCTTATGTTCATCATAGCGTCAGTCACTTGTTTGTTCTCAACGCTAAGTTTACTGTCTACTTTTGCTTTGATTGTGGATCTGTAGTTTGTTTTGTTTTATACTGGTTTTGTTATCATAACACCAAAATCTAAAATATTAGCACTTTGGTTTTCTTCCTGTTATTATTATTGTTTTGTTGTGGTTTGACGTGTATTTGCCTGACATGTGACTGTCTTTATCTCCCACACTTTTGTTAAGCGCTCGACCAACTGACATGTAGAAATCAATATTTCATAATAAATCAGTTTTATTAAATCTTTGATAGTGTATGTGTTATGTTTCGTCTTTTTTAATATACTTATTTCATATGGACAGAGAAACAAGGACTAGCTGTAAGATCCCGTGGGAACAAATGCAAATATTCTTCAGTAATACATGTAAAGAGGTTTGAAGTTTAAAGTTTGAACTCTTTTCTCTCTCTCCCTCTCTCAATCTCCCTCCCTCCCTCTCTCTCATTCTCTCTGAAAGTTTCAGATCTGGCAGTCAACAGAAAATACCTGTTATAATATGATATCAGTAACACCGTGAAATTATTTTATATGAAACAAAGAATACGTTTGTGGTGAATACGTTTGCTTGTGTAGGAATAGGTTGAACGGAGGGGGTGGGGGGATGGTTGCTGTGTGGGTAAATGTCTGTGAATGAAATATATCAACACGGCAGTGTCATCAAGAATACATCAACTGTTCTATGAGTCTTTGGAATGAACTGCTTCCTGTAAAGAACATGTAGATGATTAAAACACTGCTACTGTTATTCCAGTGGCTCTTTCTCCTTTTTTGTCGGGCGTGGCAGTGTGGGTGTATTGACATTTAATGGCTTCACATGACATACTGTACTGTGATAAACACATGGCAGTTACATCGAAATGAATCGGCATGCTTGCCGTGTGAACAGGCATCGTGAGCTATAAGTTGCGACTCTAATACGTATGACCGTTTGTTGTAAAAATACTGTTGTATTGTGTGCAGGCAGGATGGTTCAGCCATAAGGCACACTGCCAGCAAAACTGATATCTGTCCAGCGATACAATTCTAATGTCCTCCAATCAAAAGGTCTACGTTACAATGCCAGAGAGGTTGACTGACAGAGCAGAGGCAAAAGAAAGGACAGAGCAATGTATACCCTTCTTTCACCAAGTTACAAGAACTGATTGAATTGGAATTAGTGGAAGCTGGAAATGTCAGAGTTTGAAGTGGAAGTGCTGGAAGCGTGTTTTAGAGACATATGTTTTCTTTTGAATGTAGTTTCTTTTAGTGATTTTCCTGAAGAGTTGTTTGCATATGATTTATCTCGCTTATGCTGACGCTTTCCGCCTTTTGCGGATTTTTCAATAGAATGAAAACGATTGAGCAAAGCGTTTGGGTACAAACCGTAAACAGTCAGTTACTTCATTCATCTCAAGCAAGATATGTCACAGGCATGATAAGTGACTTCTGTTGTAAAACAAACCGTAAAGGGTGCTGTTATTATTTGGATCAGAAATTTTCCAGCAAGTGTTTTTTGATATTGGTCAATTCCCATCAACATGCTGAATGGATTCTTCTGCTTGTCCCATCCATGATTTTTCGCGTTGGAATCTGTTGCCTTTTGTTGTTCCACCATCACGTGAAGTGGGTTTTCTGGGTTTTCCAATGCCCTGAAATATGCCTTCACTTGTTCTATTTTGTGTCTAGACTATATTGAAGGAAGGTCAAGCAGGTATCGCATAGTCGTCCGTGGTTGTGTCTTTTGTGGTTCCAAGAATCATTCTTGTTTCTGCTTTTTGTATTCTTTCTAGTTTTAACAGGATTGTTTGTGACAACATATTAAGGCCCAGTCCATAATCAATAACACTCAGTATTACAGCTTGGTATAGCTGAAAGAGATTACTTTGCTCAATGCCTTTAGCCGGCATTGTTTTCAGGTTTGAAAGGCCCTTTTTTACATTTGAATGTAGTTGTTTTCCACATATTTTCGAAAGATTAGCACTCAATCAAAACTGATGCCAAGGTAGCGCAAGTTGCTTGTTCGCTCGACATTGGTTTCTCTGAACGTAACTGCTTTGTTATCAAGGGCGCAGGACAGTGCCTGTGTTTTGGTGGAGTTGATTGCCGATCCGGTTTCCTAACACCACTGACCTACGTAGTTTAACTGTTCTTGGGCTGCTTTGTTTCTGTGTGATGCATTTTTACCTGTCATGTAAATGAGCCCGTCGTCAGCTAAAGTGGGCTGGTCTGTTATATGTGCGATTATGTGTACTTAATTTTTGTCTCTTTTTTATGTTTAATTGTTTATGTTTTTAAAGGGTTATATCTAAGATATGGATCCACGCAGTCGGCTGGGCTTTAAACAGAAATAAGCACACACACACACACACACACACACACACACACACACACACACACACACACACACACACACACACACACACACACACACACGCACGCACGCACGCACGCACGCACGCACACAACACACACACCTCGTAAAAATTACAATGCTACACCACAAGTACTATTATCATTACATAATGCTTGACAAGATAACATCATTGACACTACACTACTTCACGACCACAACACGGCAAGACTGAAGTAATTGCCTAACTACACGTATGTTATACTTACGGACAGACAAAAGAAGAAAAATGAAGATGACGTAAATAGGTGCCCCTATGGAGCACCTTCGTCCGGTAGGGACCGTCATGCGGTGCAGGTGACACCATACCGTCAGCAAGCTACTGCGACCAAACTCAAACTCAAAAATACCAAAATAGCAGCATGGAACATCAGAACATTGATGCAAAAAGGAAGATTAGACAATATCCAAACGGAGATGGAAAGGCTTAACATTAGTATTTTAGGACTAGGGGAAATGAGATGGAATGGGGCAGGCATGATAACATCAGGAGAGTATACAGTAATAAACTCTGGTGGAAACTCACATCAAAGAGGAGTAGGTATCGTAATGGACAGGGACAAATCAAAAGCAGTTAAGGGATACTGGGCTGTGTCCGACAGATTTTTGCTGGTCAAATTGGGAGGCAGACCATTTGATATCAACATCATTCAGGTGTATGCACCAACATCCGCAAGTACTCAGGAAGACATCAACAACTTCTACGAAGTATTAGAGATGGCCAAGGCCCAATGTAAATCACAAGAAGTTAAGGAATAATGGGAAATATTTAATGCTAAAGTGGGACAGGAAAGGGTGGAGGATATAGTTGGGCCTCATGACCTTGGGTACACAAAATGAAAGGGGGAGGGGACTTGTAGAATGGGTACAGATGAATGCGTTCATAGTAGGAAACACCTGGTTTGAGCAGCCTAATAAAGAAAATGAACTTGGATGAGTCCAGGAGATAATACCAAAAATCAGATTGACCACATCCTGATTAACAAAAGATTTAGAAATATTCTTTACTGTCAGCAAAAACACTACCAGGCGCAGACTGCAACAATCCTGTAGTGAGAAGATTTAGGCTGAAATTAAGGAAAAGGAAACAGACCAAAAGCAACATCAAACTAAATCTTGGACTCTTAAAGACAGATGAGGTGATACGTCAAAAATTTAATGTACATGTTCAAAACAAATTCAGTGCTCTGGAAGACGTTGGTGACAGTGAGGGACAAAGTTGAGAAATTCGATAAATGAAGCTTGTGAAGAAATCCCTGAAGTAGACAGAAAAGCAAAAAAGAACTGGATGACAAAATAAAATTTAGGCTTGATAGAGGAACGGAGGAAGGAAAAGAGAAACGAGGAAATGTACAGGAAGATAAACAAAGAAATCAGGAATAGGTGCAATGAAGCTAAGGAAGCTTGGCTGAAAACAAACTGCAAAGAAATAGAAGACTGACACTAAACGGATTCTCAGGGTATGTACAGAAGAATTGAAGAAATTGTCCGCAGGAAAAAGACATTCACATCAACTGGTTGCTTATAATCGAAAGATGGCACGCTTATCATGGAAAAAGACAAAATATTAGACAGATGGGGAGAGAACATTAAAGACTTTTTGAGGATGACAGAAACGACGAACACATTATAAGAAAGAACTTTGAAGGACCACCCATAATGGAAGATGATGTTAGAGCAGCACTGAAAAAGATGAAACCAGGAAAAGCCCCAGGACCAGACAACATTACTACAGAGATGATTGAAGCCCTGGAGGAATTTGGCATAGAAAAAATAACAGTCTTCCTAAATGAAATTTACGTCAATGGAAAAATCCCCAAAGATATGTCAAAATCAATTTTCATTACACTTCCAAAGAAGACAGGGGCTCTAGAATGCAAACTCCATCGCACAATCAGTTTGATGAGTCATGTAACAAAAATACCATTAAGAATATTCATGATGAGGACAAGGAATAGAATCAAAAGAGAAATAGTAGATGAACAGTGTGGATTTGTGGAAGGGAAAGAACTATTAATGCTATATACATCCTAAAAACTATCATAGAGAGGTCAATCAAGATGAATAAGGATTTACATTTATGCTTTGTTGATTATTCCAAGGCTTTTGAAGAATTGATCAGCCAACTAGAAAGACTCAATATTGATGGAAAAGATCTGCTAATAATCAGAAATATGTACTGGGAACAAACAGCTGCAATGAGAATAGAAAACGATATAAGCTCTCTCCAAAACATCAACAGAGGAGTCAGACAGTGTTGTCTTTTGTCACCAAATCTGTTTTCACTTTACAGCGAAAACATAAGAAACTTGGAGAAGGAAGACCCTGGATTAAAGGTTGGAGGAAAAATGATAAACAGCATTCGATACGCATATGACACCGTGCTAATTGCAGAAAATGAAACGTACCTACAAAACCTTGTGGGTATACTAGAAATAGAAAGCAAAGGTAAGGGCTTGGAACTAAACAGCAAGAAGATTGAAGTCATGGTGATCAGTAAAAAACATGAAATCCCCTCCTGCAAAATAACAGCAAACAGCACAACCTTAAGACAGGTTGATAAGTTTAAATACCTGGGAACGATCATTTCACCAGACGGCAGATGCACATCAGAAATAGCCAGCAGAATCGGCCAAGCCAAAACAGCATTCAAGAAGATGAAAAGCGTTCTTACCAACAAATGCCTATCAATCAACATCAGGAAGAGAGTTCTTGAATGTTATATAGAACCAATACTGTTGTACGGATGTGAGGAGTGGACAATCAACGGGCAAAGCCATAACAAGATTGAGGCAGCCGAGATGTGGTTTCTAAGAAGAATGTTGAGAGTTCCATGGACAGTAAAGAAAACAAACGAGACAGTCTTGATGGAGGCAGACACAAGTAGATCATTCATAAGGAAGATTAGGAAAAGACGTTTATAGGCCATTTTATGAGGAAAGGGGAATTGGAGCATCTGGTCACAACGGGAAAGCTGGAGGGAAAGAGAGCACCAGGTCGACCCAGGGAGAAGATACTAGATGGACTTGCAGAGTGGCTGAAGACAAGGAGGGTGGAAGAGATACTTAAGGCAACAAGAGATAGAGACAGATGGAAGTCCATGATCGCCAACGCCATGCGGCAAGGCACCTGATGATGATTATTATTATACTCATACCTATCAAAACTGAAGATTCACAACAATATGCGGACATATCTAGCAAAACTGTCAAAACCTCGACATTGCCTTTGTACGTCCACCCATAGCTGCCAATGGTGGAACACCCAGATTTTACTTACTCCCCTATAGGTTCTAGGACAGATGTTCAGCTGTAACCAGAGGATGTCAGATAACCTGACAAAACTATCCATACTTGTGGCTCCACTGCACACCAAGGTGGATTTCTCCCCTCTGACCACTCAGCTTAGTTACCATAGTATTAGGCCTGAAGACGTGAACCTTGCTCAACCACATAAAACACCTGACACACATGATACACGTGATCCACACTTAGTACGAACGGATAAACACGAGCAACCAGTTTTGCAAAGGAATGCCCACACACACACACACACACACACACACACCACTCGCAGACACACTCGCATCCACACGGACAGACACATTTACACATACGCACAGACACACCCCCACCCATCCACACACACACACACACACACACACACACACACCACACACACACACACACACACACACACACACACACACACACACACACACTACATAATTATATTAAGTCCTATT
>CM060314.1:76524828-76544828 GCA_030674185.1 Monoplex corrugatus | reverse complement strand
AGAGTAAGTCTAGCGGAGAGACCGTACACAAACCGATGGAAGGCAACGGGAAACCACATTCGTAATTTTTCCGAGGTTATCATGGACAGAAACAAAAAAATCAAAGACAACGACGTAAATAGGTGCTCCTATGGAGCAGCTTCGTCCGGTAGGGACCGTCATCAGGCACAGGTGACACCAGACCGTCAGCAAGTTACTGCGAATCCTAAACTCAGATTTAAAAACATCAAAGTTGCAACATGGAATATAAGAACACTGTTGCAGAAGGGTAAATTAGAAAATATCAAGACAGATATGGAAAGACTTAACATTGGTAATTTAGGACTAGGGGAAGTGAGATGGAATGGGGCAGGCATGATAACATCAGGAGAATACACAATGATATACTCTGGTGGTAACTCACATGAAAGAGGAATAGGCATCATGATGGACAAAGACAAATCAAAAGCAGTTAAAGGATACTGGGCTGTGTCCGACAGAGTTTTGCTGGTCAAGTTGGGAGGCAAACCATTTGATATCAACATCATTCAGGTGTATGTACCAACATCCGCAAGTACTTAGGAAGACATCGACAACTTCTACGAAGTATTAGAGATGGCCAAAGTCCAATGTAAATCACAAGAAGTTACTGTAATAATGGGAGATTTTAATGCTAAAGTGGGACAAGATAGGGTGGAGGATATAGTTGGACCTCATGGCCTTGGTATGCAAAATGAAAGGGGTGAGAAACATGTAGAATGGGCACAGATGAATGAGTTTATAGTAGGAAACATCTGGTTTGAGCAACCTAATAGAAGAAAATGGACTTGGATGAGTCCAGGAGATAATACCAAAAATCAGATTGACCACATCCTGATCAACAAAAGATTTAGAAATTCTTTACTGTCAGCAAAAACACTACCAGGCGCAGACTGCAACAGTGACCACAATCCTGTAGTGGAAAGATTTAGACTGAAATTGAAGAAAAGGAAACAGACCAAAAACAACATCAAATTAAACCTTGGACTCTTAAAGACATGAAGTGATACGTCAAAAATTTAATGTACATGTTCAAAACAAATTCAGTGCTCCGAAGACGCTGGTGACAGTGAGGAACAATGGACAAAGTTGAGGAATTTGATAAAAGAAGCTTGTGAGGAAATCCCTAAGGCACATAGAAAACCAAAAAAGAACTGGATGACTAATGACATTTTGGGCTTGATGGAGGAAAGGAGGAAGGCAAAGAGAAACGAGGAGATCTACTGGAAGATAAACAAGCAGATCAGGAATAGGTGCAATGAAGCTAAGGAAGCTTGGCTGAAAAGAAAATGCAAAGAAATGGAAGACCGACACAAAACGGATCCTCAGGGTATGTACAGACGAATTGAAGAAATTGTCCACAGAAAAAATACATGTACATCAACTGGTTGCTTAAAATTGAAAGATGGCACGCTTATCATGGAAAAAGACAAAATATTAGACAGATGGGGAGAGTACACTAAAGACCTTTTTGAGGATGACAGAAACGAAGAATACATTATAAAAAAGAACTTTGAAGAACCACCCATAATGAAAGATGAAATTAGAGCGGCGCTGAAAAAGATGAAACCAGGAAAAGCCCCAGGACCAGACAACATTACTACAGAGATGATTGAAGCCCTGGAGGAATTTGGCATAGAAAAAATAACAGTCTTCCTTAATGAAATTTACGACACTGGACAAATCCCCAAAGATATGTCAAAATCAATTTTCATTGCACTTCCAAAGAAGACAGGGGCTATAAAATGCGAACTCCATCGTACAATCAGTTTTTATGAGTCATGTAACAAAAATACCATTAAGAATAATCATGATGAGAACAAGGAATAGAATCAAAAGAGAAATAGCAGAAGAACAGTGTGGATTTGTGGAAGGGAAAGGAACTATTAATGCCATATACATCCAAAGAACTATCATAGAGAGGTCAAATGAGGTGAATAAGAATTTGTATTTATGCTTTGTTGACTACACCAAGGCTTTCGATCGGGTAAGACATGATGAATTGCTCAACCAACTGGAGAGACTCAATGTTGATGGAAAAGATCTACGAATAATCAGAAATATGTACTGGGAACAAACAGCTGCAATGAGAATAGAAAACAATGTAAGCTCTTTCCAAAATATCAAAAGAGGAGTCAGGCAGGGTTGTCTTTTGTCACCAAATCTGTTTTCACTTCACAGCGAAAACATCATGAGAAACCTAGAAGAAGACCCTGGATTAAAGGTTGGAGGGAAAATGATAAACAACATTCGATACGCAGATGACACCGTGCTAATTGCAGAAAGTGAAAGAGACCTACAAAACCTTGTGAATATACTAAAATAGAAAGCAAAGGTAAGGGGTTGGAACTAAACAGCAGGAAGACTGAGGTCATGGTGATCAGTAAAAAACATGAAATCCCCTCATGCAAAATAACAGCAAATGGCACAACCTTTTTCTATACAGGTTGATAAATTCAAATACCTGGGAACAATAATTTCTTCAGACGGCAGATGCACATCAGAAATAGCCGGCAGAATCGGCCAAGCCAAAACAGCATTCAAGAACATGACAAGCATTCTTACCAACAAATGCCTGTCAATCAACATCAGGAAGAGAGTTCTTGAATGTTATATAGAACCAATACTGTTGTACGGATGCGAGGCGTGGACAGTCAACAAACAAAGCCAGAACAAGATTGAGGCAGCCGAGATATGGTTTCTAAGAAGAATGTTGAGAGTTCCATGGACAGCAAAGAAAACAAACGAGACAGTCTTGATGGAGGCAGACACAAGTAGATCACTCATAAGGAAGATCAGGAAAAAACAGGCAACATTTATAGACCATTTTATGTGGAAGGGGGATTTGGAGCACCTGGTCACAACGGTACAGCTGGAGGGAAAGAGAGCACCGGGTAGACCCAGGGAGAAAATGCTAGACGGACTTGCGGAGTGGCTGGGGACGAGGAGGGTGGGGGAGATGCTAGGGGCAACGAGAGATAGAGACAGACGGTAGTCCATGATCGCCAAAGCCATGCGGCAGGGCACCTGATGATGATGATGATGATGGGCTTGGCTACTGACTTCAGGGAATCATGCCTGATGACTGCAGGGACAGCAGGCCTGCCACTTCACTTGTGTTTTGACATGATGTACATCACAGACTGAAGCTATTTTTCTTGTTTCTAGCTTTGTTTTTTGGTGGTTGTTTCTCTCTGTCTGTCTGTCTGTCTGTTTGTCTATCTGTCTATTTGTCTATCTGTCTATCTGTCTGTCTGTCTGTCTTTCCTTTTCCGTTCTTTTCCTTGCTTATACTGTTTCGATCGCACTCGTACACTTGGATGACCCGGGAGACGTAGATATGTGTCAGATAAATATGAGACAGGTTTTCTATAGAGTTAATTTTATTCCTCCTCCCCATTTGTGGAGAGCAGAGCTGTCCCTAAACAGGGCTGTTCTGTCACTGTGTGAGAATCGAGTACCGCATCTGTCTCAGGTCCACGATGTGAGACTATCACCCCAACAACCGTCCACCAAATCGCTGTCACAGCTAGAGGTTTCCAACATATCCTGGGTCTGTCCCCATCAACATTTGTCCATAACCACAGGGCTTTGACATTTGTTGAAATGCCTCACTCTTCCGTTTGCTTGTAGGCCTTGACCAGCACAGGGAAGTGTTAAAATGCAATCCTCTTCCCATTTACTTTCTGTCGCATTGATAGCCACGTATACAATGGCATCGGCAGGTGTAGTTTAGCACTTTGGAGTATCTCTCTCCTAAGGTTGAACACAGTAGTAATTGCTTACTGCATCCGAATATTTGATACTAAATTTGAAAAGAAAACGATATCATAATATCAAAAATATGTCATCCATTCAAGCTTTTCTTTGTATTGATTTTAGGTATAGCTGTCAGAAACTTGAAATCGGCAGACAAGTTGCGAAAATAAATGATGTGAGTCTCAGGTGATGAATTTCACTCATTTTTGAAAGCCCAAAATCTAGTACTAGGAAACAAGTACATTTCACAAAAATATCTTTTCGAGAAGTCCATTTTTTTCTATATATGTAACTTTTTACCTGGATGAAAAAAGAATAAAATACAATGATGAAATGTATCTGATTTGGAAAAAATGTGTAACATATCAAAACATTTTGATAATTATATTTCAACGGTCATTGTGTGTTGGGTTTTTGTTTGTTTGTTTGTTTGTTTTTATCTTCGTTTTTTGTTTGTTTGTCTGTTTTGTTTTTTTGTCTAGATTTGGTTTGGTTTGATTTTTGATGTTCTTGTTAACATATTTCTGAATATGCTAAGTGTGTTATGTGAGTTATCATCCTCAGTGTCCAATATCGTGTATGAGTGTGTGTGTGTGTGTGTGTGTGTGTGTGGTGTGTGTGTGTGTGTTGTGTGTGTGTGTGTGTGTGTGTGTGTGTGTGTGTGTGTGTTTGTGTGCGTGGTGCATGCGTGTGTGTGCGTATGTGCGTGTGTGTGTGTGTGCGTTGTGCTGTTGTTGGTGTGTGCATGTATGTGTGCGTTGTGTGTGTGTGTGCGTGTGTGTGGTGTGCGTGTGTGTGTGCGTGTGTCGATGTGTGCGTGTGTGTGCGTGCATGTATGTGTGCGTGTGTGTCCATGTCGTGTGGAAGAAACGTGACAGCAGGAATGACGAAGAAACCTAGAGCCTAGAACAGGACGTCAGCAAGCTGGTGTTACTGTTACAACATTGCCACAAAATGTCATTGGTTCTGATAGATAACACTTTGTCGTCGTTGTCATCTCTAACACACAGTGTTCATTTCTAATGAGAAGAACTGGGGGTGGGGGGGTTGAGAGAAACAACTGTGGTGTCACAATCAGGTTGTATTTGTTGTGTGCTGACGCTTCATAACCAAACCATACCTGCTACAGGTTAGGGGCTGTCCCGTTACTGTAACAGGTAGGGAGACGGTAAAGATGTCAATATCTCGGGTCAGATTCCTGCTGGCAGGTAAAATTTCTTGCTCTGGTTTTATTGTCTTCAATTTCCATAAAAGTTTTACAGAGCCAGGTGCCATTTAATTGATTGTCCAGCTGCTTGGTGAGTTAGTTGATATGTTGACCAACCATTGCTTGTTCATACAGTTTCAAGCCGTTTTCATCTTTGGTTGGCTTGAATATTGCAAAACCATATCACACTTAAGACGAATAATACTTTATGTGACAGACTTTTCAAGAGGATGAGGCCATTCAATAATTACTTTTATACAAAAATAAAAAAAAATAAAAACATACGTTCGTTTCCAGCTCACATATTTCTCAGTACAAATCATAGCACACCTGAAAAAAATACTGAAACGGCACAGCTATTATAAACCACCAGTGCTATAATAGTATTTGAACATATAGGTACAATGTATAGTACTAAAACCCAGGGAAAAAAGGAATAATAATGCAAAGAAAGATAAATTATGGGGTAAAGGTAGATATGAGCGACAAACATCAACATTGACGATTTCAGGCTGTGATTTGGTCATTGTGTCCTAATCATGGGTCGTCTTCTTTGAAACTGAAGTTCAGGTCTGTTTTTATATAGAAGTAATGTAATAATGGAAACGTGGAAGATTCGAGGACACGAACGTTGATACAAATGTAAGAATAAAAGTAGTTACCGGGTGCCTTATCTGAACTGTCTGTTCGTATAGGCCTGTATGTGTGCTGTTTTAAGCCTCTGAGTTATGTCTGTAAAGGGATTAGAAAGTTGTAATTGTAGAGTAAACTCCTTTCATAAGCAAGTAAGTATACTTTTATACAGGTGCCTTTCAAGCTGATACTTCCGAGACTCTGTAATGGTCCACACATATGAACCAAAATTGGTAAGATCTATCAAAAAGAGCTGAGAAAAGTGTATCACATATTTTTTTCTCACTGACACACACACACACACACACACACACACACACACACACACACACACACACACACACACACACACACACACACACTCACTCACTCACTCACAAATGCACTGTGCACAGTCACAGACACACATACGCACACACACATACACATGCACACACGGATACGCACACAAATAAACACATATCTTTGCAGGGCAATATGAAATAATCTATTTTTTGTGTGAAAAAAGGGAAATTAACAAGATTAAAACGTCTTTCAACTTCACTGCCATTTTTGCATATGGGACGGAATCTGATATCGGTATTTTCAGAGATAAAATATCCACTGAGTGTTATGTTTAAATCCACACAACGTGAACTTTGCAACAGCTTTTTTACATATTTATGTGTAACATATGTGAAATATTTTCATTCTGAGATAAATTTAAAGGCGATAAACACAAATGCATGTTTAGTGGATACCTTCCTGTCTATCGAATGTGAACTGATCAGAACGGTGCAGCGGTGCATTCAGAAATATTGTTAGGACATTAGTATGCACTTTCTTCTGTCAGTGGCTAGTTCCAGTCGGACACTAAATTTCAGAGGCAGTTGCCAGAATAATTTCCATTGTTCTCAATGATCTTTGTATCTCCCTTACCATCCTTTTTTGCACACCTCTGACAAAGCCACATTTACAGCAAAGCTTTGTTGCAAAATTTGTACCAAGGTGTTCATATGAACTAGTCACTAATATGTCATCGGAACCATGAAACCATTTTTCTACATTACAAAGATGCTCGTTCTTTTGATATACAATCGTATGTCTCGTAATATCACTTGGAAGACAAAACTTGTTTGCTTCCTTCTAAAAGTTGTTTTTGCTTTTGTAGGCCTGTGACAGAGCTAGAGAGAAGAACAGCATCATTGGCAATTAGCATTTTAAGTATATCTATACGCCCGGGATTAAATGAATGCTTTGCTCTTTGGACAAGTCTATCGCTTATTCTTTGCTGAAGAAAGAACACAGCAGAGGGCCAAACAAACATTCCTGGTTTACATCTCGTGGACAGTAACAGAAATCGATGCAAGAATGTAGGCAAGCAAGTACTGAACTGTATATTCGTCTCAGAACATTCCAGTTTACCATGTACACCAGTCACTCGATATATTGCTCATATATATTTCTGTTAACAGATATAAAGATGAAAATATCGGAACAAGTTTGAATTCTTCAGAATATACTTTCGATAATTAGAAGATAGGAGACATAGAGGGAGAGACAGAGGGTGGAGGAAAGAGACAGAGAGAGAGAGAGAGAGAGAGAGAGAGAGGGAGAGAGAGAGAGTGAGAGGCAGACAGGCAGACAGGTAGACAGAAACAGACAGACAGAAACAGACAGACAGAAACAGACAGAAACAGACAGACAGACAGGCAGACAAAGACAACAAACGCTTCATGATCATTTGCTCCTCCAGCCAACAGAATACGACTGGCATGCGTTTTCATGATGATTGGATAATCACAGGAGGATGCAATTACGTGAAAGCGAAAACAGTTTATGTTTATGTGCAGTTCAGGGTGGACTGACCTAGACACACAGACACACAGACACACAGACAAAGGGTAGGATTGAGAGATTTTAGAGACACAGAATACAGGCAGACAGACCAACAGTCAGATAAACTAAAACTGTATTTTGAAAATACCGGTCTGAATGCCGATGGCAGTTTTTACAGTGTAGCCAACGTGCCTGAAGTTGAATCTGAATGTAGGACAGGAAGAAGGAGAGCCATTCCTGTCGACACTGGGCCAGCTTCTGTACGGTATTCCAGGTGTGGGTCAGGGCTACGAGTTCTCCCTCCTGTGTTCTGTTGTTACTGTGTTTTTCTTTGGATGTTGTGTCCAGTCCATTTCCACTGACTGTTCATGATGATGGTGTCCCTACTGTCTTGGCTGTCATTTACTGGACACCGTATTGGGCTGGAAAAGATTTGTATGATTCTTCTGGGGTTCTCTAAGTGGAAGTTGATAGCTGGGTAAGGTCGAGCTCTGTCATCCTCCAGCTTTACAACTAAAGTAGAATAGAAACGACACAGCTTAATGTTGGTGCAGTACTGGGGGGGGGGGGGGGGGTATTTCACACATTATTTGGAGAATTGAATGTATTTCTGGCGCTGCTTAGACAGCTGTTGAAGTCGATACCTGCTCCTCCGTGTCTGACTTGCTGTTTAGGTTGTTGAACTTTTCAGGGCTTTAGTGTTTTCAGTGCTTCCGTATATGAGTGGTAATCACTCTTTTCTCTACTTCTGCTTTTTCCTCAGGCACACTTTCATCATCATCATCAGGTGCCCTGCCGCATGGCGTTGGCGATCATGGACTTCCATCTGTCTCTATCTCTTGTTGCCCCAAGCATCTCCTCCACCCCCCTCGTCTTCAGCCACTCCGCAAGTCCGTCTAGCATTTTCTCCCTGGGTCTACCTGGTGCTCTCTTTCCCTCCAGCTTTCCTGTTGTGACCAGGTGCTCCAAAACCCCCTTCTCATAAAATGGCCTATAAATGTTGCCTGTCTTTTCTTAATCTTCCTTATGAATGATCTACTTGTGTCTGCTTCCATCAAGACTGTCTCGTTTGTTTTCTTTGCTGTCCATGGAACTCTCAACATTCTTCTTAGAAACCATATCTCGGCTGCCTCAATCTTGTTCTGGCTTTGTTTGTTTTCTGCCTCACATCCGTACAACAGTATTGGTTCTATACAACATTCAAGAACTCTCTTCCTGATGTTAACTGATAGGCATTTGTTGGTAAAAATGCTTGTCATCTTCTTGAATGCTGTTTTGGCTTGGCCGATTCTGCCGGTTATTTCTGATGTGCATCTGCCGTCTGATGAAATGATCGTTCCCAGGTATTTAAACTTATTAACCTGTGTCAAGGTTGTGCCATTTGCTGTTATTTTGCATGAGGGGATTTCATGTTTTTTACTGATCACCATGACTTCAGTCTTCCTGCTATTTAGTTCCAACCCCTTACCTTTGCTTTGTATTTCTAGTATATTCACAAGGTTTTGTAGGTCCCTTTCATTTTCTGCAACTAGCACGGTATCATCTGCGTATCGAATGTTGTATATCATTTTCCCTCCAACCTTTAATCCAGGGTCTTCTTCTAGGTTCCTCATGATGTTTTCGCTGTAAAGTGAAAACAGATCTGGTGACAAATACAACCTGTCTGACTCCTTTTTTGATGTTTTGGAAAGAGCTTATATTGTTTTCTATTATCATTGCAGCTCTTTGTTCCCAGTACATATTTCTGATTATTCGTAGATCTTTTCCATCAACATTGAGTCTTCTCAGTTGGTTGATCAATTCTTCATGTCTTACCCGATCGAAAGCCTTGGTATAGTCAACGAAGCATAAATACAAATCCTTATTCATCTCAATTGACCTCTCTATGATAGTTCTTAGGATGTATGTAGCATTAATAGTTCCTTTCCCTTCCACAAATCCACACTGTTCTTCTGCTATTTCTCTTTTGATTCTATTCCTTGTCCTCATCATGATTATTCTTAACAAGAGTTTTGTTAAATGACTCATCAAACTGATTGTGCGATGGAGTTCGCATTTTATAGCCCCCTGTCTTCTTTGGAAGTGCGATGAAAATTGATTTCGACATATCTTTGGGGATTTTTCCAGTGTCGTAAATTTCATTTAGGAGGACTGTTATTTTTTCTATGCCAAATTCCTCCAGGGCTTCAATCATCTCTGTAGTAATGTTGTCTGGTCCTGGGGCTTTTCCTGGTTTCATCTTTTTCAGCGCTACTCTAACTTCATCTTTCATTATGGGTGGTTCTTCAAAGTTCTTTTTTATAATGTGTTCTTCGTTTTTGTCATCCTCAAAAAGGTCTTTAGTGTACTCTCCCCATCTGTCTAATATTTTGTCTTTTTCCATGATAAGCGTGCCATCTTTCAATTTTAAGCAACCAGTTGATGTGAATGTCTTTTTCCTGCGGACAATTTCTTCAATTCGTCTGTACATACCCTGAGGATCCGTTTTGTGTCGGTCTTCCATTTCTTTGCATTTTCTTTTCAGCCAAGCTTACTTAGCTTTATTGCACCTATTCCTGATTTCTTTGTTTATCTTCCTGTATCTCTCCTCGTTTCTCTTTGCCTTCCTCCTTTCCTCCATCAAGCCCAAAATTTCATTAGTCATCCAGCTCGTTTTTGTTTTTCTATCTGCCTTTGGGATTTCTTCACAAGCTTCATTTATCAAATTTCTCAACTTCGTCCATTGTTCCTCACTGTCACCAACGTCTTCCAGATCACCGAACTTGTTTTGAACATGTACATTAAATTTTTGACGTATCACTTCATCTGTCTTTAAGAGTCCAATGTTTAGTTTGATGTTGCTTTTGGTCTGTTTCCTTTTCCGTAATTTTAGCCTAAAACTTCCCACTACAGGATTGTGGTCACTGTTGCAGTCTGCGCCTCGAAGTGTTTTTGCTGACAGTAAAGAATTTACGCCAGAAAGGAAGTCGAAAGGTCAGCAAGACTCCCAGGAGACATAACAGCTAGCCAACATATTCCAAAGGGAAAGCATTTCTAAATCTTTTGTTGATCAGGATGTAGTCAATCTGATTTTTGGTGTTATCTCCTGGACTCATCCAAGTCCATTTTCTTCTATTAGGTTGCTCAAACGAGGTGTTTCCTACTATGAACTCATTCACCTGTGCCCATTCTACAAGTTTCCCTCCCCTTTCATTTTGTGTACCAAGGCCATGAGGTCCAACTATATCCTGGTTTGAAAAAATGTTGTCTTTATTTGATCTTATTCGTTATTGACTTCATAGGCGGCTGGCTGTATGTGGTTTTCATCTTCCTTTGTAAGACAAGCACACTCTTAATTTTTGGGGTTGCACAGTTTCTACTCACCGAACTGTTACAGTCCCGTTTTTCTGTGTACTGTGTTCTTCGCTTCAGTTTGAGTGCTGCTATAACCAGATGATGATCATTGTTGACCTTGGCTCCTGTCCTCACTTTAATGTCCAGGATGATCGTCTCCATGTGCCATTTATTGATAAAAGGTGATCCGTGTTCTGTCTCCTGCACTGGAAGAACTCCAGGTCAGCTTGTGGCTATCGTGCTGTGGAAACAATGTCCGTCTAATGGCAAGGTCAAAATGGCACAAAATTCTAGGAATCTCTCTCCACTGTCATCCATGGTAACGCATCTTTCTATTCTATTCCTTTGCTGTCATTTCTAACACAATCATGTCATGTTATGGTGTGTCTTCTAGTTCAGCAAACAAATGGTCGTAAAAATCTACGTTTTGTTATTTTCATTTGTTGAAACATAGCACTGGCTGATAATTTATGTTGAAGGGAAATCAGAAAAATATTCAAACAATATGTATCTCTTGAAACCATTCTATTTGAATAATTAATTAAATACAACAGGTCTTACAGTTGCACGATATTATTTTTATGCCAGTTTACGTTGCTATTTTCATGTCAGATTTTTTTAAATTAACATTAGTTCATGTACTAACTGATGTTTTTTTTTATGATGGCTTTAATTTGTAATTTTTTTCAAGATGTCTGCAGATTGATGAATACTTCTGTGCTTTCTGTCCACGTGGTTTTGACATAACTGGGACTTAAAGCGCATTCATCGCCGTAAAAGATATATATGAACATAAAATTTGTGTAGGGATGTATTATAAAACCAGGGAATGATGAAATGAGAAACTCTGACAGCAACAGTAAAATAACCATCATTCTAATTTCCACTTTACGCCAGAAAGGAAGTGGCAAGGTCAGCAAGACTCCCAGGAGACATAACAGCTAGCCGACATATTCCTAGGGAAATAACTGTGAGTAGTAAGGACAACTCTCTACATCAGACAGTGCGCGTGTGGCTGGAACGGCTAAAACAGCAATGACTGTATCAGTTGTTTGATCAATGACTGTCGTACAAGCAATGGTGTCCGCCATGAATAGTTCATGCCTTCGTGTAGTTGGGGCATGCCACGTGATGTGTCATGGAGCTTTTCACGTGACATGTCAAACGGCTTGCCACGCATATATTGTGGGGTTTGCCACGTGATACGTCACAGGGTTTGTCACATTGTATGTCAGAGGGGTGTCAAGGTGTTATATCAAAGGGTTTGCCCATGCGATATCTCATATGGTTTGCCACGTGATATATCATATGGCTTGCCACATGATATATCATAGGGCTTGCCTCATTGTATGTCACAGGCGTTGCCACATGAGATATCACAGGACTTGCCACGTGATGTGTCATTGGCTTGCCAAATTGTTTGTCAAAGTGCTGCCACGTGATATGGCATCAGGGTGGCTATGTTAGATGTGATGTGGCTAGTCATATGACATGTCATAGCGCTTGCCACGCTGTGAGTCATAGGGATTGCCATGTTACATGTCATGTAGCTTGGTGTTTTCCCAGCACAACTTATTCCTTAATGTAGAAGTGCCAGGGAAAGACAGGGCAACTATTTCATACGCACTGGTTCATGAGGATGATGGGAAATTTGAGAACATTGGACTTGTTTCAGCTAAAGACTGCCTGAAATGGCAATGCCGCTAAATGTTTCCTCCTCCTCCTCCTCCTCCTCCTCATCATCATCATCGTCATTGTCATCGTCGTCATCGTCATTATCGTCATCATCGTCATCATTATTATCATTATCATCATCATCGTCGTCGTCGTCGTCGTCGTCACCGTCATCGTCATCATCACCATAATCATTGTCGTCATTCATTTTAGTCGTCCTTATCGTTCTCATCGCTATCGTCGTTACCGGCATCAAAGTAGCAATGAAAATGAGGACGTCTCAGTTGTTTATTACCGGATACCAGTCAGTATATACGTGTCGGTATTATCTGTATAATGTTAATGACGCTGGGATTTTCTTGTTACACAGAGAGAGTTGAGTATATTGACACTGTGAAGCAATTACTAGTTTTGTTTTTGTTCTTTACATGTATTAGTTTTGTTGCTTTCGCAACGTTTTCATTACTTTAACTATAGAAATAAAAGATAATCGTGAATATATAAATTCAAAACATACTGCTGAAAGCAACGTCAAACCCAAGTTCACCCCAAAATGTTAAGAACACATACAAAAAAAGAAAACCCAAAAAAACCCAAACATCCTGGAGATGAAATCAGACGAGCACTTATAATTGAAAGGAAGGGCAAATTCCAAATGACTTGCAGAGATCAGTCGTAATTCCCACCTGGAAAATGAGAATGAGCAAGAATGAATGTAACACATACAGAAATATATCACTTCTCAGCCATGTCACAAGATATACGTCAAAACTTTATAACAGCATATCAGGACCATAGTTGAACCATTCTTGATCAAAGCCCAGTTTAGAATCGGTAAAGAAAGAGAGCGCCCAGCCTTACTAGAAAGCATAAAATACCATAACATTTCCACTTCATTTTTGTTGATCAGGAAAAGGCAATCGACCGAATGAACAAAATCATGAAAAGTCATCTGGAATTAAAGAACAATTCTTCAACAAGATGAATGTATCTATGTAAATTGTGAGAGTGCTATAAGGACTCCAAGTCGACTTTCTCCTTGTTCCAAATAACATCTGAGATTTCACAAGGACGTATTCTATCGCAAGTCCTGTTCGTCATCTACATGGACAAAACTACCCAGTATGCAAAGTCTAATCCAGGGCTTGTCAATCAACGATTGTTTGTTATTGATACAGCGATCATGAACTAGCCAAAACACACTTTCAACAACATACAGACAAGTTAAACAACGGCTGTAAAAACTATGGCATGACAATTAGTACTGGCAAGATAGAGGTTAAATCAGTAGGACAAACACCTGACAAACTAGATATGAGAAACTTAACCAAACTTCAAAATGTAGATGCTTGAGAAGGTTATCTACTGAAGATAGAGAAATGGACCAAGAAATTGAGATCAGAGTCCAAAAGAGTCAGTGTTGTGTACATCCTACTTTTACCCCATCTAAAACACCAATCCAATGGAAACAGACCAAAGAAAGCATTGCAGTAGTTGTGGTGCTGACACTGATTTACTTGTGCCAAACCTGGACTCTAAATAAAACCCTTGAAAAAAATCACAATCTATCAGATGAGATGGCTCGGTCAAGCAGCAGGCAACACAAAACAGACATGATGATAAAATAAAAGATCCAGAAAATGATTGAAACAGTACCTGTCTATCACGATATCACACAACTATAAATCAAATGGTTTGACCACCAGACCAGGATGCCAGTAAACCATCCAGCCCTTCCAGCCGACAACACCAGGTACTCATGCTTCATAGCCAGAAGTACTCATACTTCATAGCCACAGGATGGTCACGGCAACGCTGGACAGAAGGAATGGCCAACACACGTCTGCACCAGGCTGCCCATCTAACTGCAGACTACCACTTTCACGTCTCCACAGCTCCCGGTGCAAGCGGACGAAAAACAAAAAGTGAAGTAAGTACGTGAATATATGGGTTATAAAAGTCAGTACTTGATTTTAATACAGATCGCTGGGAAAGGTAAAAATAGTTGATTCAGACATTTCCATTGTTTGTTATCAAAATTGTTTCAGCCAAATAAGCTTATCAGTCACACGTTCAGAGAAAAGAAAATGTCTTGTCATCTCACAGGGGCATAAAATACTCAACGCTTTCAAAGAGGTTATTTCTGGCTATTTCTTGGCTATTCTTTTATATAAACAAAATATCATGACGAATGAATGTTTGGTCTTCCAAATGCCTTCGGTACTTTTAAAGATACTTTCTGAATCCAAGTTCCATACAGTATTGTCACTGATCTTTCTGGATAACACATCTGCTTCCAGATTTTTTTCCAGGGATAAGACGAATAATGATCAGGTCTTTTTTTTTTACCACTGCCAAATTTCTTTTCAGCAGAATCACATTTTGCGAATGGACTCCACTCACGTTTTTCACATGTGCCAGTGCCAGTATTGCTTGTCAAAATCTTTACATGTTTATTCCCTATCCTCTTTCGAAAACTTTTCAGAGCGTATTGTATTACTAGTAATTCAAGAACATCAATATGAAAGCATCTAATCTTTCTTGCTCGGATCAGCGGCCTTCTATGGACACAGACTGACATACACCCTACTTGCCACCTAAAGTAGATGCCTCTGTTTTGATTTCCACTTAGGATTTTTCTTTGACCCGAACAAAAATTGCTGTGCTAAAATTCTGAATCCTTATTTGTATGTTTGGACAGTCATTCATCACCCCTTTAAAATGTCCTGTGTATTGTTTTAAGGTGACAGACGAATCCAGTTCTATACTTTGTGCCATGATGGACCCTCCCCAACTACAGGGAAAGTGGTTACTATGGGTCCGATGGCTTGTGCCGAGGCTTGAGGGTCAGTTTCTGTTTTGTTTGATCGCCCTTATACGTTTCTGTTCCTTCTTCTATTCTCTCTCGGTCTGTCTGTCTGCCTGTCTGTCTATCTGTCGCTCTTTCTCTCTATATATATATTATCTTATCATTACATATATAGATATATATCTATATCTATATATATATATAGAAAGAGAGAGACAGACAGACAGACAGATAGATAGATAGATAGACAGATAGATAGATAGATAGATAGATAGATAGATAGATAGATAGATAGATAGATAGATAGATAGATAGATTCGTGTGTGTATATCTGTGTACGCGTATGTGTGTGTGTGTGTGTGTGTGTGTGTGTGTGTGTGTGTGTGTGTGTGTGGTGTGTGTGTGTGTGCGTGTGTGTGCACGTGCTCAACTGTTGCTGTTTGTCGCATTTTTAAGGCCATTTCAGTGGCCACAGAAGCTGGGACAATTTGACAATGTTCTGATAATGATGACGATATGGATGGTAATCACAATGCTGTGGAATTTCATCTGGGACTGAAACTGCATGACAGGGCTATACCCCATGCTTGCTGTCGTATTACTTGTATATGCTGGTGTCAACCGGTGTTGTTCACATTTTAGCAACACCCTCAATGACGTATCCGTGAAGTGGATGTCGGTCGTCTGTGTTGTTCCACTCTTCCGTGGCACGTTCAGCTCTGGATAAGAGCCAGTCAGGGCCGATGATCGCACAGTCATTCTTTTTTTTTCTGTTAGTGTGATTGTCATTTCCTCTAAAATATATATCCCGCCTTGTTGTGAGCATGAGGGCAGATGTTTTGTCACGCATGATAAACACAAGAAACTGAAATAGCCTGATTTTGCAGTCATTGAGTGTTCTTTTGGCGTTGATCATACCCGTTAATTTGTTCTCTTTATTCATCTTTAGTTCGCCGTCTACGCCGTCAGGTTTCCTACATTTGGCCATGAATGTGGCCTGTTTGACTAGTTCCTGCCGGTTACCATGGAACTGGGTAGTCAGAGATTTAAACGTATTGATAGCTGTCATCAATAAATGATGCTGATAGCAAATCTTATGTCCTCAGATGAGCATACTGTAGTTTCATCAATTTTGTAAAATATCTTGGAAGCATGACACATCATTTAGCAGGCATGTGCAGAAATAAACTCAACTTTCCAATGAAACGTAATTTTGTTATATTCTGAATCAACTGGGACGTAGTACTATGTATGTCGTAAAGCTGTACAACCTTCTTTCCTCGCTATATTTGTGGCGGGGATCTGAGCTTTCCGTTTATACGTGTTTCTACACCACATTCTCATTAAACTTCTTTAAGAATGAAAACCTGACTGCTTTGAATTATCTGCTATGGGATGATACATATGGGCGATATTAGTCTTCTGCGAAGATTTTTTCTTGCATTTCAAAGATTTTTTTATGTTATTATCCACTTCGCAAATGTCCTTGCATCTGGTTTTGAGAAGCATCCACTTTTGTGTGGTGAGGAATTTCTACAAAAGGTATCGGGTTTCTGCTTCTATTTCAGCTATAAATTCATCAGAAATAGTTTCTACCATTTGAGTCTGAAATGGTTTTACCTTCCTCTTTCAAATGGTCTTTCACTGTCTTTTGTTTGAATAGGTTTCACCTGTGTCACCTTTCTAGCTCTTTGTTGTGGCTCTCGCCGTCAGCTTCCACGACTCTTGCGACTTCTTGGTGCCAAAGTTCTTCAGATATCGTATGACAGATTCTGCTTTGGAAGTATTTCCCTGGTTGATAGTGCCGTTGTTGGGTCAATCAATTATTGAACTATTTTTTCAAGAATGGAAGCAAAACATATTATTTTAGGCGTATAAATTCTTATTTCATCTAGATAAACATAGTACGGATACATAGGCCACGAAAATTAAATAAATGTACACAGATGGATCTGGATTTGTTTGGTGAAACGGTGGAGTCCAGTTACAAACTTGATTCAAGTGACAGCTACGTTTACATTGGCAGTTTAAAACTAAATTCAAACGCATAAGTATTTGTCTGTTGAAAATTGTTGCTCTTTGTCATATAACCTGTACAGACTATGTGCAACACATCTTTAAGTTTATGACATACAAGTAAACCGTCCGTGTCTGAGTCCTGTGTCTCTCGTCAGTCGCTATAGCGCTATCAACTTTGCTGTTTCAGTTCAGCGCCTTCTTCTTCTTCCTTATCTCCCACCTCCTCCTCCTTTACATTTCCCATTTCTTTCTGTGTACTTTCTTTCCCATTCTTACCTTTGTTCTCTTTCCTCCTTTGTCATCTTCATGTCAGTCTCACAGTCCTTTGTTTGTATCCATCCTTGTTATGTGAACACTCGTGTGTGCCTGTGTGTGTGTGTGTGTGTGTGTGTGTGTGTGTGTGTGTGTGTGTGTGTGTGTGTGTGTGGTGTGTGTGTGTGTGTTTGTGTGTGTGTTTGTGGTGTATGTGTACGTTTCTGTGTGTTTGTGTGTGTGTGTGCATATGGAAATGAGGACCTGCATAGCTATTTATGTTTGCACTTTCAGATAAAACGACGTGCATTTTGTTTCATTGCAAACTGACTGACCTGAAGTCTGCTGATATCAGTGTGGACACTGCACCTGGCAATGGACAGCCACACATCGCCACACATCGCTATGCATAGCCTCAGGCTGTACACACAGGCAGACAGACGACAGACAAAAGCTTCGGCAGCGACCATTGGCCACATGTGCCAAGGACTACCACTCAAGATCTGGCCTGTTTTACCAACTGACTCCTTAACCCGGCGAATGCATTGCCTAATCAGACAGATGGAGCCATGGAAACTGTGAATAGTATAATATTTGACCCTCGTGATTTAGTGTTCTTTTATATTTTATTTACAAAATTTACCACACTTACAATGGTAATTATCTTATTCCATTCTATTTTACTTTAGTTTATTTCACGTAAAATATTTGCACATAGTTTATTTCATATAAAATATTCACACACCCATATTCCCTTGAGAAAGACATGCATGCTTTAGAGACAAGGCAATGCCATCACACCTTGGTCTGTGTCGCTCTCACACACCTCTCTTATAAGGGGTCTGTGGTTGCTCCTCTTTGTGACCTGACTATTTTCAGACAGCGGCAACAGCTCAACCAATAGCAACTGTCTTCTGCAGTAGTCAAGTTAACTTTTCTTTTGAGGTTACATATTTTTTTCGGTGTGTGTGTGTGTGTGTGTGTGTGTGTGTGTGTGTGTGTGTGTGTGTGTGTGTGTGTGTGTGTGTATGTGTGTGTTGTGTGTGTGTGTGTGTGTGTGTGTGTGTGTGTGTGTTTGTATGTGTGTGTGTGTGTGTGTGTGTGTGCGCGCGCGCATGTGTTTGTTTGTTTCTTTCTTTCTTTTCTTTGTGTGATCTTTTGTTTATATATATATATATTTTTGTGTGTGTGTGCGTGTGTGTGTCCGAAAGTGGTTTCAAGTCAAAATGATTAATGCAATTTTGATTAACATTTTCAGAATGCAGATTGTATCCAGCCCGGGCAGCTGTACATGTCAAGAAATGAAACGATATTTTTCACACTCTGCTTTCTGTAATTGTCTGAGCTTTGAGTCTTAGCCAGACACGCACGCACACGCACATGTACATACACTCGCGGGCACACACTCACACACACACACACGCATACACACACACACGCACGCACGCACGCACGCGCACACACTTCATTATCATTATCATCATCATCTTCATCATCATAAACAGTTCATTATCAGGTTAACTGCACTGATATTTTTGATATTGTAATTATACGAACAAGAAACTCTTATACACCAAATTATACGGAATTTCAAAGTCCAAATAGAAAAAAAACATATTGGGGAAATCTTTAAAAACGGGTGAGTCCTAATACAAAAAAAATCAACAACATGTTTAAAATATGCACTCGCTCACCCACATACATGTATAAAACACGCACGCACCTGCACAAGAGAGAGAGAGAGAGGAGAGAGAGAGAGAGAGAGAGAGAGAGAGAGAGAGAGAGAGAGAGAGGAGAGGAGAGAGAGAGAGAGATGTGGTGGAAAGCCTTTGGCTTTAAATTCTTCAGCATTATCTTATTCCCTCCACGGACGAATCCGACTGAAGAAAATCCGATTTCATTAATTTTCACGAGGTTTAGCTGCTCTCCTCTTTTCTGATTTTGGCAGTTCCCTCTGAGGAGAGGCAGCTTGGAACGCTAGCCAGGATTAGGTTAGATCTGTTAGCATTTGTGTGTGACACAGGCTTAAGATGGTTAACACTTGCAGCCGTCTGTACTTTAGCACTGGAAACTAAGGTTTGTATGAGGTGGAATGTTCGCCTTTGGTTTTCTGTTTGACTGTTTGTTTGCTTTGTTGTTATTGTTGTTGTTGTTGTTGTTGTTGGTGGTGGTGGTGGTGGTGGTGGAGGTGTTGTTGTTTTTGAATGTCTAATCTCCCCTTTTTAAGAGAATGTTAGATACTGATATTGAAGATTGTGTATCTTTTTGTGAGTATTTCATAGATATTATGTATGTGTGTATCTATAGAAGTTGTGTATACTTTGGTGCCCCTAATGTAGATCTGAATCATTACACTCAACTACTATTATTATTGTTATTATTATTATTATTATTATTATGAAACACAGATGTAAGAACCATAACTAACTCGATACAATTTGTTCATGTGCAAACGTATAAAAAAATGAAATGTATTTG
>CM060314.1:76517328-76519828 GCA_030674185.1 Monoplex corrugatus | reverse complement strand
CGATTCCAGGTGAGATAATAATTTGCTCGCCTTATGTGTATCCTTAAGGAATCCCTGCATGGACGGAAATCATCTCATCTCATCTCTCTCCCTTGCCAGGATCGGCAGTAGGAGCCACGCTCGACGTCACAAATTTTCTCCAGGTCACACGATCGATACATCTGTGGGCGATCTCCTGGATCCCCAGACCAAAGACCAGCGACGTTATTGAAAAAGAAGGTATGCGGTCGTCCCTTTCTTCTCCTCGATTCAACTGTCCCCTGCAGGACCGTTGACATCAGATCTGTTTCGGTGTTTCTGATCGCATGGCCTACGTATTTCAGCTTTCTTTTGTTGGTCTCTGTCAGCAGCTGGAGCCTGACATTCAGTTCCTTTAACACGCTATCGTTTGTTCTTCTGTCTGTCCATTTGACTCTGAGACGTCGTCTATAGAGCCACATTTCTGCTGCGGTGAATTTATTTTCTTCGTCTTTTCTTAGTGTCCAGGCTTCGCAACCATACATTAAAACAGGCCAAATCAAATTTTTCAGGATTCTCAGTTTTTCTTTGGGAAGCACTCTGTCTTTCCATACGTTGTTTAACTGGATCTTTTTTTTGTTTGTTTTGTTTTACCATTACAATTCTTGTTTTCACATTATTGTGCAGGAGCCGTCATTTGCTTTCACAGACGTAAAGGCTCATATCAATTCTATCATATCTCGTAAAGAGCTGTCCTTGCTTTGCACTGAAAGGCACCAGGAATTTCTCATAGCACGGGTTGTTGACGTCTTGGTCAGAGGAGCTTCTGTACAGAAAGAATATAAATGATTCTAATGAATCTAAGGGCAGACTCGGCGAATTTCAAGCTGAGCAAAAGCCTCCAGGAACTCAACATGTTGCTTCATAATCTTCACTGCAAGGCTGTTTTCCTTCCTGATGAATGTACTATTAGCAGGAGTAGACGCACTCTTTTATTTCTGTCATACATAAATGTTCATCTGAATAAGAGAGCATACTCCAGATGGGATTTGTGGAGGGGAAAGGAACTATTAATGCCATATACATCCTAAGAACTATCATAGAGAGGTCAATTGAGATGAATAAGGATTTGTATTTATGCTTTGTTGACTATACCAAGGCTTTCGATCGGATACGACATGATGAATTGATCAACCAACTGGAGAGACTCAATGTCGATGGAAAAGATCTACGAATAATCAGGAATATGTACTGGGAACAAACAGCTGCAATGAGAATAGAAAACAATATAAGCTCTTTTCAAAACATCAAAAGAGGAGTCAGACAGGGTTGTGTTTTGTCACCAGATCTGTTTTCACTATATAGCGAAAACATCATGAGAAACCTAGAAGAAGACCCTGGATTAAAGGTTGGAGGGAAAATGATAAACAACATTCGGTACGCAGATGACACCGTGCTAATTGCAGAAAATGAAAGGGACCTACAAAACCTTGTGAATATACTAGAAACAGAAAGCAAAGGTAAGGAGTTGGAACTAAACAGCAGGCAGACTGAAGTCATGGTGATCAGTAAAAAACATGAAATTCCCTCATGCAAAATAACAGCAAATGGCACAACCTTGATACAGGTTAATAAGTTCAAATACCTGGGAACGGTCATTTCATCAGACGGCAGATGCACATCGGAAATAGCTGGCAGAATTGGCCAAGCCAAAACAGCATTCAAGAAGATGACAAGCAAGCATTCTTACCAACAAATGCCTATCAATTAACATCAGAAAGAAAGTCCTTGAATGTTATATAGCAAGACGGAGGCAGCCGAGATGTGGTTTCTAAGAACAATGTTGAGAGTTCCATTGACAGCTAAGAAAACAAACGAGACAGTCTTGATAGAGGCAGACACTCATAAGGAAGATTTGGAAAAGACAGGCAACATTTATAGGCCATTTTATGAGGAAGGGGGATTTGGACCACCTGGACACAACGGGAAAGCTGGAGGGAAAGAGAACACCAGGTAGACCCAGGGAGAAAATGCTGGACGGACTTGCAGAGTGGCTGGGGACGAGAAGGGTGGTAGGGCAACGAGAGATAGAGACAAATGGAGGTCCATGATCGCCAACGCTATGCGGCAGGACACCTGATGATGATGATGATGGTGGTGGGAATGGAGAAGAGATACATGCGCGCGCGAATGTGTGTATTCATGTCTGAAGTGTATTTGTGCCTGTGTACGTGTGTGTCTGGATGCTCGAGCATTGTTATAAACAAAAAATCAAAAGCTCACACACACACTGCCATTTTTTCGAAACGTACCCAACTTGGAATCAACCTTCAGGGCAAATACAGATAGCACGACAAGTGTTGACCATCTTAAGCCCTGTCATACGCAAATGTCTCACCGACCTAACCTAATCCTGGCCAGCGTTCCAAGCCGCTGCTCCTCAAGGGCAATGACCAAAACCACACAGAGAGAACAGCCCAGGCTCGTCTTGTGACAATAATGACATTGGGTTTCCTCCTGTCCGATTCCTCAGTAGAGGGAC
>CM060314.1:76457328-76509828 GCA_030674185.1 Monoplex corrugatus | reverse complement strand
ATCCAAACTCAATGTACATAGGCAACTTTTCCAAGCCTCTAAAACAAAAGTATCCACCCTCATTGCATCTGCAAAAACAAGCTATTTCCAAACCAAAATCCTGAATGCCTCTTCTTCAAAAGAACTCTTTACAACCATGAATCATCTCCTTGGCACACGAAAAGATTTACCTCTCCCAACAAAACACACAAATGAAGAACTCCCATCTGTATTTTCCAAGTATTTCACCACCAAAATACAAACTCTTCGTGACAGGCTTGACAGGACACCCTGTCAACCATGCCCACCTGACCCTTCCTTCCCTGGCACACCTCTTACTACTTTTACCCCAGTCTCACAAGAAGAAATTCTCAACACAATCAGATCCATGTCGTTCAAAACCTGCGAACTGGATCCTCTTCCAGGTTCTCTCTACTCTGACTGTCTCCCTACGCTCCTCCCATTCATCACTGACATCATCAACACTTCTCTTCAAACTGGAACTGTCCCAGATTCTTTCAAGTTTGCTATTGTTCACCCTCTCCTCAAGAAATACAATTTAGACCCAAATGAACTGAAAAATTACCGGCCTATCTCTAATCTCTCTTTCTTGTCAAAACTGCTTGAAAAAGTTGTCCTCAACCAACTGAACTCTCACCTGTCTGCCAACAATCTCCTCAATCCTTTCCAGTCAGCCTACCGCCAGTGCCATAGCACTGAAACTGCCTTGCTACACATTCTCAACAATCTCCTCCTTGCAACTGATACTGGCAAAGTCTCTCTCCTCACACTCCTTGATCTGTCTGCAGCCTTTGATACCATTCATCATGGTATCCTCCTTTCTAGACTTCATCATACTTTTGGCATCTCTGACATTGCTCTCTCCTGGTTCACTTCATATCTATCAAACAGAAAACAAACTGTTCTCATCAATGGCACTTACTCTCAACCTGCATACCTGACCTGTGGTTTCCACAAGGATCTGTCCTTGGCCTTGTTCTTTTCACTCTTTACACCTCCCCCCTGTCCACCATCATCAACTCCCACTCTATAAAACACCACTTCTATGCTGATGACACCCAACTTCAAGACAGTGACTCACCTGACAATATACAGCGCCTCTTGACTCGCACCACTGAGTGTTACTCGGACATTAAAAATTGGATGACATACAACAAACTTCAGCTAAATGATGACAAGACAGAAGCTATCCTCATTGGCACCCATTCAGAAACTTTCTCAGCTGCCTCCTCTTTCTCTCCCATTATGTAACACATCAGTCCCAATTTCTGATTCAGCTAAAAACCTTGGCGTCTGCATTGATTCTACCCTCTCCATGAACAACTTTGTTTCTCAAACTGCCAGATCTTGCTATTATCACCTCCATCGTATAAGCCTGATCAGGAAGTATCTCTCTGTCGAAACAACTGCAAAACTCGTTCTCTCCTCCATAATGTCTCGCATTGACTATTGCAATTCACTCCCGTCCGGTCTTCCTGCCTCCACCACTCACATCCTACAGCGCATTCAAAACAATGCTGCACGCCTTGTACTCAAAAGAGAAAAAGCTGACCACATATCTCCTCTCCTGGCACAACTTCACTGGCTCCCTGTATCAAAGCGCATACAGTACAAACTAGACACCATGTGCTACAAAAGCCTCAATAACGCAGCCCCCGATTACCTGTCAAGCCTACTTGAGATCTATGTTCCCTCACGTACCCTCCGCTCTGCCTCCGATCCTCTGACTTTTCGCTTTCCACGCACGAGCCTTCTCTGTTTCTGGTCCGCTCTCCTGGAACAAACTTCCTCTCTCAGTCCGTCAGCAACCTACTTTTGTCTCCTTCAAGTCCGCTCTCAAAACTCACCTTTTCTCCTCTGCATAAAATCCTGACCTCACTCAATCCCCTCTGCAGCCTGTCTCCACTCGGAGGGGAATCACATTGCAATATATAATTGTATATAATATGCTCTCTATAATTTTCCATTGCTTTTATTCTTTCTCCCCATTTATAGCCGTGTGCGTGCGTGTGTGTGTGTGTGTGTGTGTGTGTGTGTGTGTGTGTGTGTGCGTGAGTGCGTGTGTGTGCGTGCGTGCGTGCGTGTGTGTGTGCGTGCGTGCGTGTGTGTGTGTCTGTTTCAGCGCTTAGATTTGATTTTATCAAGATTTTGCGCTATATACATATTGTAATTATTATTATTATTATTACGACATACAGAAATACATGTATCAATTTCGATTTTTCATGTACTGACTCTAGAGCTATCCTTTACATCAAAAATGATAATATTATTTCGGTAGTCCAGCTGATTCTCAGATCCCCAGTTGGCAGATTATTATGAAGAGTTAATTAATTTTTGTATGTTGTTATTTGACACGGTTAATTCATTGTTCTGAATTATTGATTGTAATTGTTCCCTTTCTTACATTCAAACTTCCATTACCCCTCCCCATCCCCACCCGCACCCCATTATTTTTTTTTGTCCATTTCCTTTTCCTTTTATTTTTTTGTTTGTGTGTGCATGCGTGTGTGTGTGTGTGTGTGTGTGTGTGTGTGTGTGTGTGTGTGTGTGTGTGTGTGTGGTGTGTGTGTGTGGTTTTTGTGTGTGTGTGTGCGTGTGTGAGTGTGTGTTTGTGTGTGTGTGTGTGTGTTTTGTGTGTGTGTGTGTGTTTGTGTGTGTGTTTGTGTGTGTGTGTGTGTACTTGCACGTTCAAGCATGCATTTGCTTGTGTGTATGTATGGGTAAGTGTGTGTCTACGTTCGCGTGGAGAGTGAGAAAAAGTTGAGTTGGTCAGATACTATATGCGACTGCTGCCTTATAGATGATTGTGCACATGCACAAAACTGGATGAAACAAATGAACTATTCTTCAATATCCATTTTACATTGAAGTGTCACCGTAAAAGCACATACATGTTGTCTGAATCAAAATGGTCAGGTCTTATTGATAGACTACCATTTTAAGTGCTGTTAATCATTTAGTGGTCGTTTTATCAAGCTCATGATAAATAATAAATACATAATGTACACAATACATAAACAGAAAAATAGTAAATATCAGTCGCCAAGCTGTAGTGGTTAGCGTAAAGGACAAGCAACTGGAAAGTTGTGGGTTCGAATCTCCATCAGTCCTTTCAAAATAATTGTCGGAATTTTTGGCTCCAGCTGGCTCCTACCAAGAGTTGAGTGTTCTATGGATTTGTTGGGAAGACTAAAACCACACAGTCAAGTCTCATCCACTTCAAAGAGGTGTCATTGACGGTGTTGATTAAATCGTCTAACCAATACCGCAAGTGTCTATCTCTTGAGCCTGGTTGATGCCAATATGTTTTGTGATAGAAAGCGTAGAGTACAGCCATGTTACGCAATCTCAGTCCTTGATGGAACTCCATGCATCATAATTATCATCCTCATCATTATCATCATCATCACATTGTAAAACTGTGCCAGCTTCTGTGGCCATTAATGTAGCATAGAGAATGGGACAAAAAGAAAGGGTGAACACAACTCAGTGCAGTGCTCCTTAAAACATACATAACTTGCAACAGCTGTTATTATGATAACCGTTTATCATCATTCAAACAGTGGGTAGTTTTTCTTTTGACTAAAATCTTTATTAATATCCATAATAAAATAACAGCTAATTATTAAAAGCTTTCTTCCTTGGTAGGCAGTGTTTGCATTCAATAGGACGAGAACAGGCACTGCTGTATTCCACTGAAATGACCCAGAACAGTGCAGGGTTCCTTCGGTGAGTGGCCCCATGTCAGCTCAACATCTCTGTCTCCTGTGGGCTTCCTGCCACTGGGCATGCAACTGAAAAGACTCAAGGTTGGTGCTGTGTTCGGGAGCTGAAGTAAGCTGCATGAAGAAAAGCCATATGAGACAACACAGAGGCTGGGATAGCAAAACATAAAAGCAAACAAACAACAACAAAAACTTCCCGAAAACTTTGTTTATAATCATTGAGAACTTATTGTGCCATGTCCATTCAGACAGCAGCCATTGCTTGTTCCGTGTGCTATAGTTGAATGTCAGCAAAACCCATATTGATAACTATTCTATATACTAAACAATAAAGATTAAAATAGGACGTACACTTCATACATGTATATTCAAGACGACTTAAAATCATCTGTGGCTCTAATGTGTAAAAGTTATTGACTATAAGCAATAATTTTTGTTAATATCTTTTTTCCGACTTGTAGACTTACCTACATCAGGGAGATTTATTCAGTCGCTGATTGATTGATTGATTAATTGATTGATTGATTGATCGATCTATATATTTGTCTCCAGAAAAAAAAAAAAACACGAAAAAAAGAATAAGAACACGTATTTGATACAACAAGACAAGACAGGCGTAAATTTTCGGCCAACTGGCCTTTGTCAAGTGCAAGGTTGCAAACAAACACTAGGTAAAAAAAAATTAGGAGAAAAAGACTGAAACTTTCCTGCTGCTCCTTCCAGTGTGAGAAAACGAACAAAAATTAGGAGGAAAAGACTGAAACTTCCCTGTTGCTTCTTCTAATTCCTTTTCTCACACTGGAAGGAGGAGCAGGGAAGTTTCAGTCTTTTTCTCCTAGTTTTTGTATCTAGTGTTTGTTTGTTTATGATCTTACGCTTGACAAAGGCCAGTTCGCGAAAATTTACGCCTGTCTTGTCTTGTATTGAATACGTGTTCTTATTCTTTTTTCATGATATTTTTTTCCGGTTCCAGTTTGCTTGAACGCGGCCAGTCATACTTGTTTTGGATTTTTTTTTTATCAAATATTTGTCTGTTTGTTTGTTTTACAATGTCAATCAAAACAGACCAGCAGTTGGATGAATCTTCCAACATGACTGACTAGAAACAGAACAAACGACATACTGGGCCTGCCTGGCTGCTGTACGTGTAGCGGTGGCATGACTAATTCCACACGGTTCTTAATCCTTAGTCAGCCAACATAATTCCTCTCTGTCCCTCAGGAACTCCCTGCCACAGGAAGCAGTCACAATTTCCTTAATTAATATCATCCCTGACAGGAACGTAAGCCTCGTGGGACGAGGCTTCTGTTTTATGTTTGGGGAATATTCCAATGGATGGAACAAAAGCGTTATCTGTTTTGGATCTGACAGTCTCTGGAGATAGACATCTGTCACTATACAAGCCATTTCACCCTTTTCATTATTTTGATGATCTCTAATTATTTCATCTTGAGTTATGTAGTTGAAAGAGTATTGGGTAGGATGGATTGGGCAAGGCAGCAAATCAGTCAGGGTGGTTGTTCGTTCTTTCAAAATAAATCCAGACATAAAGTATTGAAATAAACGTTTTGACATGGTTTACTGGAATGTTTTTGTTATGCATAATACCTGTGTATAGGCGTATTTAAAGTATGCTACTTACCTTCAAAATGTGGCATCTCTGACCATTTTAAGTTTAATTATAGTAGCTGATTTTGTTTATTGTCTATTCACCTTCGTCAGACAACATACCTGTACTTTCTTTCTGACACAATTCATTGCCTACATATATCACGGTGTGTGAGTTTTGATATCTCTCATAATTTCCTTCAATGCTGTCCCTGTGGGTACGCCGGAGCTCTTTCAGTATAAATAGCAGCCCCACATTTTAGAAATTCTTTGCTAAAATTTTCCTGTTTTCTGTCACTGTCTTTGTTCTGTTGTGTTCCTTTGCTTTGTGTCATTTTTTCCATCATGTTCTTCCTTGCTGGTCTATTCCACCTTATGTGTTCTATAAAGCTGCACATATTTTCTCTTAGAATTTGATAATTGGGTACATTATTAAGTGCATTTTTGGCACTGAAGAAATGTGTCCCACGCGCGCGCGCGCGCACACCACACACACACACACACACACACACACACACACACACACACACACACACACACACACACACACACACACACACACCACACACACAGATATATCTATATATCTGTATACATATGTATATGTATATCTATATGTATATGTATGTGTATATATATATCTATATGTATATGTATATACATATATGTATATGTATATGTATATATATATGTATATGTATATCTATATGTATATGTATATATATATACATATATGTATATATATATGTACATATGTATGTATCGGTGTGTGTGTCTGTGTATGTGTGTGTGTGTTTGTGTGTATGTGTGTGTGTGCGTGTGTGTGAATGTGTGTGTGTGTGTGTGTGAATGTGTGTGTGTGTGAATGTGTATGTGTGTGTGTATGTGTGTGAATATGTGTGTGTGTGTGTGTGTGTGTGTGTGTGTGTGTGTGTGTGTGTGTGTGTGTGTGTGTGTTGGAGTGTTTTACATTTGTATTCAGGTTTGTTACTTTAATCCCTTGGTCATAAAGTGGAAGGAGTGGTTCACTCTAGGGGCGTATCCTCAGTTTATATGCGCGAATGCATTGATGTGTGTATATAATTGTCCTTTTTTCCAGTGAGGCGAGGTGCGCTTTTTGAGATGGTTCCAGTTGTGACAGGTAGTTGGCTGGGCTTAAAACAACAATACTAATAACAATAATCTTCCAAAACTTTCAGTTTCAGCTAAGTGTGTGAGTGAGTGTCTGTCTGTCTGTCGGTCCGTCTGTCTGTCTGCCTGTGCCTCTTATTTGTCTGTGTGTGTTGTGTTTGTGTGTGTATGTGTGTGTGTGTTGTGTGTGTGTGTGTGTGTGTGTGTGTGTGTGTGTGTGTGTGTGTGTTAGTGTGTGCGTGTGTACATGCGTGTTGATGTGCATTTGTATGTGAAACAGAGAGAGAGAGAGAGAGACAGAGACAGAAAGAGATTGAATGACACTCAAAGGATTGACTGACTGCGTGTGCGTGCGTGTGTGTGTGTGTGTGTGTGTGTGTGTGTGTGTGTGTGTGTGTGTGTATGTGTGTGTGTGCGTGTGTGTGTGTGTGTGTGTGTGTGTGTGTGTGTGTGTGTTGTGTGTGTGTGTGTGTTGTGTGTGTGTGTGTGTGTGTGTGTGTGTTGTGCGTGCATGAGTGCATATTGTCTGAAAATTACCTGTCTCTGATTTCATGGGAGGCCTCGCCTGATGGAACACGTTCTGTGCTGAGACAAGCCAGCCTGATTATATTCTAATACGCTTGGATGATCAGCAGTATGGACTTTTTTCACTTGAGGGAACTCTGAAAGAGATTGCGTATTTTGGAATGACGCAGTCTGCACATCGCAGTATGCATATCAGTCAGAGTGGCTGCTAATTCTTAGATTGTATGACAAATTTTAAAGGCAGAAAAACTTTCACATACTTTTGTTTTTTTTTGTGACTTGTTTCTTTGTTTGTTGAGATTTTTATTTCATGTTAAGTTTAATTTTAGTTTATAGCATTTCTCTCTCTCTCTCTCTCTCTCTCTCTCTCTCTCTCTCTCTCTCTCTCTCTCTCTCTCTCTCTCTCTCTCTCTCTCTCTCTCTCCCTGTGTGTGTGTTGTGTGTGTGTGTGTGTGTGTGTGTGTACGTGTGTGTTGAAATACCTGAACTTTTTTAGGGAGCAAATGAATAAACAGAGAAACGCCGGTGGAGGAAATATTTATAACGTCATTGCTGGTATGTGATGACTGTTATTGTGCCATCTGTGATGAAGATCATATGACCAGTCGATCCGTTAATTAAGCAGAGAGGCGATCTCTTTTATTGTGGATAAACTGGTTTTATTGACCGACTGACGAAACTCCTACACCCGGGAAATATCAGTCTCACATACATCATTGTGCTTGACATTATCTGATCATCAGAAAGATCGTTGTTCGTTGTCATCATCATCAGTGGCTGTGGTGGCAGTGGTGGTTATAGTAATGGTGTGTGTGTGAGTGTTTGTGTTTGTATGTCTGTGTTTGCTTGCGCACGTGCGTGCACATATGTGTATATATGTGTACATGAATGTGTGTTTCCATATGTGTGAGCGAGGAACAGGTAGAAAGACAGACAGACAGAGACAGAGATAAAAAGACAGACAGTGAATTTCTGTAAGATGGGACAGGTAGAGACTAATATATCATAGTGTTTCCAAAGACACCAGTAGTAACAAAATGAGGTTCTCTCACCAGTGCAGTGGCCATGGTGTAGTGACTGAGACAGCAGATATGACTGAGATTGTTGATTCAACTTCCATCACTTTTGTCAAAGCCACTGTGGTATGTTTGGGCCCCGGCTCATTGGAAGATGGGTAACAGTCAAATCTCATTCACTTCTGGGATGTGTCACTGAGGGTGCTGCTCAAACTTCTCACACAATACTATACTGGAATGGACTCCAGAGCATCATCATTGCCATCCTGATTATTATGCATCAACATAATATTGTCCAAGACTCAATAGACACAGTAGCATAAAACATGGGATAGGAAAAACATTCTCTCAGTATTGAAATACCACAATTTTCTGCTTGTGCACCCCTACTTGTTTACCATATAGATTGTATCGTGACTAAAAAATATCGTAACTGACAAGCCTGAAAGCAGAGTTTTGTGTGCTTGAAGCTTGTCTGACCACGTGTTCTACTAACACATCCATGTCGTTTTGGAAATGGTTCGTCAGTTTGAAGTCTACAGCTCTCGTTCAAAAAGACCTTCATCCCGCGTGGTGGTTTTAGATTTCTTTTACTTTTTCCCGTTTGCATTTTGTACATTCTTTACAGATGTCCTGTTTGCATTTTGTACATTCTTTATAGATGTCCTGTTTGCATTTTGTACATTCTTTACAGATGTCCTGTTTGCATTTTGTACATTCTTTATAGATGTCCTGTTTGCATTTTGTACATTCTTTACAGATGTCCTGTTTGCATTTTGTACATTCTTTACAGATGTCCTGTTTGCATTTTGTACATTCTTTACAGATGTCCTGTTTGCATTTTGTACATTCTTTACAGATGTCCTGTTTGCATTTTGTACATTCTTTACAGATGTCCTGTTTGCATTTTGTACATTCTTTACAGATGTCCTGTTTGCATTTTGTACATTCTTTACAGATGTCCTGTTTGCAGCATTTGCTTGTTTACTGACATGCCGTTTGTAGATAATGTGTAGTTTCTTTACAGTAGGTCTGTTTACAGACAGTGTACATGTAGTTTCTTTATTGTCATTACAAAGTGTACTTTCTTTACTGTAGTTGTTATTACAGCAAAGTGTACTTTCTTTACTGTAGTTGTTATTACAGCAAAGTGTACTTTTTTACTGTAGTTGTCATTACAGCAAAGTGTACTTTTTTTACTGTAGTTGTCATTACAGCAAAGTGTACTTTCTTTACTGTAGTTGTTATTACAGCAAAGTGTACTTTTTTACTGTAGTTGTCATTACAGCAAAGTGTACTTTTTTTACTGTAGTTGTCATTACAGCAAAGTGTACTTTCTTTACTGTAGTTGTTATTACAGCAAAGTGTACTTTTTTACTGTAGTTGTCATTACAGCAAAGTGTACTTTTTTTACTGTAGTTGTCATTACAGCAAAGTGTACTTTTTTACTGTAGTTGTCATTACAGCAAAGTGTACTTTTTTTACTGTAGTTGTCATTACAGCAAAGTGTACTTTTTTTACTGTAGTTGTCATTACAGCAAAGTGTACTTTCTCATTACAAAGTGTACTTTGTTTACTGTAGTTGTCATTACAGGCAAAGTGTACTTTGTTTACTGTAGTTGTCATTACAGCAAAGTGTACTTTCTCATTACAAAGTGTACTTTGTTTACTGTAGTTGTCATTACAGGCAAAGTGTACTTTGTTTACTGTAGTTGTCATTACAGCAAAGTGTACTTTCTCATTACAAAGTGTACTTTGTTTACTGTAGTTGTCATTACAGGCAAAGTGTACTTTGTTTACTGTAGTTGTCATTACAGCAAAGTGTACTTTGTTTACTGTAGTTGTCATTACAGCAAAGTGTACTTTCTCATTACAAAGTGTACTTTGTTTACTGTAGTTGTCATTACAGGCAAAGTGTACTTTGTTTACTGTAGTTGTCATTACAGCAAAGTGTACTTTCTCATTGCAAAGTGTACTTTGTTTACTGTAGTTGTCATTACAGGCAAAGTGTACTTTGTTTACTGTAGTTGTCATTACAGGCAAAGTGTACTTTGTTTACTGTAGTTGTCATTACAGGCAAAGTGTACTTTGTTTACTGTAGTTGTCATTACAGGCAAAGTGTACTTTGTTTACTGTAGTTGTCATTACAGCAAAGTGTACTTTCTCATTGCAAAGTGTACTTTGTTTACTGTAGTTGTCATTACAGGCAAAGTGTACTTTGTTTACTGTAGTTGTCATTACAGGCAAAGTGTACTTTCTCATTACAAAGTGTACTTTGTTTACTGTAGTTGTCATTACAGGCAAAGTGTACTTTGTTTACTGTAGTTGTCATTACAGGCAAAGTGTACTTTGTTTACTGTAGTTGTCATTACAGGCAAAGTGTACTTTGTTTACTGTAGTTGTCATTACAGCAAAGTGTACTTTCTCATTACAAAGTGTACTTTGTTTACTGTAGTTGTCATTACAGGCAAAGTGTACTTTGTTTACTGTAGTTGTCATTACAGGCAAAGTGTACTTTGTTTACTGTAGTTGTCATTACAGGCAAAGTGTACTTTGTTTACTGTAGTTGTCATTACAGGCAAAGTGTACTTTGTTTACTGTAGTTGTCATTACAGCAAAGTGTACTTTCTCATTGCAAAGTGTACTTTGTTTACTGTAGTTGTCATTACAGGCAAAGTGTACTTTGTTTACTGTAGTTGTCATTACAGGCAAAGTGTACTTTCTCATTGCAAAGTGTACTTTGTTTACTGTAGTTGTCATTACAGCAAAGTGTACTTTCTCATTACAAAGTGTACTTTGTTTACTGTAGTTGTCATTACAGGCAAAGTGTACTTTGTTTACTGTAGTTGTCATTACAGGCAAAGTGTACTTTGTTTACTGTAGTTGTCATTACAGGCAAAGTGTACTTTCTCATTACAAAGTGTACTTTGTTTACTGTAGTTGTCATTACAGCAAAGTGTACTTTGTTTACTGTAGTTGTCATTACAGGCAAAGTGTACTTTCTCATTGCAAAGTGTACTTTGTTTACTGTAGTTGTCATTACAGGCAAAGTGTACTTTGTTTACTGTAGTTGTCATTACAGCAAAGTGTACTTTGTTTACTGTAGTTGTCATTACAGGCAAAGTGTACTTTCTCATTGCAAAGTGTACTTTGTTTACTGTAGTTGTCATTACAGGCAAAGTGTACTTTCTCATTGCAAAGTGTACTTTGTTTACTGTAGTTGTCATTACAGGCAAAGTGTACTTTCTCATTGCAAAGTGTACTTTGTTTACTGTAGTTGTCATTACAGGCAAAGTGTACTTTCTCATTGCAAAGTGTACTTTGTTTACTGTAGTTGTCATTACAGGCAAAGTGTACTTTCTCATTGCAAAGTGTACTTTGTTTACTGTAGTTGTCATTACAGGCAAAGTGTACTTTCTCATTGCAAAGTGTACTTTGTTTACTGTAGTTGTCATTACAGGCAAAGTGTACTTTGTTTACTGTAGTTGTCATTACAGGCAAAGTGTACTTTGTTTACTGTAGTTGTCATTACAGGCAAAGTGTACTTTGTTTACTGTAGTTGTCATTACAGGCAAAGTGTACTTTGTTTACTGTAGTTGTCATTACAGCAAAGTGTACTTTCTCATTGCAAAGTGTACTTTGTTTACTGTAGTTGTCATTACAGGCAAAGTGTACTTTCTTTACTGTAGCTATCATTACAGACAAAGTGTACTTTCTCATTACAAAGTGTACTTTCTCATTACAAAGTGTACTTTTTATATTGACGTTCTACTTGCATGAAAAAAGAAGAAGAACTGCAGGTGAGGTGAACAACTGGTATAAAAAAAATAATGTTCTGCACTGACACTAGGACTTGAACAGTGCCGATACTAACACTACAGAATGGTTTAGTGTAGAAAGGGGGTGTTAGCAAGGAGAGCCAGCCTCGCCTTACTTTTTTTATTCTTTTAACAGAAGGAATCCAGGTACATGATGCAGAATACATTTCCAGATTGCCGATGATACCCTTACTAAACGCAGGAGATAAACCTAGTTTGAAAGATGCGTACGTAAACTGAATCCTTATGGCAGGTTTAAGACTTTTTTAAGAACAGCAAAAAATGCAGATAATATGACTTGGGAGTGACAGAAAACCACAAATAATGTACTGGCCCGATTTAAAATGAAACGGAACTCTCCTGGGTTTAAAATATCAGGTATTGGTTCATTCAAGATCTAAGAAACTGTGAAATCATCAATTATAACGACAAATTATCAGAACTGAAAATGCTATTCAAAATATGGTCACAAAGAACCATCACTCGAATTGATAAAGTTACAGTTCTAAAGTCTCTTGTACTATCTAAATTCATACACTTATGGATTTTGTTGCTGGATCCACCAGATCATTTTATACATCAGCTGCAGAAGTTACGTTTTCAGTTTGTATGGAATGGAAAACAAAACAAAATTAGTAGAAAGACTGCCATTAAAACCTAAAGCAAGGAGGACTTAGTATACCGGATTTACGAGCATACATACATATACATATTATACATATACATATACATACATACATGCATGCATACATACATACATACATACATACATACATACATACATGCATACATACATACATGCATACATACATACATACATACATACATATATATATATATATATATATGTGTGTGTGTGTGTGTGTGTGTGTGTGTGTGTGTGTGTGTGTGTGTGTGTGTGTGTGTGTGTGTGTGTGTGTGTGTGTGTGTGTGTGTGTGTGTGAATGAAAAGGTTTTGCAGCTGAAATGCATTCGTTTCTTAACAATAATAAATGACATGGACCAGCGGTTGTTTAATGAAGAACAATATGTTTTGAGTCAATACATTTAAGGCCTATAAGACTTTACCTAAGAACTCAAGTGAACTGTTAGCTTTAACCTGTCTTCAATAACTAAAAAATAAAATTGGATAATAAAGGATAATAAACTGTTACAAAAGGAATTTTCTCCATCAAACATTTCCTTTAAGTATGGCTATGTTTTAGCTATGATGCATTGAATACACTGACTGCCGTATTGATTTTGTCACTTATAATGGATGGATATCATTAAGAACGACCAGAATTCAAATGAGCAACAACATGAGTAATGTTTTGAATGTGACTAGTGCAATGCGACATATAATGAGTGTGTAAAAGGGAACCTACCTTTACTATGAAAATAAAAAGAAATGTGATAATAGTAAACCAAACTGTTGCTTAAAGTAGTCAGAGAAACTAACCATTGATGCCTTGTGGGAAAGGCTTTTCTACAAATTCATAAATCAATTGATGTTAAACTAAAATGGTTGCAGCTAAGAATAGTTCATCAGATTATTGCCGCCAGTATAGTATTAAACGTAATGGGTATAGCAACTACGGTAAACTGTAATAATGGTGTAATAATGAAAAAGATTCTACTGAACATTTTCTGTGGAACTGTTGCTGTATCTGTAACTTTTTGAACTTCATAGAAAAATTAATCAACGAAAAATGCAAAAATGCCTTTAACATCAAAATCACACGAAACCTTGTGCTGTTTGATGCTACTCAAAATGTAAAATCATAGAAATATTTCGAGGGTTGACAACCAGAATCAAGTATCTCGATTTTCTGATAGTCTACAGGAGACGATTTTTAACTGGGTTTTCGGGGAGAGACTCTATCTTCATTTTGAGATACTGGTTTTGGGTTTTATCGATAACCGATCAAAATCTATATCATGGCAAAAACAAAGTCCACCAAGTGAAAAATCACATCAAAAGCAACAGTTCAGTACAAAAAAGTGAAAATGGACAAAAAAGTTAAATACTGGGTTCTGGCTGTCAACCCTTGTTATATTGATCTTACAATGATGCTTGCAAAATCATTCATCTATAAATGCAAAATTCATGAATGCAGTCGGAATGTCACACTTTCCAAAGGATACTAAAATTGCGATTCAAAATAGAACAGTAAAATAAACATTTACTTGTCCATTTTTAAAGCTCAATGGAACAACTATATACCAATGTTTTCAACGTAGAAAACGGAATTTCTTCGTAAACATGTTCTTAAATCTTGCTGTACACAATGAAACCTTCATTGTTTAGAATATTGTCATACATGTTCTGAATGTTACATGTCGTTTGCATGTCGACAATATTTTTCCTAAATGTATAAACTATCACTTCTGTTACCACACTGTTTATTTATGCTTCATTATCGTAAAGCAAAAGAATTAAACACTTTTAACATCTCCGTTGACATATACTCAAATCTTGGTGTTCACTTTTGAACCTCCAATGTTGAAAAGATTGAGTATATTCTGTATGTTATATGTTGTTCGTAAGTCAACAATACTTCTATAAATATGAGCTAATATCATTTTTCGCCAACACGTTGTATGTTGGTTTTATTGTCAAATAAAAAAAATAAATGAAAGGAGTTTATACATTTCTTTTCAGAATCTGCTGAGTACTCCAAGTCATCTGCTTCATGCAACAGAACCCCATTTTCATGTTGCAGATGTCACAGCTTTCTCAGGCCATAGCTTGCTGCGTGCTGCTGTGTAGAACGTTGCTGGAGCTTCTGGTGGCGTTTTTTCTCCTGGCAGTTCCAGTCACTCGTGTGAGCTCCTTAAGTAAAACAATTCATATAAGGTAAATCGACAAGGTTTCCTGTCAGATGCTGTCAATTATCTCACTTGCTTGTCTTGAGGATTAGAGACAGCCATGAATGTCATCCTTCACAGGTACACCTCTCGGTTAGCATTGGAGGAACGGCTGAGAGAATGGAAGTCGTGTCAACAAATCTGACATATAGACCTTTCGTTTCACAACAAACTGCTCTGCCTGACACCTCCTTGTTTGCTTGCTGGTGTTGCTTCTTCACTGCCTCCTCTCTCCTTACACTTTTCGTGGTTCATTTTCATGTGAGAAGTTGTATGTATGTATGTATGTATGTATGTATGTATGTATGTATATGTATGTATGTATGTATGTATGTAGTATGTATGTATGTATGTATGTATGTACGTGTGTATGTGTGTATGTATATATGTATGTAGCATGCATGCATGTATGTATGTATGTATGTATGTATGTATGTATGATTATGCATGCATGCATGTATGTATGTACGTGTGTATGTGTGTATGTATGTATGTAGCATGCATGCATGTATGTATGTATGTATGTGTGTATGTATGTATGTATGTATGTATGTATGTATGCATGCATGCATGTATGTATGTATGTATGTATGTATGTATTATGTACATGTATGTTATGTATGTATGTATGTGTGTGTATGTATGTATGCATGTGTGTGTATGTATGTATGTCTGTGTGTGTACTGTCACCAGATCTGTTTTTACTTTACAGTGAAACCATCATGTGAAACCTAGAAGAATGCCCTGGATTAAAGGTTGGAGGAAAAATGATAAAGAACATTCGATACCCGGATGGCATCCTGCTAATTGCAGAAAATGAAAGGGACCTACAAAACCTTGTGAATACAATAGAAATAGAAAGCAAAAATAAAGGGTTGGAGCAAAATAGCAAAAAACAATGAAGTCATGGTAATCAGTAAAATACATGAAATCTCCTTATGCAAAATAACAGCAAACGGCACAACTTTGAGACAGGTTGATAAGTTTAAATATCTGGGAACGATCATCTCACCAGACGGCAGATGCACATAAGTAATATCCAGCAGAATAGGCCGAGCCAAAACAGCTTTCAAGAATATGAAAAGCATTCTTACCAACAAACGCCTATCAATTAACAGGAAGAGAATTCTTGAATGTTATACAGAAACCATAATGTTATACTGTTGTGAGGCGTGGACAGTCAACAAGCAAAGCCAGAGCAAGATTGAGGCAGCCGAGATGTGGTTTCTGAAAAGAATGTTGAGAGTTCCATGGACAGCAAAGAAAACAAACGAGACAGTCTTGACGGAGGCAGACACAAGACAGAAAAGGTTTTCTGGGTGATAATGTTTGACAGAGAAAATTTTCTGGGTGATATTGTTTGACAGAGAAAATTTTCTGGGTGATAATGTTTGACAGAGAAGATTTCCTGGGTGATAATGTTGGACAGAGAAGATTTCCTGGGTGATAATACTGGACAGAAAAGATTTCCTGGGTGATAAGGTTGGACATAGAAGATTTCCTGGGTGATAATGTTGGACAGAGAAGATTTCCTGGGTGATAATGTTGGACAGAGAAGATTTTCTGGGTAATAATGTCGGCCAGAGAAGATTTCCTGGTTGATAATGTTGGACAGAGAAGATTTCCTGGGTGATATGATCGGACAGAGAAGATTTCCTGGGTGATAAGGTTGGGCAGAGAAGATTTCCTAGGTGATAATACTGGTCAGAGAAGATTTCCTGGGTGAAAAGGTTGGACAGAGAAGATTTCCTGGGTGATATGGTCGGACAGAGAAGATTTCCTGGGTGATAAGGTTGGGCAGAGAAGATTTCCTAGGTGATAATACTGGTCAGAGAAGATTTCCTGGGTGAAAAGGTTGGACAGAGAAGATTTCCTGGGTGATAAGGTGGACAGAGAAGATTTCTTAGTTGATATGGTTGGACAGTAAAACTGCTTGTTAAGAAGGGGTGGGAATTGATGAAGGGAAAAAGCAGTTTCATAGATTTTGTCATTGATATAGTCGTTGACTTCATTGCTTATTCCAATCAGAATGACAGTTAATAGATTCATGGAAGGAAATACAGAGGAATGTGTATGGTGGACACTGCTTCATTTTCATTTGCAATGATCATTAACATGATTTTTAGAGAGAGAGAGAAGCAGAGAGACAAAGACAGAGAGAGAGGGATTCAGACAGAAAAGAGAGAGATGGGGAAGGGAGATCGAGCGAGCGAGACACAGAGACAGACAGACAGACAGACAAAGAAAAAGACAGACAGACAGACAGAGATAGAGAGAGAGGGAGAGAGAGAGAGAGAGAGAGAGAGAGGAGAGGAGAGAGAGAGAGAGGAGAGGGAGAGAGAGAGAGAGAGAGAGAGAGCAAGGTTACAGTCATCGTGACACAGAAAAACGGCACGATGAGACACAAAATTCGATGTGACACATAGAGAAATTGATATGGATTTGAAACTTGGTCTTGTTTGCTTAAAAAACGTGTTCACTTTCTTGATAATTCAGGGCTATTTTGATGCAATTTTCAACTGGAATATGCACCATTCACGATCATGGAATGAAGTGCAGACACAGATAATGTCATTATCTCTCTGAATAGAAATCACATTTGTTGCAAAGGTTGCTAGTGAAAGATAGCAATCAAAGCATGAATAAAACAGCAAAGATTTGTTTCACAGATTCTGTCAAGATGGATTGGTGACCTTACTCTAAAATGAGAGCAGTCAGGTCATGATAATAAGATTCTTTATCAAAATTTAATCTACTTGTCAGAAAAGCAAGATCTAAACAAAAAAGAAAAGAAGAACATAACTTATTCATTTCAGCATATGCACTAATGTCTCATTTGTTTGGATGTATTCCCATACCACATTTGATAAAGATTATCTTAAAGAATAGAAGAATTTGTGGTGATCTATTCCATCGACATCAATGGCACTAAATTGAAACAAACAATGTGAATCCAAATACCTTGGTAACTTTTGCATAGAAGACGGAGGACATGACAGAAATTTAGACATCAGAATCCACAAAGCAAATGATATCAACACCCTAACATTTCTACTGAAATGAAAGTAAAGTTCACGTGTTCGATTTTCATCCCATCCTCTCGTACCAGTACCAGACCTAAACCCTAAGGAAGCTCTTAGAACACAAAATTACCACCTGTGAAATGCGTTGTCTGAAGAGGACTGTCAACAATGCCATACGGGACATTATACCAAGCTCCAAGATCACAGAAATGATAAGAGTAACACTGTTCATGTACATTAAATGGTTTGGCCAACCGTTCTCATGCAACCCCACAAATTTGCTCAACAAGTATGTGCAAGGGATACTTTGACATCACATGGCATTTGTCTTCATCAGGCCTTCCACTTAGATGCTGACTCCCAGTTCTTTGTAACCACGACATCATAATGAATAAACAGTTAAATAAAAAAAGAAAGAACAACAAAATCTTTAGCCTAAAACAGTGAACTATACATCTTTAAAATTAGAGATTATGGTATTGTCGAATGTTTGTGTTTTTGGCCACAGGTTGGACAGAATAAACATAACCTTGCAGAGAAAGTTTGGTTCCTTGGGAGTAAAAAAAAACGGCTCAAGTCTGGGTCATGCCCATTTATGCTAAAAACGTGAAAGTTTTTAATCAGATTAGCAGTAGATGTAACTGTGATTAAGATCTAACAACCATCAGATTTATTTTAGTTTTGTGTAATTTTTACGAAAATATTAGGTCATGTCAACTTGTAAGTATGCATTCGTAATTCTTTCTCTGATATATATTTGTTGTTGTTTTTCCACATCTACATGTACCAAGAGGTGTCGCTGGGGATGAAGCTGAGTTTTGAATCTAGATGGAAAGAGTCATGATGTAAAGTGATGGAGGTCGTCTGTCATTCCATCTGTCCAGAAATCTTTCTCTGGTTCTGTATCCCGAGTATCTGTTCTGAAAGTTCCAAGGGCTGGCTGGTTGACTGGAACTTAAGTCAGATCGCCAAACCACTTGACTGGCTGTTGTGCGATGTAATGGTGACAGGTGTTGTTCCAACCATCTCTCGGATCTTTTAGTTTGTAATCATGTCTTGTTTAGTCTTGCCTGTTGCACTTCTGAGACATCTCATCTCACAAGGTGTAATCTTACTCTCAATGACTCTGGCCAGATCTGCACTGATAAGTTGGCTTGGGTGCAAACATTGTACATATAGTCTGCCTTTTGTGTCAAGTGATGAGACGTTCGATGATTTCTCCGTCCATTTCTCCATCTTCGGTAAACAAGCCTCTCTACATTCTGTAGTTTCGTAAGTTTTTTGCCTTGTGATTCTGATGTCCAGTTTGTGAATTTCTGTCTTGCTGGTGCTGATGTTCATACGTAATTACTTTGACTACATAGTAAGGGTAAGAAAATGTAGCAAAACTATTTGAAAAAAAAAATTACACAGTCCGACTTACAAAGTAAGAGTTAGATCTAGAATGAATAACAAATTACCCAGAATGAAAACAATTGAATACACCGCCTTCAAATGTTTATAATCTGACTGTGTTGTGATAGTGGATCTAAATCCTATTGTTTACATACTCTTAGTTTCAGCAAGAGAACTGTCAGAGATGATGAGAAAAAAAGTCCTGTGACGTAAACGGTAATAACTGTTTACGAAAAACTGTCATCTCAAAACAGATTATACAGCCACCGCGGTTCGCAATTGTCAAAAAGGCGGAACCGACCTCGGAGGAATCTGGAATGGTGTAGCTGTGATAATCTTGGTCTTGATGTCTCCTAGAGGTCTCCCAAAACAGATCTCGAATATGTCTTCCAAGGTTTCCTGCAAGCACACTGCTTCTTCTTGCGGTGAGGTGAATGTCATCTTTTAGAAGTTGCTGATTGGTGCGAAGGTTCTCGTGTGAGACAACACACACACACACACACACACACACACACACACACAAACAAACAAACATTTTTATGTCAACAAGCTCCTCAGATAGAAAAGCACTGAACAGATGTCGCTGATCCTCCATTCGTGCTCGTCGTACAGGAACAACCTTGCCAATAACTATTTTTGATGTTGGATAGTCTTGTGCTACACGTTTGATGCTGGAAGCGAGATTTGTAATTGCTGCAGGGATATTTTTGTTGTTTAATTCGTGGACACCACAATGAAAAACAATACAGTCAGCAGGATTCTCACATTTGGAGAGGGTCATGTCCAATGAGTTGTTGATTTCTTGAGGGTCATTCACAGCACACGATTCTCCTTCAAAACCGTAAGATCGTCCTAGTCTTCTTGAGTTGACACCTCTCAACACACTCGACACAAGAGTCGTGTATAGTGAGGACATACGGAAGATCGTGGTTGTTGTTATGTTGTCCTGGAATCTTTTTAAAGTGTGACGTTGTGTGTATGAGCTTTGAGCTTGTATGATGTCATGATGTTGTTCTTTCTTTTTTTTCTTTTTTTTTTCCTGTCACTTTTTTGCTGGTTTTGAGTTCTTGCTGTTAGTTTCGTTGCATTTGGTTTCTGCGCTTGTTTGTCGTCTTGTTTGTCGTCCTGTGGGCGTGTGTTTTTGTTTCAGAACGTCAGCGTACGTGGGATTTGTTTCGTTTATGTCGGTCTGTGTTTGACAGTTACGGGTTGTTCTAATAGTGGCAGCTCCTTTTGTCTGGGCCTCGATATGCGCAAGGACAGTTCTTTCTAAAGAACTAACTTGGTTGTGCAGAGTCTGTACGGTATTTTTCAGTTTAACAACCGTGCTCACGAGATCCCCCGAGCTGGGGTAGAGGTGCGCTGCAGGTTGTCCCACTCTGCGTGTCATTGGGAATTGTGGTCAGTGCACCAGAGTCTTGGTCTCTGTCGATTGTCGGGCCTTTTCCATTTTCTGTCCCACGTCGCTGGCCGACAGTCTCTCTTGATCTGACACATCTTCTGGCTTTCGCTGAGCAAGGCGGCCTCGTCTTGTCCTGGTCTGTTTCGACTAGGCCTATTCAACGTTTCCTCCGACAGCAGAAAATTTTGATAGGAGTTTCCGCCATCTTGAATCGTGTGTGTGTGTTGTGTGTGTGTGTGTGTGTGTGTGTGGAGTGCGTGCGTGCGCGCACACATTATTTGTTCTTTTCCTGTAAAGTGCAACGAGCATGCTTTTGACATGAACTATTTGCGCTATATAAAAATGAAATTACTTGAGCCTATTATGACTATTATTATTGTTACTATTATTATCGTTGTTGTTGTTGTTAGTGTCATTCTCCTTCTTCTTCTTTCTTTTTATTGTTTTTTAATATTGTTTTTATTAATATCATTTTTATAGTTTTCATTCTTATTATTATAATTATTATCATTGTTATTATCATAATCATTATTACCATTGTTATTATCATTGCTGTTTTGTATCTGTTGTCATTGAATTCACGAGACTTATTGTTAAGACTTTCAAGTGATTATGGTAATTTTTAAAAAGTTTATAAATAAACTTTGAATCTGAACGAATAATTAAGAAACTTATTTGTTGTTGCTGTTGTTGTTGTTGTTTGAACGTGGGTCATATCTCATGTCATGGGTAGCCGTGTCGTAACTGTCCATGACTGGACCATTGTGAGATAAACAAAACCCAACAACGTTTCATTGAGTTGTTTCATGGATAAATAGTTCTGAACTTCAGAATGGCTAGGGAGAAAGGTTTAACAAAACATTTTCAAGTGCACGATCTCAATTCTGAGATTCCATTCGTAAAAGATACTCAGGCTTTTATTCATTAAAGTTTTGTTTCTTTGATTATTTAGTTTCATGGCATCTGGATTGTGTTTAGGCACAATTTGCGATGGCATAAATTAGAATGAAAAATATGCAATTATCAAGTAAACTTTGTTACGCACAAACAGAAATGCTAAAAGGTCCCTAAAAGAGAGGCACTCCCCCCTCCCATCCCCACTGAAATGATACAATTATCGTGTTTCTTGTATTGTGAAAGGGGCTGACTCTTGTTAGAAGCTGAGAATGAACGAATATGAACGGATTTCTTGTTCATATTTATTTCCTTTGTCACAGTTGATTTACAATGTGAAACTCAGTCTACTCTCCCCTTTCAGAGGGCGTCGCCGCAGTTCAGCGCCACCAACTTTTTTAACAAGACTTCAGAAGGGCAAGAAGGCTAATTGGCCTTCATGGGGAAGGACCTGAGAAATGACCATCTCTCCAATGTTTTATACCAGGGCAACTGGAAGAATGCCCAACTCTTTACAATTTTCAACTTCTGTGGGATCTTTAGCATGCGTAGGCCAGAAAGCACATGGTCCGACTCATTTTTCGTCCCCTTCAGTCAAAATGAGGAGAAAAGTCAAGGCCTCAACGGGGAACAAACCCTGGAACTCCAGTTTCGTTATTGGCAGGCGAACGTCTGAACCATTCTGCCACCCTTCTCCAGTTAATTTGAATGGACGTTACGACAACTGACAAGCTCAAAGCCGTCCTGTGGGAATTTTGTCTTCTCCCACAACAGCGCACTGGCCGCACATCGCACTAAGACACCCAATACATCACTGGCCAGTTTGCTGTGGCCTTCACGCGCTTCAACTTCACTAGTAGCCGCAATGCAGTGAGAATCTATCGTGAAAAAGACATAACGCCGGACCAGAGATGCTATAGATAGAAATAATCTGCGCGCTGGCTGTGGTGGCCATGCTGTAGGCAGCTACACAGGCTGTTTGACAGAGTACGTCAGTGGCATACGGTGCAGGAAAGCGGACTTGATGTTCACTGAGACCGTCCCTACAAGCAATATACCCTATTTATATAACACTGTCAGTAAGCCTGTGTTGTCAGGGACTGTTTCATAGTTGTGTGTGGATTTTTTTCCTCTGCGATGTGGAACGCGTGTAGTGTGCATAATTTCATAGTATGTGTCTGCATATGTGTGTGTGCGTGCGTGCGTGTGTGTGTGTGTGTGTGTGTGTGTGTGTGGTGTGTGTGTGCTTGTGTCTGCGTGCGTGAGAGAGTGAGTGTGTGTGCGTGTGAAAGAGAGAGAGAGAGAGCGAGAGAGAGAGAGAGCATGTGTGTGTATGTGTATGTGGTCATGTGTGTGTTTGCGTGCGTGCGTGCGTGTGTGTGTGAGTGTGTGTGTGTGTGTGTGTGTGTGTGTGTGTGTGTGTGTGTGTGTGTGTGTGTACAATAGAGAGAGACAGACAGACAGACAGAAAAAAGAGAGAGAGAAAGAGAGAGTTGACAACTTGATAATTTCATGATGTAATGTCTATAAAACCATTCAGTCCAAACAAAATGGGGGTCTGATTTAAAAATAACAATAACATTGAAAATAGCCAAATTAATTTAGACTATTGTTGTTGTTGTCGTCATCGTTGTTGTTGTTGTTATTGTTATCATTATTATAGCCATGCTTACTTGCCATATGAGGGTTATAACCATCTGTAAATACACGACACCTTACTGACTCTGAAGAAAAAAACTGAAAAGGAAAATTAAGCACATGTATATTAATGCATCTGCACACGTAATCGAAGGATATAGCCCTGACGTTAACCACTCCCCTCAATTTATCATCAATGATTAAAAAATTAATACAATATTTAAAACGTAACTAATACACTAAAACAAGCTGGTCTAAATCATCTGAAATTATTCCTGCATGTTGTATTTCTTCAGAGCCAAAATGCAATTTATACATAGAAGCCTACCCAGTTATCAATCCAAATAAAAAGTATATAAGGCTTTATAGAACACACACAGGTGAATGGACCAGCAAGGTTGAGATGATAGAAAGCGAAGGGACATGTTACAAACAACTTGACAGAAAAGAGTAAACTTCTAGCAGAGGATTTCTAAAAGTAGAGGAGAGGATATTACAGAGAGAGAGAGACAAAGAGACAGACAGACGACAGACAGACAGACAGAGAGACTGGTAGAGAGACAGACAGAGGAAAGGAGCAGCACTGAGATATCTTAAGAAATGCAAAGCGGTTTTCAGATAGAAAACATCTCAGAAAGCAAACATTGTTCAGCCATATGGGGACTACTACTAATTCTCGACTAAAAACACATTTTATTTGAAGGTGATTTTAAGAAAACAACTTGGAATATACATTTATCACCAACATACTTTAAGCGAGTGTGTGGTGTGTGTGTGTGTGTGTGTGTGGTGTGTGGTGTGTGTGTGTGTGTGTGTGTGTTTGTGTGTGTGTGTGTGTGTGTGTGTGTGTGTGTGTGTGTGTGTGTTTTTTCCCACGAAGATCGGAGAGAGGAAACTATCACTGACACTATCAGAATGACAGAACAACTGGCAAGTCTTACGATTCCAACGGGCGAAACACCCAACAACAAGGCAAGTAAGCACCGTGTGTGTGTCCAGTTTGCCTGCCGGCCGAGTCGAACAAATTTGGCACGTGTCACGTGACCACGCCTTTGCAGCGGACATACTTTACATTCATGCTTTATATTTCATGAAGGGCAAGGTGTTTTTGACCAATATATTTATGGCCGGCCTATATGATATTCTGTAATCACACAACATCCAAGAATTCAAGTGAAATGTTAGCTGAGCATGTCTTCTATATCTAAAACAATGTAGGTCGATAACGAAATGATTGAGGAAAATATATTGATGGAGAAAGGATATAGGCTACTCCATCAAACAGATTCTCTAAAAATGACATTTTTCATCTATGAAGAATTCATAGCTAATACTGACTGCCGTATTGATTTTATCACTTGTAATGGATGGATATGTTCAATCAAACAGAATTTAAAAGAAACCAGAATTCAAATGAACAACAATATGAAAGTATTTTGAATGTGCCTAGTGCAATAAGACTGGTAATGAAAGTACAAAAGGGAGAAAATCTTTACTATGAAAAAAATCAAAATTGATGATAGCAAATCAAACTGTTGCTTAGAGTGGTCAGAAAAACTAAACATTAATGTCTTGTGGGAAAGGTTTGTTTTTTTTCTACAAAGAAATGAGGCCGGAATTCTAAGGCTAGCTTTGCCTTTAAAAGGCCGGGAATCCTAAGGCTAGCTTTGCCTTTACAAAGAAATGAGGCTGGTAATCCTAAGGCTAGCTTTGCCTTTACAAAGAAATGAGGCCGGGAATCCTAAGGCTAGCTTTGCCTTTACAAAGAAATGGGGCCGGGAATCCTAAGGCTAGCTTTGCCTTTACAAAGAAATGAGGCCGGGAATCCTAAGGCTAGCTTTGCCTTTACAAAGAAATGGGCCGGGAATCCTAAGGCTAGCTTTGCCTTTACAAAGAAATGAGGCTGGTAATCCTAAGGCTAGCTTTGCCTTTACAAAGAAATGAGGCCGGGAATCCTAAGGCTAGCTTTGCCTTTACAAAGAAATGGGGCCGGGAATCCTAAGGCTAGCTTTGCCTTTACAAAGAAATGAGGCTGGTAATCCTAAGGCTAGCTTTGCCTTTACAAAGAAATGGGCCGGGAATCCTAAGGCTAGCTTTGCCTTTACAAAGAAAAGGGCGGGAATCTAAGGCTAGCTTTGCCTTTACAAAGAAATGAGGCCGGGAATCTAAGGCTAGCTTTGCCTTTACAAAGAAATGAGGCTGGTAATCCTAAGGCTAGCTTTGCCTTTACAAAGAAATGGGCCGGGAATCCTAAGGCTAGCTTTGCCTTTACAAAGAAATGAGGCCGGGAATCCTAAGGCTAGCTTTGCCTTTACAAAGAAATGAGGCCGGGAATACTAAGGCTAGCTTTGCCTTTACAAAGAAATGGGGCCGGGAATCTAAGGCTAGCTTTGCCTTTACAAAGAAATGGGGCCGGGAATCCTAAGGCTAGCTTTGCCTTTACAAAGAAATGGGGCGGGAATCCTAAGGCTAGCTTTGCCTTTACAAAGAAATGGGGCGGGAATCCTAAGGCTAGCTTTGCCTTTACAAAGAAATGAGGCCGGGAATACTTAAGGCTAGCTTTGCCTTTACAAAGAAATGGGGCCGGGAATACTAAGGCTAGCTTTGTCTTTAAAAGGCTGACCAAGAACTTGTGGCAGGGCTGTAGCATCAGGCAGGCCACCAAGATTGCTTTGTGTAGAGCAGCAGCCATGTTGTGTTGCTGCAAAATATGGTATTCCTACAGACAATACATTCAACAGCCGGAAAAGTTCCATCAAAGATGTCTGCGCAAGATCTATAACATCACCTGGCAAGACCAATTATCCAGTCTTCCAAGTTTCCAAGAAGTGTGGCTTGCCAAACATTGGGTGCCTATTCATTAAATGCCAGTTTTGTTGGATAGGATATGTTGTCCATGGTTTTTGTTTGTTTGTTGTTTGTGTTTCTTTTTGTTTTGGTTGTTGTTCTTGTTGTTGTTGTTGTTTTTGCTCAGATCTGCTGAACTTGTGTTTTTTCTTTTTTTATATATATAGAAATTACCTTGAGATTTTGTCGGATGCGTGTATGCAGGTTGTTTTGCCCACAGTGTGCAAACGGTGTGTTGCTGCACAGTCTGCATACTCCGTGTGTTGGTGGGCGTGCTTGCTGGGCCGTGTTATCACGTCTCCATGAACCACTGGTTACAGACATGACTTACAACATCTTTATCGAGCATATTTGATTTTTGGTAAAGGCAAACGGAGTGGTTTCAGACATTGGCAGGCCTGCACACATACATATTGTCCTCGGAAATCAGAAAATTCTGCATCCATTCTTTTTCACCAGGCAGGGGGGGGGGGGGGGGGACCAGCTAGGACTGAACCCTGACCGTCTGATTGGAAGTCTATTTATCCGCTGGACTACCGCGCCAGTCACCTTTCACCTTGCAAAATGTAATGGGTGTTTTCTCTGTGTTGTATGCATGCAAGGCGGAAGGGGAGGGGGGGTGGTGTAGGAGGAAACAGGCTTGGGGGTTGGGAGCATTTCATGTGCAGAGTTATAGTATATGCCATGATTATTTTCTGCCATGTTTTGTGGATTATTTGATCTGTTGAGGCATTTTTATTTTCATGTTTTGTCATTGAGTTGTGATTGCGTTTTGAGTACATATGAGAATAATTTATGCGTGGAATGAGTCAAGTGTGTGTGCATGTTAAAATCCAAATGTGAACTTATGAATGAGTATTGTATTGTATTGTATTGTATTGTATTGTAGTGTATTGCAGCAAGGCATCCATTAATTTATTTTCCCTATCCATCGCATTTTTTCTTTCTTCAATCTGTTGATCCATGATCTGTTTCCTTCTCTCCCTCCCCCCTTTATTTCTTCTTTCTTTTTATTCTATCCCGTTGTGTATCAGCCCCGTGTTGCTCATCTGTTTGCTGTGCTTCAATCATCAGTCGCTCCAGCTTCTGCTCTTCTAGTTTTTCTTTTCTCTTGACGTCTAATTCTTGTGTCTGAATGTGGAAATAAGTCTTTTTGCCCTCTTCTTCTGTTTCTAATTCATCGTGCTGGTCATCCATAGCTGTACACCCTGTACACCTGGGCTGTGTGATTTCTCCCTGATGGCATGGGGAACACTTGGATCTGAAAAACAACAAGAAACATTTTATTTATCTATTTATTTGTTTACATATTCATTCATTATTCATAGGATGATGATAATAATAACACTAATAACAATAATGATGATAATAACTGGTAGTAGTAGTTGTAGTAGTTGTAGTTGTTGTTGTTGTTGTTGTTGCTGCTGTTGTTTCTGCTGCTGTTGTTTCTGCTGCCTGTGCATACACAGTCCAGTTCCCCCCCACCCCCCCCCCAGCTTCCCTGGTAGGCGTATGTGGCCTTGGTGAGAGACCAGACACCGAAGCACCAGACCTAGTGCCATTCACATCTGGGTCAGCGATTGACATAAATCAAACTCCGCATCCATTACTCATTTTTCATACCAAAATATATCAACAACTAATCACAAACACCAAGAAATTACGTCAATGATAAGCCGTGTGATGTACAACGTGACAAGCACTGTGATGTACAACGTGACAAGCCCTATGAAGTACAACGTGACAAGCCCTGTGATGTACAACGTGACAAGCCCTGTGATGTACAACGTGACAAGCCCTGTGATGTACAACGTGACTAGCACTGTGATGTACAACGTGACAAGCCCTATGAAGTACAACGTGACAAGCACTGTGATGTACAACGTGACAAGCCCTATGAAGTACAACGTGACAAGCCCTATGATGTACAACGTGATAAGCCCTGTGATGTACAACGTGACAAGCCCTATGAAGTACAACGTGACAAGCCCTGTGATGTACAACGTGACAAGCCCTGTGATGTACAACGTGACAAGCACTGTGATGTACAACGTGATAAGCCCTATGAAGTACAACGTGACAAGCACTGTGATGTAAAACGTGATAAGCCCTGTGATGTACAATGTGACAAGCACTGTGATGTACAAGGTGATAAGCACTGTGATGTACAACGTGACAAGCCCTATGAAGTACAACGTGACAAGCCCTGTGATGTACAACGTGATAAGCCCTATGATGTACAACGTGATAAGCCCTGTGATGTACAACGTGATAAGCCCTGTGATGTACAACGTGACAAGCACTGTGATGTACAACGTGATAAGCCCTGTGATGTACAACGTGATAAGCCCTGTGATGTACAACGTGATAAGCCCTGTGATGTACAACGTGATAAGCCCTATGATGTACAACGTGACAAGCACTGTGATGTACAACGTGATAAGCTCTGTGATGTACAACGTGATAAGCCCTGTGATGTACAACGTTATAAGCCCTGTGATGTACAACGTGACAAGCCCTGTGATGTACAACGTGACAAGCCCTGTGATGTACAACGTGACAAGCACTGTGATGTACAACGTGACAAGCACTGTGATGTACAACGTGACAAGCACTGTGATGTACAACGTGATAAGCACTGTGATGTACAACGTGATAAGCCCTGTGATGTACAACGTGACAAGCACTGTGATGTACAACGTGACAAGCACTGTGATGTACAACGTGACAAGCACTGTGATGTACAACGTGACAAGCACTGTGATGTACAACGTGACAAGCACTGTAATGTACAACGTGACAAGCACTGTGATGTACAACGTGACAAGCACTGTGATGTACAACGTGACAAGCACCGTGATGTACAACGTGACAAGACAACTGTGATGTACAACGTGACAAGCACTGTGATGTACAACGTGACAAGCACTGTGATGTACAACGTGACAAGCACTGTGATGTACAACGTGACAAGCACTGTGATGTACAACGTGACAAGCACTGTGATGTACAACGTGACAAGCACTGTGATGTAAAACGTGATAAGCACTGTGATGTACAACGTGACAAGCCCTATGATGTACAACGTGATAAGCCCTATGATGTACAACGTGACAAGCACTGTGATGTACAACGTGACAAGCACTGTGATGTACAACGTGACAAACACTGTGATGTACAACGTGACAAGCACTGTCATGTAAAACGTGATAAGCACTGTGATGTACAACGTGACAAGCCCTATGATGTACAACGTGATAAGCCCTGTGATGTGCAACGTGATAAGCCCTGTGATGTACAACGTGACAAGCCCTATGATGTACAACGTGACAAGCACTGTGATGTACAACGTGACAAGCACTGTGATGTACAACGTGACAAGCACTGTGATGTACAACGTGACAAGCACTGTGATGTACAACGTGACAAGCACTGTGATGTACAACGTGACAAGCACTGTGATGTACAACGTGACAAGCCCTGTGATGTACAACGTGGCAAGCCCTATGATGTACAACGTGATAAGCACTGTGATGTACAACGTGACAAGCCCTATGATGTACAATGTGATAAGCACTGTGATGTACAACGTGACAAGCCCTATGATGTACAACGTGGCAAGCCCTATGATGTACAACGTGATAAGCCCTATGATGTACAACGTCATAAGCCCTGTGATGTACAACGTGACAAGCCCTATGATGTACAACGTGGCAAGCCCTATGATGTACAACGTGATAAGCCCTGTGATGTACAACGTGATAAGCCCTGTGATGTACAACATGACAAGCACTGTGATGTACAACGTGATAAGCACTGTGATGTACAACGTGACAAGCCCTGTGATGTACAACGTGATAAGCCCTGTGATGTACAACGTGACAAGCACTGTGATGTACAACGTGACAAGCCCTGTGATGTACAACGTGACAAGCACTGTGATGTACAACGTGACAAGCACTGTGATGTACAACGTGACAAGCACTGTGATGTACAACGTGACAAGCACTGTGATGTACAACGTGACAAGCACTGTGATGTACAACGTGACAAGCACTGTGATGTACAACGTGACAAGCCCTGTGATGTACAACGTGGCAAGCCCTATGATGTACAACGTGATAAGCACTGTGATGTACAACGTGATAAGCCCTGTGATGTACAACGTGATAAGCACTGTGATGTACAACGTGATAAGCCCTGTGATGTACAACGTGACAAGCCCTGTGATGTACAACGTGATAAGCCCTATGAAGTACAACGTGATAAGCACTGTGATGTACAACGTGATAAGCACTGTGATGTACAACGTGATAAGCCCTGTGATGTACAACGTGATAAGCCCTATGAAGTACAACGTGATAAGCCCTGTGATGTACAACGTGATAAGCACTGTGATGTACAACGTGATAAGCACTGTGATGTACAACGTGATAAGCACTGTGATGTACAACGTGACAAGCCCTATGATGTACAACGTGATAAGCCCTGTGATGTGCAACGTGATAAGCCCTGTGATGTACAACGTGACAAGCCCTATGATGTACAACGTGACAAGCACTGTGATGTACAACGTGACAAGCACTGTGATGTACAACGTGACAAGCACTGTGATGTACAACGTGACAAGCACTGTGATGTACAACGTGACAAGCACTGTGATGTACAACGTGACAAGCACTGTGATGTACAACGTGACAAGCCCTGTGATGTACAACGTGGCAAGCCCTATGATGTACAACGTGATAAGCACTGTGATGTACAACGTGACAAGCCCTATGATGTACAATGTGATAAGCACTGTGATGTACAACGTGACAAGCCCTATGATGTACAACGTGGCAAGCCCTATGATGTACAACGTGATAAGCCCTATGATGTACAACGTCATAAGCCCTGTGATGTACAACGTGACAAGCCCTATGATGTACAACGTGGCAAGCCCTATGATGTACAACGTGATAAGCCCTGTGATGTACAACGTGATAAGCCTGTGATGTACAACATGACAAGCACTGTGATGTACAACGTGATAAGCACTGTGATGTAACAACGTGACAAGCCCTGTGATGTACAACGTGATAAGCCCTGTGATGTACAACGTGACAAGCACTGTGATGTACAACGTGACAAGCCCTGTGATGTACAACGTGACAAGCACTGTGATGTACAACGTGACAAGCACTGTGATGTACAACGTGACAAGCACTGTGATGTACAACGTGACAAGCACTGTGATGTACAACGTGACAAGCACTGTGATGTACAACGTGACAAGCACTGTGATGTACAACGTGACAAGCCCTGTGATGTACAACGTGGCAAGCCCTATGATGTACAACGTGATAAGCACTGTGATGTACAACGTGATAAGCCCTGTGATGTACAACGTGATAAGCACTGTGATGTACAACGTGATAAGCCCTGTGATGTACAACGTGACAAGCCCTGTGATGTACAACGTGATAAGCCCTATGAAGTACAACGTGATAAGCACTGTGATGTACAACGTGATAAGCACTGTGATGTACAACGTGATAAGCCCTGTGATGTACAAACGTGATAAGCCCTATGAAGTACAACGTGATAAGCCCTGTGATGTACAACGTGATAAGCACTGTGATGTACAACGTGATAAGCACTGTGATGTACAACGTGATAAGCACTGTGATGTACAACGTGACAAGCCCTATGATGTACAACGTGATAAGCCCTGTGATGTACAACGTGATAAGCCCTATGATGTACAACGTGACAAGCCCTATGATGTACAACGTGATAAGCACTGTGATGTACAACGTGATAAGCCCATGATGTACAACGTGATAAGCACTGTGATGTACAACGTGACAAGCACTGTGATGTACAACGTGATAAGCACTGTGATGTACAACGTGACAAGCACTGTGATGTACAACGTGACAAGCACTGTGATGTACAACGTGACAAGCACTGTGATGTACAACGTGATAAGCCTATGATGTACAACGTGATAAGCCCTGTGATGTACAACGTGACAAGCACTGTGATGTACAACGTGATAAGCCCTGTGATGTACAACGTGAAAAGCCCTGTGATGTACAACGTGATAAGCCCTGTGATGTACAACGTGATAAGCCCTATGATGTCAACGTGACAAGCACTGTGATGTACAAGTGATAAGCTCTGTGATGTACAACGTGATAAGCCCTGTGATGTACAACGTTATAAGCCCTGTGATGTACAACGTGACAAGCCCTGTGATGTACAACGTGACAAGCCCTGTGATGTACAACGTGACAAGCACTGTGATGTACAACGTGACAAGCACTGTGATGTACAACGTGACAAGCACTGTGATGTACAACGTGATAAGCACTGTGATGTACAACGTGATAAGCCCTGTGATGTACAACGTGACAAGCACTGTGATGTACAACGTGACAAGCACTGTGATGTACAACGTGACAAGCACTGTGATGTACAACGTGACAAGCACTGTGATGTACAACGTGACAAGCACTGTGATGTACAACGTGACAAGCACTGTGATGTACAACGTGACAAGCACTGTGATGTACAACGTGACAAGCACTGTGATGTACAACGTGACAAGCACTGTGATGTACAACGTGACAAGCACTGTGATGTACAACGTGATAAGCACTGTGATGTACAACGTGACAAGCACTGTGATGTACAACGTGACAAGCACTGTGATGTACAACGTGACAAGCCTGTGATGTACAACGTGACAAGCACTGTGATGTAAAACGTGATAAGCACTGTGATGTACAACGTGACAAGCCCTATGATGTACAACGTGATAAGCCCTATGATGACAACGTGACAAGCACTGTGATGTACAACGTGACAAGCACTGTGATGTACAACGTGACAAGCACTGTGATGTACAAAGTGACAAGCACTGTCATGTAAAACGTGATAAGCACTGTGATGTACAACGTGACAAGCCTATGATGTACAACGTGATAAGCCCTGTGATGTACAACGTGATAAGCCCTGTGATGTACAACGTGACAAGCCCTATGATGTACAACGTGACAAGCACTGTGATGTACAACGTGATAAGCACTGTGATGTACAACGTGACAAGCACTGTGATGTACAACGTGATAAGCCCTGTGATGTACAACGTGAAAGCACTGTGATGTACAACGTGATAAGCCCTGTGATGTACAACGTGATAAGCCCTGTGATGTACAACGTGACAAGCCCTGTGATGTACAACGTGATAAGCCCTGTGATGTACAACGTGATAAGCCTGTGATGTACAACGTGACAAGCACTGTGATGTACAACGTGACAAGCCTGTGATGTACAACGTGATAAGCCCTGTGATGTACAACGTGATAAGCCTATGATGTACAACGTGATAAGCACTGTGATGTACAACGTGATAAGCACTGTGATGTACAACGTGAAAGCCTGTGATGTACAACGTGATAAGCCCTGTGATGTACAACGTGATAAGCCTGTGTGATGTACAACGATGAACTAAGCCCTGTGATGTACAACGTGATAAGCACTGTGATGTACAACGTGACAAGCCTGTGATGTACAACGTGACAAGCACTGTGATGTACAACGTGACAAGCCCTGTGATGTACAACGTGATAAGCACTGTGATGTACAACGTGATAAGCACTGTGATGTAAACGTGTACAGTGAGAACGTGATAAGCCTGTGATGTACAACGTGATAAGCCCTGTGATGTACAACGTGACAAGCCCTGTGATGTACAACGTGATAAGCCCTGTGATGTACAACGTGAAAGCACTGTGATGTACAACGTGTAGCCGGTACAAGTGACAGCCTGTGATGTACAACGTGATAAGCACTATGATGTACAACGTGATAAGCCCTGTGATGTACAACGTGAAAGCCCTGTGATGTACAACGTGATAAGCCCTATGATGTACAACGTGAAAAGCCTGTGATGTACAACGTGATAAGCCCTGTGATGTACAACGTGACAAGCCCTATGATGTACAACGTGATAAGCCCTGTGATGTACAACGTGATAAGCCCTGTGATGTACAACGTGATAAGCCCTGTGATGTACAACGTGATAAGCCCTATGATGTACAACGTGATAAGCACTGTGATGTACAACGTGATAAGCCCTATGATGTACAACGTGATAAGCCCTGTGATGTACAACGTGACAAGCCCTATGATGTACAACGTGACAAGCCTGTGATGTACAACGTGATAAGCCCTGTGATGTACAACGTGATAAGCCTGTGATGTACAACGTGATAAGCACTGTGATGTACAACGTGATAAGCCTGTGATGTACAACGTGACTAAGCCCTGTGATGTACAACGTGATAAGCCCTGATGATGTACAACGTGACAAGCACTGTGATGTACAACGTGATAAGCACTGTGATGTACAACGTGACAAGCACTGTGATGTACAACGTGACAAGCACTGTGATGTACAACGTGACAAGCCCTGTGATGTACAACGTGATAAGCCCTATGATGTACAACGTGACAAGCACTGTGATGTACAACGTGACAAGCACTGTGATGTACAACGTGACAAGCCCTATGATGTACAACGTGACAAGCCCTGTGATGTACAACGTGATAAAGCCCTGTGATGTACAACGTGATAAGCCCTGTGATGTATAACATGACTTACATTGTGATGTACGACGTGACAACCCTGGTGATGCGCATGGTGACAAGCCCTATGATGTACATCGTGACAAGCCCTATGATGTACAACGTGACAAGCCCTATGATGTACAACGTGACAAACCCCTGATGTACAACTTGAGAAGCCCTCTGATGAACAACGTGATAAGCCCTGTGACATGAAAACGTGATAAGCCCTCTGATGTACAACGTGATAAGCCCTGTGACATAAAACGTGACAAGGCCTCTGATGTACAACGTGATAAGCCCTGTAACATAAAACGTGACAAGGCCTGTGATGAACAACGTGATAAGCCCTGTGACATAAAACGTGACAAGGCCTGTGATGAACAACGTGATAAGCCCTGTGACATAAAACGTGACAAGGCCTGTGATGAACAACGTGATAAGCCCTGTGACATAAAACGTGATAAGCCCTGTGACATAAAACGTGACAAGCCTTGTGACATAAAACGTGAGAAGCTGTGACATAAAACGTGAGAAGCCTTGTGACATAAAACGTGAAAGCCTTGTGACATAAAACGTGAGAAGCTTGTGACATAAAACGTGACAAGCCTTGTGACATAAAACGTGACAAGCCTTGTGACATAAAACGTGACAGCCTGTGTGACGATTATAAGCCTGTGACATAAAACGTGACAAGCCTGTGACATAAAACGTGTCAGGCCTGTGACATAAACGTTAAAGTCCTGTGACATAAAACGTGACAAGCCCTGTGACATAAAACGTGTCAAGGCCTGTGACATAAAACGTGACAAGCCCTGTGACATAAAACGTGACAAGCCCTGTGACATAAAACGTGACAAGCCCTGTGACATAAAACGTGACAAGCCCTGTGACATAAAACGTATCAAGGCCTGTGACATAAAACGTGACAAGCCCTGTGACATAAAACGTGTCAAGGCTGTGACGAACAACGTGGCAATCCTTATGACATATAACGTAGCAAACCCTTTGATCTATAACGTGGAAAAGCCTTCCGATGTAAACGTGGCAAGCCAACTACATAGAGACATGAACTATTCATGGCGGTCACCATTTCTTGTATGTCGATGATCAGACAACGAATATCGTTATTACTGCTTCAGCCGTCCACGCCACACGTGCTCGGTCTGTTGTAGAACTGTCCTTACTACTTACAGTTATTTCCCTTTGGATTATGGCGGCTTGCTGTAATGTCTCCTGGGGGTCTTGTTGACCTTGCGACTTGGTTTCTGGCATGTAATGGAAGCTGGAACGATAAATATTTTGTTGTTGCTGTCAGGTTTAGTCATTGTATCATCATTTATTTGATTTTACAGTTTTACACAAATTATACGTTTTTAACAGACATGATAAGATAAAATTTTGGAAATGCAGTTACATTTCCCTTGAGTATGCTTTTACTCAGCTTCAGTTATCCCAAAACAACATAGACAGGAAGAACCAAATTGTTCATAAATAAAGCCAGTATCGAAAGAAAAGTGGAAGTGAACTTCATCATACTGAAATAACGATTCAGAATATTCTATATGTTGGCCAATACATGAATTAATCGTGGTGTCAAGAATTGACATATACTATGATACAGTGGTAAGAAAAGAATAGTACAGCTTTTTGTGACTGTACAATTATTTGGAAAAAAAATCCTGTTTGAAGTCTCTCTGATTTCTTTTGAACGTATTTTAACTCATTTTCATATGTCAAAGTAGATGGACAGATATTATCCGACTATGTTTAAATGACGTCATAATGATCAACTTGTGCCTTGCCACATGGCACTGGCGATCTTGACCCTCAGTGCGAATCTATCTTTTGTTGCTGCAAGTATATTCCTACCCTTTCTGTCCTCATCCACTCTGCAGAACTGTCTGATATTTTCTCCCTGGTGCTCTTTTCCCCTCTAGATTTCCTTTTGTGAATTGGTGCTCAAATTTCTCTTGTCTCATAAACTGTGCTATAAATGTTGCTTGTCTTTTCCAAATCTTCTTTATTATTGTGCTTTTTGTGTTTGCTTTTTGCGAGACTGTTTTGTTTGTTTTCTTTGTTATCTATGGAAATCTAAACATTCTTCTTAGAAACCATATTTCAACTGTCTCAATCTTGTCCTGACTTTGTGTGTTGATTGTCCACGCTTCGCATTCGTAGAACAGTATTGATTGTATGTAACACTAAAGAATTATCTTCCTGATGTTAATTGATAGTCATTTGTTCGTTAGATCGCTTTTCATTGTCTTAAATGTTGTTTTAGCTTAGCTTATTCTTCTTGCTATTTCTAATGTGCATCTGCCGTCTGGTGAGATGACTGTTCATGGATACTTAAATTCATCAGCTTGCCTCATTGTTGTGCACTTTGCTGTTAATTTACATGAGAGGAGGTCTTGCTTTTTATTGATTATATCATGACTTCGGTCTTCTTATTATTTAGCTCTCATTTTTATTTCTGCTTACTACTTCAATTATATTCACAACATTTTGTAGATTTTGTTTTCATTTTCATCGATTACAAAGGTGTCATCTGCATAACGAAGATTGTTTATCATTTTCCCTCCAACCTGTATCCAAAGCCACTGATCTAGGTTTCTCATGATGGTTTCACTGTACCGTGAAAAACAAAATTGGTGACAAAACGCATTCCTGCCTAACCTGTATTTCGATATTTTGGGGAAAAAAACATATAATTTTACTCTCATTGCTGCTGTTTGTTCCCAGCACGTATTCCGTATCATTCTTATATCTTTTCCATCAATGCTGACCTTTCCGGTCGGTTGATCAAAAGTCTTGGTATAATAAATAAAACATAAAATAAATCCTTATTCAACACAACTGATCTTTTCTATGAGAGTTCTAAGGATGTATTTGGCATTAAAAGTTCCTTTCCCTTGAACAAATCCACATTGCTCTTCTAGTATTCTTGCTTTGATTCTGTTCCTTGTCATCATCATGATTATGCTTAATAGAATCTTTGTTACATGAATCATCAAGCTAACTGTACGATGGAGTTTGCATTCTATAGCCCCTATTTTCTTTGGAAGTGCAATGAAAATTGATTTTGACATATCATTAGGGATTTTTTGGTGCCATAATGTACAACGTGATAAGTCCGTGATATACAATGTGATAATCCCTATGACATACAATGTTATAATTCCTATGGTGTAACAAGTGACATGTGAAAAGATTCTGTTAAGCACAATCAACAAAGAAACAGCAGCAATGAGAATAGAAAATGATACAAACTCATTCCAAAATATCAAAAGAGGGTGTTCCGTCACCAGATTTGTTTCTCTTTACAGCGAAACCACCGTGGGAAACAGATAAGAATGTCATGGGATAAAGGTTGGAGGAAAAATGATAAACAATCTTCATTACGCAGATGACACCGTTGTAATTACCGAAAATTAAACAGACCTATAAAATCTTGTAAATAAATAGAAGTGAAAAGCAGAAATAAAGGGCTGGAGCTACATAGCAAGAAGACTGAAGTCATGGTAATCATAAAAAACTATAAAAGAAAAAAGAAAAGAAAACAAGAAATCCCTTCATGCAAAATAACAGCAAATGGCACAAAATTGAGACAGGTTGATAGGTTTAAATATCTGGGAACAGTCATCTGATTAGACGGCAAAAGCACATCAGAAATAGCCAGCAGAATCGGCCAAGCCAAAACAGCATTCAAGAAGATGAAAAGTGTTCTTACCAACAGATGCCTTCCTAGTAACATCAAGAAGAGAGTTCTTCAGTATAATGTAGAATCGATATTGTTGTGCGGATATGAAACGTGGAGAGTCCACACGCAAAGTCAGAACAAAACTGCGAGAGCTAAAATGCGGTTTCTTATAGGGATGTAAAGAGTTCCATGGACAGCAAAGAAAACAAACGAGACAGTCTTGGTGGAGGCAGACACAGTAAGAGCATTAATGAAGAAGATTAGGAAAAGACAAGTAACATTTATAGGACAGTTTATGTGGCAAGAGAAATTAGAGTACCTAGTCACAACATGAAAGCTGGAGGGGAAAAGAGCACCAGGTAGACCCAGGGAGAAAATATTAGACGGGCGAGCGAAGTGGATGAAGACAGAGAGGGGGGGGGGTGTACTTGCAGCGACAAAGGATAGATTCGTATGGAGGGCCATATCGCCAACGCCATGCGGCAGGGCACATGATGATGATAATACAATCATGCCACACTATTTACGTGGTAATGCGCATGTTTAGGAAAGTTCATTCTTTTCATGCGTTTGTATCTGTAAAAATACTGCTTTGGAAGCATTTTAGTTTTCCATGAAAGTTTACAACTCAGTCTGAATCCAAGCCAGTACATTATTTTGTTGTTGTTATTATTATTAGTGTTCTTCATTCGTTCGCGGCGAAGAATGCGGTCGTTTCATTCAATTCCTGGTGGCTGTCATGGAGTTGGTAGTCAAAGGAGATGTGTTACTCGGACATTAAGAACTGGATGACACACAATAGACTTCAGCTTAATGACGACAAAACAGAAGCTATCCTCATTGGCACCCGTCAGAAACTTTCTCAGCTGCCTCCTCTTTCTCTCCCATTATGTAACACATCAGTCCCAATTTCTGATTCAGCTAAAAACCTTGGTGTCTGCATTGACTCTACCCTCTCCATGAACAACTTTGTTTCTCAAACTGCCAGATCCTGCTACTATCATCTCCATCGTATAAGGCTGATCAGGAAGTATCTCTCTGTCGAAACAACTGCAAAACTCGTTCTCTCCTTCATAATGTCTCGCATTGACTATTGCAATTCACTCCTGTCTGGTCTTCCTGCCTCCACCATTCACATCCTACAGCGCATTCAAAACAATGCTGCACGCCTTGTACTCAAAAAGAAAAAAGCTGACCACATATCTCCTCTCCTGGCACAACTTCACTGGCTCCCTGTATCAAAGCGCATACAGTACAAACTGGACACCATGTGCTACAAAAGCCTCAATAACGCAGCCCCCGATTACCTGTCAAGCCTACTTGAGATCTATCTTCCCTCACGTACCCTCCGCTCTGCCTCCGATCCTCTGACTTTTCGCTTTCCACGCACTAAGCTCAATATCTATGGTCCACGAGCCTTCTCTGTTTCTGGTCCACTCTCCTGGAACAAACTTCCTCTCTCAGTCCGTCAGCAACCTACTTTTGTCTCCTTCAAGTCCGCTCTCAAAACTCACCTTTTCTCCTCCGCATAAAATCCTAACCTCACTCAACCCCCCCCCCCCCCTCTGCAGCCTGTCTCCGCTCGGAGGGAATCACATGGTTATAATATATAATTGTATATGCTATGCTCTCTATAATTTTCCATTGGTTTTATTCTTGCTTTTATTGCTTTTATTCTTTCTCCCCATTTATAGCCATGCGTGTGTGTGTGTGTGTGTGTGTGTGTGTGTGTGTGTGTGTGTGTGTGCGTGCGTGTGTGTGCGTGCGTGCGTGCGTGCGTGCTTGCGTGTGTGTCTGCTTCAGCGCTTAGATTTGATTTTATCAAGATTTTGCGCTATATAAATATTGTAATTATTATTATTATTATAATCTGCCATGTCTGCTGTCGCTCAGTTTGATGAAGGTGACATCGATGTTGTATGTGTCCAGCGGTCTCGTCCTCTTGACCATAGAAAAGATATATATGTTTGACGTGCAGCAAATTAAAACGAAACAATCAACTGTGAAAATTGGATGCTGTTCATGTTCATGACAATTGCTGGGGAAACGCCATAGAGGCAGGTTCATAAAGACATCAGTTTGAACTATTTGTCCATATGGGCATTGAGCCGGATGTGGCTGGTGAGGAGCTCCATCAAGGGCACTTGCTGCTCTCTGGACAGAAGGTTGTAGTTGTTCCTTTCCGTCCGTGGCTAAAGGAATGATCTGATGGTGTTCTTTACCTCACTATAGCTATGCAGTTGTCTAGTTGGTCGGCTTGGGCTCCTCTTTTTGTTAGCTGATCTATCGTCTCGCTTCATGGTATCCCACAGAGAGGGCTGTCCACTGAAGGTGTACACTTCTGGTTCTTCCAACGTGCAGGATGGCTTTGGTTAGGTGAAGGAGCCTGTCATTCTCCAGGGCCTGTAGAACAGAGACAGCGTCTAAGAGTACGTGTCATTTGTGATCTGAACCATAGAGACTGTTTTCATCAGTGCCTCTGTTTCTGCTTGGTAGTTGCTGCACTGTTTGCCCGTAGGAACACTGGCAGTTGTGGTCTGAGTCCCTGGGAAGTTGATGAAGATACCGGGTGCCCAGTTAGTCACAGCATTGGTGGCTGACCTAGGGGCTTACATATGTATCCATGTTTCTTGCGGGTAACGCTCTCCTTTCATGGCCAATTCAAGGGCTCGGCTTGCTGTCATCTGGTGTTTCCGCTGAGGTCACATAGGGGACAGTGCAGATTTCAATGACTGCACTTAACAATAAATCAGTCCTAGGGTGGATCTGATTTCAGGTTAACAATCTTGTCACTTACATAAGGGTCATTATTAAAACATAAGTCACAATTTGAGTTAGTGGTGATAATAATCCATCAACCATCCAACCAATCAGCTGTAAGTCACCAGATAGCCAAGCAATCAATATAAGTTATTGAAAGTATAACAACCAAGCAAACACAGTCGAACATTTTTACAAGTAAATGCAGGAAAACAGCATGGGTTCAAACCTACTTCACAAATCTTTTAAACGGCAGCTTTCAAAATCTACTTCAGTTGTACATGATATCCGCTTCAGTGCATACCAAAAACAGCTTTCAATATCTACTTCAGTTATACATGATGTCCGCTTCAGTGCATACCAAAAACAGCTTTCAATATCTACTTCAGTTGTACATGATATCCGCTTCAGTGCATACCAAAAACAGCTTTCAAAATCTACTTCAGTTATACATGATGTCCGCTTCTGTGCATATCAAAAACAAAGATTTGCAAGGGCACAGACTATGACCAGCCATCAACTTGAGATTAGTCGTGTGTCTACTTCTTATTTCCTGGATTGTTCAGGATAACGGGAAGTCGTTTTTTATTTTTTATTTTGTTTTGTTTGTTTCTTTTGCTTTTTGTTTTTTGCTTTTATGTTTTTTTGTTTGGTTGGTTTTTGTTGTTGTTGTTTTAGCACTGTATAATTTGTTATGAAATGAAAGACACAAAACATGAAATGATATCTAATTGTGAAATGCACAAATGCCCTATCTCCTTTCCCCATTACCTACACGAAACAGCCAGCATTATGACGGAGAGAGCCAGCAATAAGCACGGTGTTTAATCTGTCAATAACAATTGACATTTTGTGTGACCTTAACAACAATAGCACGTTCTCCGTAACTGCCGTTTCTGCAGTTTGTTCTCTCATTCCTGTCTTTACGCTCACTTTTTCCTATGCAACACACACACACACACACACACACACACACACACACATAATATATATAGTAACACACACACCAGCGCGCGTGCGCGCGCACTTAGGCACGCAAACACAAACACACACACACATTCGCACGCACGTACGCACACACAAACATATGTGTATATACATATATATACATATATATATAATATATGTATATAGATAGATAGATAGATAGATAGATAGATAGATATGATAGATAGATGATATATATGCGTGTGTGTACGTATGCGTGTGTGTGTGTGTGTGTGTGTGTGTGTGTGTGTGTGTGTTGTGTGTTGTGTGTGTGTGTGTGTGTGTGTGTGTGTGTGTGTGTGTGTGTGTGTGCATACATGTATACATACGTACACACACGCGCGCATGCTCGCGTCACAAACCAATACATGTCAGGTTAATACGAATAATGTAACGTGGCAATAATTAAATGACTTAAAACGAGCAAATCATGAATGAAGCCCAAAAAACATGTTTAAATTTGTTAAAATACAAGGAAGGAATCACAAATTGCAAAACAATTAAAAGTCTTAATAACAACTGTCATTTAAAGCTTAAACGACGAACTAAAAAGACCCCGCTCCATGCGCGCGCGCGCGCGCGCACACACACACACACACACACACACACACACACACACACACACACACACACACACACACACACACACACACACACACAAATTCAAAAAGAAAAATACGGATACTTGGCATATTACATGGCGTCACACCGTCGCTCGACTGATAACAGATCGTACAAACACTGACAGCACCACCATTAGCAAAACCCATGGGGAGGGGCAAACATGACTGCAATGGAATGTAGTGCCTCATTGGCTTAATTGGTCACAGCGCCATGGTGATAACACAAGGCTGGTGGATTTGACCATGTGCTGGTCCACAGTGTTTGTCCCAGTCTCTCATTTGGCGAAGGCGCTGTGTTGATTAACGCAGGGGTTGTTCGTGCAATCCACAGGCGGGCTGTTTCTTTTTTTCCAAGAGCTTGCAGCGCGTAGGTTTTACGTGCAGGTCTGTGCAATGATCATATGACTACATGGTGTCAGTGCATGTAGAATCTATTTCAAACATAATGAAACTGAAACTGGAACTGATAGCAGGCTTAACATGTTAATAGCTTATTCACACTTCAGCTGATTTATAAAGTTGCTTTTGACTGCTAGTCAAATAATATCTCCACAGCGCCTGCTCGCTGGATTGACAACATTAGGGAGGAGCATTATGCTGATGTCGAACAGTAGAATAGCTGAACATTATCTCCCTTGACAGGACGAAGGGCACATGAATTTAAGACATGCCCAGCAATTCACTTATAGGTGTTCCTGCAGTAAACGTAAAGGAACAGGGATAAGCAATTATGTGTTGCATTTGTGAACCAGACATGTGTGATTTATAGTATTCGTGCAATACCTGATTGCAGTTCATTATCATCACTGCGTTAGTGTGTATTATTTTCGATGGCGATTTGAGTTGGACGCTTCTTGTTTTCAAGAACCTTGCTTTGCATGTAGGTCTGACATAAATTCACAAACGAGATAAGGGTTGTGATAATAATAATAATAATAATAATAATAACAATAATAATATAATAATAATAATATGATAATAATAATAATGATAATAGTAATAATAATAATAATAATAAATAATGATAACAATATACAAAAATGCTCACAAACTAAACGTACACACCACACATTATTTTTCAAGCTTAAAAACACGTGTATTGATAAGCAGTCTAATAATGTATTTGAAAAAAATCTTCCAAGAGAGCATTGTATATTAATGTTTCTGGAAGCACAGCTAGGTTTCATCCATTATCCTTCTTCTTCTTCTTTAATTCCGTAAAGAGTCATTAAGGTGTCCACACCTGAGAACTGTTAACCAGATTGCCCCAGCTCTGTCTTTTGTGTTCCAAAGTCCAGGTTTCTGTATCCATTCCGTAATGTTGTCAGTTCATCGTTTTTCTCTTTTCCCCTCGGTCTCTTTCCCTCAACAGTTCCATGGAGAACTGATTTATCAAGGCCATGGGATCTTGTTACATGGACATTCCGACGTAGTTTTCTTTTCTTGTGTTCCAGTGATATGTTGAAATGCACGGAGGACAGAAGGCAGCCTTGATAAACACCAACCAAAGTGTGGAACCACTCTCCAGTAACACCTTGTGTAAGTAATGGACTGACTGCTCTGGAGTATTGGTCAGTAGATTTTCAAATGCTTGATGGTTTGGCGTACTTGTTCAATGATAATGTGATCAGTGTATCTGATGGTTAGTATTTTGCGATCACATCTTATTCCCATACCTTCGAATTGTCTTTTCAAATCCGCTTGATGGTCGGAAAATGAAATACATCTGTACACGAAAGAGTCTGATCTTGTGTTTCACGGATAAATTATTGTCCTTCCATACAGCTTTCAGTCCGGATAGTGCTCTTATTGTCTTTGATGCCTTTGAGAGGATTTCTGGCTTGGATTACTCACTGTTAGTGATGGATCCCAGGCAAGAGGACTGTTGAACAGTTCCTAAGAGTCCATGGACAATTGTATCAGTAGTGAGGGTAGCGTAATGGTTAACCTTTAACTGGGCCTTCTCGGTGGTGATTTGCATGCCATATTTTGTCAATGTGTTATCTAATCTTTTAACAAGCTTGGCAAGTTCTTTGTTCACTGCCTGCTAGACCATCAGTATCAATCGCGAAGCGAAGGTCTGTGATGATTCTTCCTCCATTGTTGACTGTGCTGACATGATCTTCAAGTGCGTCAGTCATGATGCGTTCCAGTGATATGTTGAAATGCACGGAGGACAGAAGGCAGCCTTGATGAACACCAACCAAAGTGTGGAACCACTGTCCAGTAACACCTTGTGTAAGTAATTGACTGACTGCTCTGGAGTACTGGTCCTGGATGATGTTGATAAGCTGTCGGCCCATGCCAGACTCTTGTTAACCGCCTTGTTGAACACCGTGACGATACGATAGAACTTGCTCTGATTTTGAAGACGTTCTTGGGCAAAGTGTGCGTAGATTAAAGATCTGTGTAATAGTACTTCCATCCTGACAGAATCCAGTCTGTTTTTCAGCAATGATGGTAGTTGCTAGCGGCTGTAATTTATTCTGAATAATTTTAAGCACTGTTTTGCTGACATGACTGATCAAAGCGATAGTGTCGGAGATTTCCTTTATTGGAAAGAAAGACGATAACTAGGCCTAGTCTTGTCATCCCTGAAGGTGTGCACTGGAAAAAGTTCTTTTAGAAACAACAGGCTGGCCAATGATCTGTCTACATTCTATGAACAGTTCAAGGGCATTAAGTCCAAACCTTTTCCCGTCAATGATGAGATGGTCAAAACCCATGGTCACTGTCATTTCTTCAGACTTTGTCTTTTGTATCTGCGTCTTGCTTCATGCACCTTGCTGGAAAAATCTTTTCTAACATATATGTTACTCCCTTCAGTGTCATCTTGGCTTTGAGGAAATAGATCTAGTCTCGCGATGATAGTGAAGCCAGGTTTGGCACGTAACTGATGCATTCTCTCAAGAGCCACCGCCCTTCCACCCCATTGTTTTAAATGAGATCTTGCACTGACTTTTTACATTCATCATTTAATCTCGTTATCCTTTCGCTCTAGGCCATAGAAAATGACATGCTGACATTTTGAACGTTTCTTTAGATCGTCATACTTTTTCTCCAGATGTTCGATTCTGTCCATGAGCTCGGACACAGATTTTGCAAGTTCATTGTTCTTGTTACGCAAGTCCTGCACTTCCTGTCTCAGTCCCTGTCCCTAAAATTCATCCCTCAGCTACTTAAAGTGGTCACTAAGGGCCCACACCTCGGTTTCACATCATCTAACTTTCTGTTCAGGGTCCTGTCAATCTTTCGCATCTCCTGAAGCATAGGGACGATGTCAGCAGTGGTGGGTTTCTTGACATGAGATGATCCAAGTGTCCTTAAAAAGGAGGAGGCAGCAGAATCCCCACTGATGCTCAGGAGGATTTGCCTGTTTGTTGGCATCCAGATCTGGGTCCAGGGGTCAGTTCAATGTCGCCACAGCGTTGTGATAAATTGCTGCAAAAGAGAAACACCAGGATCAATCTAAGATGGCACTGGCTTGCACGTTGCACATTTTCAATATCCGTTTGTAGACAGCCTTTCTCTTCAATAAATATGAAAGCCATGAAGACAGGCTGAAATGCTCTACAGACAGCAGGGAAACACTGAGACACCTCTTAATGAACACCACCCGGAAAAAACGTCTGGACTTAAACATCCCGTCACATGTTGCCATCTCTTCATCGATGGAAGTGTAGGGGAGGGATACATAGAGAGACAGAAACAAGAGAGCGACAGAGACTAACAGAGAAGAACGTCAAATTCATTGCCTCTCAGAGAATGACACTGAGAGACTGAAGTTTGACGGACAGACAGACTGATCAAGAACTGAAATACACTCTTGTTTCCCTCAACTGCTAATGAACACAAGGCGAAGTCTTATTTTTGTGTGTGTGTGTGTGTGTGTGTGTGTGTGTGTGTGTGTGTGTGTGTGTGTGTGTGTGTGTGTGTGTGTGTGTGTGTGTGTGTGTGTGTGTGTGTGTGTGTGTGTGTGTGTGTGTGTGTTGTGTGTGTGTGTTTTGTGTCTTGTTTTGTTTTGTTTCGTTTTGTTTTCAAAATTGTTCTGATGCAATTTTACAAATTAGTATGCATAACTCACTTCCTTTGCATGATATACAGACAAAGAAAATGTAACATCTGAGAGCAAAAATCACATTTTCTGTAATGGTTGGCAGTCACAAATAACTTCAAAGTTATAACTCATGCAGCTTCCTGTTGGGATCGACGTTTGGCCTGGCTACAATAAAGGTCCATCCATTATTATTTTAAAAGCACATACACGACCATGTCATTCCAGCAACTCCCCTTAAAAATCAATCATTTGTTGAAATATGGATGTTAGATTTATGGAAAGCAGACCGTGCCATTGATACGCGTACGTACAAAGGCATTTCATTATTTTGTGGTGCCTTTGTGCCAGGATTGCTATAAACTTTCTTGTAAACACAACAGAAATGCTTGGAAATCTAATTCATTGTAAAAATCCATGACGAGTTCAATGATTGATACATATGTGATCTGACTGTAAGTAGCATAACACTGATTGTGACAACTTAGATATTTTGATAGGTTACAACAAGAAACGTGGAACCTTACTGAACATGACCTCTGACCCAAATCAGATAAAAACTGATCAGTAAATAGTTATACAATGCTTGCACGTGAGAGAGAGAGAGAGAGAGAGAGGGGGGGGGGGGTTAAGAAATAACGTTTTCCCCATTTTCAACGGGAGACCATAAACCGATAGCAGCCATACATGCATTTACAAAATGGATATAATACAATCATCATACATGGAAAAAAAAATTATGGTTAACATATTTTTCCTCGTTTGCTCGACTTTTACCACGAAACTATCTGTCAGTTCGACTTCCTTAGATCTATTTCTGTTTTAATTTCGGAGTAATGCAGTTGCGTTGGGTGTGTGTGTGTGTGTGTGTGTGTGTGTGTGTGTGTGTGTGTGTGTGTGTGTGTGTGTGTGTGTGTGTGTGTGTGTGTGTGGTGTGTGTGTGTGTGTGTGTGTGTGTGTGTGTGTGTGTGTGTGTTTATTTGGTTTTGCTTTTCACTTTAGTTATATCTGGAAATAAGGTGAAGGCCAAGTGTGAATGTGTCATTATTCTGTTTGTTGCTTCAGTTTGAGACTCTTACGATCATTCCAACAAAGTTTGTTTTGTTGTATGAGCTTAAAAAAAAGAATCAAAATCATGTGTTTCTATGGTGAATTAAACTTGGTGTAGGTGTTCGGCACTCTTATTTGTTTCTTTTATTGTCGTAAGGCCCAAGTACACAGCTTCTGTAATTCCTGTTTTATGGAGATAGCTGAATAACACTAACACAATATTAATGAAACTTTGCAACCTTTGTCCTCTTTGAAATCATCTTCTCAACCACTACTATCATCCCCACCTTTATCTCCTATTTTCTTGACATCTTGATCCCTATAGAGCACTGTATATCTGGTTGGCTGACAATGTTTGTTTTAAGTATCATCATTCATTGTTCCCCTTGTTTCATTGAACGTGCGTTTGTCTGTAGGATCAGTGTGTGTGGTTAGTGTTGTCTGTATGGTTAGCGTTTGTCTGTATGGTTAGCGTTGTCTGTATGGTTAGTGTTTGTCTGTATGGTTAGCGTTTGTCTGTATGGGTCTGTGTGTATGGTTAGTGTTGTCTGTATGGTTAGTGTTTGTCTGTATGGTTAGCGTTGTCTGTATGGTACGTTTGTCTGTATGGTTAGCGTTTGTCTGTATGGTTAGCGTTTGTCTGTATGGTTAGCGTTGTCTGTATGGGTCTGTGTGTATGGTTAGTGTTGTCTGTATGGTTAGCGTTTGTCTGTATGGTTAGCGTTTGTCTGTATGGTTAGTGTTTGTCTGTATGGTTAGCGTTTGTCTGTATGGTTAGTGTTTGTCTGTATGGTTAGCGTTTGTCTGTATGGTTAGTGTTTGTCTGTATGGTTAGCGTTTGTCTGTATGGTTAGCGTTGTGTGTATGGTTAGTGTTTGTCTGTATGGTTAGCGTTTGTCTGTATGGGTCTGTGTGTATGGTTAGTGTTGTCTGTATGGTTAGTGTTTGTCTGTATGGTTAGTGTTTGTCTGTACGGTTAGCGTTTGTCTGTATGGGTCTGTGTGTATGATTAGTGTTTGTCTGTATGGTTAGGTTTGTCTGTATGGTTAGCGTTTGTCTGTATGGTTAGCGTTTGTCTGTATGGTTAGCGTTGTCTGTATGGTTAGCGTTTGTCTGTATGGTTAGCGTTTGTCTGTATGGTTAGCGTTGTCTGTATGGTTAGCGTTTGTCTGTATGGTTAGCGTTTGTCTGTATGGTTAGCGTTTGTCTGTATGGTTAGCGTTTGTCTGTATGGTTAGCGTTTGTCTGTATGGTTAGCGTTTGTCTGTATGGTAGTGTGTATGGTTAGTGTTTGTCTGTATGGTTAGCGTTTGTCTGTATGAGTCTGTGTATGGTTAATGTTGTCTGTATGGTTAGCGTTTGTCTGTATGGTTAGCGTTTGTCTGTATGGTTAGCGTTGTCTGTATGGTTAGTGTTTGTCTGTATGGTTAGCGTTTGTCTGTATGGGTCTGTGTGTATGGTTAGCGTTTGTCGGTATGGTTAGTGTTTGTCTGTATGGTTAGCGTTTGTCTGTATGGTTAGCGTTTGTCTGTATGGTTAGTGTTTGTCTGTATGGTTAGCGTTTGTCTGTATGGTTAGCGTTTGTCTGTATGGTTAGCGTTTGTCTGTATGGTTAGTGTTTGTCTGTATGGTTAGTGTTTGTCTGTATGGTTAGGTTGTTTGTCTGTATGGTTAGCGTTTGTCTGTATGGTTAGTGTTTGTCTGTATGGTTAGTGTTTGTCTGTATGGTTAGTTTTGTCTTTGTCTGTATGGTTAGCGTTTGTCTGTATGGTTAGTGTTGTCTGTATGGTTAGCGTTTGTCTGTATGGTTAGTGTTTGTCTGTATGGTTAGCTGTTTGTCTGTATGGTTAGTGTTTGTCTGTATGGTTAGCGTTTGTCTGTATGGTTAGTTTTGTCTGTATGGTTAGTGTTTGTCTGTATGGTTAGTGTTTGTCTGTATGGTTAGGTTTGTCTGTATGGTTAGTGTTTGTCTGTATGGTTAGCGTTTGTCTGTATGGTTAGTGTTTGTCTGTATGGTTAGTGTTTGTCTTAGTCTGTATGGTTAGCGTTTGTCTGTATGGTTAGTGTTGTCTGTATGTTGTTAGGTTTGTCTGTATGGTTAGCGTTTGTCTGTATGGTCTGTGTGTGTGGTTAGCGTTTGTCTGTATGGTTAGGTTTCAGTCTGTTATGGTTAGCGTTTGTCTGTATGGGTCGTCTGTATGGTTAGGTTTGTCTGTATGGGTCAGTCTGTATGGTTAGGTTTGTCTGTATGGGTCAGTTGTATGGTTAGTGTTTGTCTGTATGGTCATGTGTAGTTGTGTTTGTCTGTATGGTTAGCGTTTGTCTGTAGGTTAGCGTTTGTCTGTATGGTTAGTGTTGTCTGTATGGTTAGGGTTTGTCAGTATGGTTTGCGTTTGTCTGTATGGTTAGCGTTGTCTGTATGGGTCAGTGTGTGTGGTTAGCGTTGTCTGTATGGTTATCGTTTGTCTGTATGGTTAGCGTTTGTGTGTATGGTTGGCGTTTGTCTGTATGGTTAGCGTATGTCTGTATGGTTAGCGTTTGTCTGTATGGTTAGCGTTTGTCTGTATGGTTAGTGTTGTCTGTATGGGTCAGTGTGTGTGGTTAGCATTTGTCTGTATGGGTCAGCGTGTGTATAGATGTCTCTGTGTGTGTGTGTGCGTGCGTGCATATGCACCTACCCACACGCTAACGTAGGTGTATATAAATGTGCGTGAGTGTGTGCTTGTGTGTGTGTGTCTGTCTGTGTCTGTGTGCATAGACTTTTTTGATCAGCTTATAGAGTAGTTTTCTTTTCTTCTTCTATGTCATGTTATGCTTATTTAATTGATTATATTGCTGAGTATGTTTTTATTGTAAAACGTTTATTGTAGAGTGCAAAGCGCTCTGGGACTTGTTTCCCATGATATCACTTTATGTAGATCTTCATCATTATCGTTGTTATTCTTCTTCTTATTATTATTATTAACTTTGATATGATATCATCATCATCATCATTATCATCATCATCATCATGAATATTGTTACTAAAACCCTTATCATTATTATTGTTAGTATTACATATCTTAAAAGATAAATTAATTACAAGGCAGAGATCGAATATCAGAAATGGAGAATGATTAAAAATATCTTTTAAAGAACCATAATTTAAAACTGCAACTGAAACACACACGCGTGCACGCGCGCGCGCGCACACACACACACACACACACACACAACACACACACACACACACACACACACTTACACACACACATACACACGCAGGCACACAATCACAAACACACACACACACACACATGCACACAAACACACACAAACACCACACACACCACACCACACACACACCACACACCACATGCACACAAACACACACAGGCGCGCGCGGCGCGGGCGCACGCACACACACACACACACACACACACACACACACACACACACACACACACACACACACATACACACACACACACACAAACACACGTCTCCTCACCAACTCCCCAATATCTTAAAATCAGCCTTCACAGCAAATGCAGAGAACACTGCAAGTGTTGACTATCTAAAAGCGTTTACCAGACACAAATGACCATCCGAACTAACCTACTCCAAGCTGCGTCCCTTCAAAGGCAACTGCCAAAAGCAAGTAAAGAGGAGAACAGCTAACGCGTGTCTTGTGAAAATAATGAACTTGGATTTCCTCTAATCGGATTCGTCTGTGGACAGAATGAAGGTAATTTTGAACGAGTGAAAGCCAGATGATATCCATCATCATCATCTCTCTCTCTCTCTCTCTCTCTCTCTCTCTCTCTCTCTCTCTCTCTCTCTTCTCTCTCTCTCTCTCTCTCTCTCTCTCTCTCTTCTCTCTCTCTCTCTCTCTCTCTCTCACTCCCTCCTCTCTCTCTCTCTCTCTCTCTCTCTCTATTGCTCTCTCTGTCATCAGTCTGTCTGGCTGCTGCTCTCTCTCTCTCTCTCTCTTTGTGTGCGCGCTTGCAAGTGCGTAGATATTACATACTGGCAGTAAGTGTTTTCCTTCTGTTTGCAATCATTTTCATGCTTTCTAGTATGTAGTTAGTTGTTCGTGGGTATAGCATGTATCTGGATTATTCTTGTGTAAATAGCAATGGTTTTCATGTTTTCTAGTATGTAGTTAGTTGTGCGTGGGTATAGCATGTATCTGGATCATTCATGTGTAAATAGAAGCCTAGCAGGAAAGTAGCACAGGAAAAAGTCCGAAACATGACAGGTTGAACTGGTCAAGCTAAACTTTTAGATTTCACTGTAACATTTGACAATCAATGATAACCTCGGCCATTAGTTAGTCAGCAGGTTTACTTATCTATAACCTCGGCCATTAGTTAGTCAGCAGGTTTACTTATCTATAACCTGGGCCATTAGTTAGTCAGCAGGGTTTACTTATCTATAACCTGGGCCATTAGTTAGTCAGCAGGTTTACTTATCTATAACCTGGGCCATTAGTTAGTCAGCAGGTTTACTTATCTATAACCTGGGCCATTAGTTAGTCAGCAGGTTTACTTATCTATAACCTGGGCCATTAGTTAGTCAGCAGGTTTACTTATCTATAACCTGGGCCATTAGTTAGTCAGCAGGTTTACTTATCTATTCACTTATTTATCTACGTACATAGTTCCATGGCACCTGGACTGATTGAGGCCCGAAAGCAATTCACTTCAGCATAGATTTAAAATACATGTACATCTGTCTGATGTTCAAAGACATTCTTACGCACAAACGAGAAACAAAAATTAAATGGCAATGAAAAGAGAAACAGTTCCAATGGCACAATCATCTCGATTCTCATTTACAACTTTTAAACA
>CM060314.1:76444828-76452328 GCA_030674185.1 Monoplex corrugatus | reverse complement strand
CATCCCTCCAGTAGTAACATATTGGTTATGTTGTTCACATCCCTCCAGTAGTAATATATTCGTTATGTTGCTCACATCCCTCCAGTAGTAACATATTCGTTATGTTGTTCACATCCCTCCAGTAGTAATATATTCGTTATGTTGTTCACATCCCTCCAATAGTAACATATTCGTTATGTTGTTCACATCCCTCCAGTAGTAACATATTGGTTATGTTGTTCACATCCCTCCAGTAGTAACATATTGGTTATGTTGTTCACATCCCTCCAGTAGTAACATATTGGTTATGTTGTTCACATCCCTCCAGTAGTAACATATTGGTTATGTTGTTCACATCCCTCCAGTAGTAACATATTGGTTATGTTGTTCACATCCCTCCAGTAGTAATATATTGGTTATGTTGTTCACATCCCTCCAGTAGTAAATATTGTTATGTTGTTCACATCCCTCCAGTAGTAATATATTCGTTATGTTGCTCACATCCCTCCAGTAGTAATATATTGGTTATGTTGTTCACATCCCTCCAGTAGTAACATATTCGTTATGTTGTTCACATCCCTCCAGTAGTAATATATTCGTTATGTTGCTCACATCCCTCCAGTAGTAACATATTCGTTATGTTGTTCACATCCCTCCAGTAGTAACATACAGAATAACCATTCGCCAGCTGAGATATCCAGTTTTAACCAATAACAATACAATACAATATTTTATTTACATAGCGCAAAATCTTGATAAAATGAAATCTAAGCGCTAAAACAGACACACACACACCACGCACACACGCACGCACACACACACACACACACACACACACACACACACACACACACACACACACACACACACACACACACGCACACGGCTATAAATGGGGAGAAAAGAATAAAAACAATGGAAAATTATAGAGAGCATATTATATACAATTATATATTACAATGTGATTCCCCTCCGAGTGGAGACAGGCTGCAGAGGGGATTGAGTGAGGTCAGGATTTTATGCAGAGGAGAAAAGGTGAGTTTTGAGAGCGGACTTGAAGGAGACAAAAGTAGGTTGCTGACGGACTGAGAGAGGAAGTTTGTTTCAGGTAAGTGGACCAGAAACAGAGAAGGCTCGTGGACCATAGGTATTGAGCGAAAAGTCAGAGGATCGGAGGCAGAGCTGAGAGAGAGAAACAAAACTGAGAGAGAGAGAGAGAGAGAGAGAGAGAGAGAGTGAGAGAGAGAGAGAGAAAGCGAGGGGGGCGAGAGAGAGAGAGAGAGAAGAGAGAGATAGAGAGAGAGAGAGAGAATATTCAAAGTAACCACGATATAGCAAACCGACCTTGAAAGACACAGAAATCGATGACAACTGTAAAGTCGACCTTTCCAATAATGCTCAACGAACACAAGACACCACAAATGTCTATCTTCGGACCTCGATCTTATTCTAATTTATTTTTAAACTTGAATATGCGCGTGCCTTTCAAGCTCATGGAATAAACTACACAGAGAGAAAACATCAATGTCCCTCTGAACAGAAATAACATTTGTTGTGAAAGCTGCTAGTCACAAAGAAAATGCAAAGCCTGAAAAAAGTAACAAAGTCCTATCTCACAGACGTCTGGTGGGATCAGGAAGTATCCTTAGTCTCTGAATGATATATTTCTGAAAGGAAAAAAAGAATGTCGTCGGTCCATTGTAATGACCTTTCTTTTGAAATTGATTTATTTAAAGATGTAAGCTGAGGAAAATAAGAAATAAAATGGATACAGACATCAACGAAATGACAATAGTCCTGCATACATAGACAGTAGTGTATCAATCTTTATTTCATCCTCCTCTCACTCTTCTCTCTTTCTCTCTCTCTCTCTCTCTTTCTCTCTCCCTTCCTCCCTCCTTTACGTACATATACACAGACACAGAGAAGAAAAACACACACACGCATACACATACACTCCCACGCACGCACACACACTTACCCTCACAGAAACACACACACACACACCCGCACATACACACGTGCGTGCGAGCACACACACACATACAGACACACACACATATCACACACACACATATCTCACACACACACATCTCACACACACATACACACACACACACACACACACACACACACAACACACACACACACATACACACACACACACACACACACACACACACACACACACACACACACACACACACACACACACACACACACACACACACACACACACACACTTTTTTTCTGGCGGCAGATTTTTAGCGCTGGAAATCTCACGCCTGCCATCGTTGCTTATTGCCAGGTACAGTGTAAGCGGCAATGTCTGTAAACAGACTTCAGCAAGAGAAGCACGAGTACATAATGCACATTGGACCAGAAGTACTCGCTGCACATACAACCTGAACAGAAGAAATACATTTTGCAATTCGGACCTAAGTGAAAGAAGACATATTACACATAGGAAATCAGTAACAGAAGACATATTACACATAAGACTCAGTAACAGAAAACACATTACACATAGGACATCAGTAACAGAAGACATATTACACATAAGACTCAGTAACAGAAAACACATTACACATAGGACATCAGTAACAGAAGACATATTACACATAAGACATCAGTAACAGAAAACACATTACACATAGGACATCAGTAACAGAAGACATATTACACATAAGACATCAGTAACAGAAAACACATTACACATAGGACATCAGTAACAGAAGACATATTACACATAGGACATCAGTAACAAAAACACATTACACATAGGACATCAGTAACAGAAGACATATTACACATAGGACATCAGTCAAAAGAAGGCACATTACACATAGGACATCAGTAACAGAAGACATATTACACATAAGACATCAGCAAAACAAGGCATATTACTACACAGGACATCAGCAAAAGAAGCACATTAACACATAGACTTAGTGTAAGAAGTGCACGTTGTCTACAACAAAGGATTACAATATCTCGAACCATAACATCTGTAACGGATGTGCACAGTGTCTAGAAGCAAGGACCTCTGACAGGTGAAAAGAACATCTGTGACATTTAAAGTCACAATGACACGTTGTGGAAAAGAAGGCATTTACAGGGTTAGGCAAAGACCTCTGATGATTCATTTAGATATCAAGTGACCATTTACTTCACAAGAACTGGGCAAACAGATAGTGTAGGTATCAAAAATCCTTCGGTTCCTTTTCAGTCTATTCAAGTGCAGCCTTATCTTCACAAATCACTAAGGGGGTCTAAACTTGAGCTTTCTATCCATCCCACTACACTTTAAATCTCTCTCTTTCACACCCACACACAACACACACACACACACACACACACACACACACACAACACAACAACACACACACACACAAACACACACAACACACACACACACACACACACACAACACACACACACACACACACACACACACACACACACACACACACACACACACACACAACACACACAAACACCCCTACTCCCATCTTTTCCATCATCACTACAACCAACATCTCCGTTGGTGATGACACATTTTTCTGATGATTAGATAATGTCAAACACACTGATGATGATGGGACTGACACCGCCATGGCAGGCCAGACAGAGTAGCTGCTTGATTTCCCAAGTGTACCATCAGTCGGCCTGCGACATAACCAGGCCATCCACACCAAAAGAGGCCACCACTCGTTTTAATTGATCGACTGATCACGTGACCTTCCTCACAGACGGCATATTGGCAGCCAAACAGCAAAAATGACATCATTACTGTGAGGTTTCAGGCTGGATGCTGTTGTCTTCCTTCATTGGCCTGCTTTTGCAACAGGGACAGCATTTTCCTTTCAGAACAGTTTAAGCTTTTGATATTTCCACAAATAAAGAGGGATAGGGAGTGTAGTTTTTCCTATTGATCAAAAAATTCGGGGGGTGGGTGGGTGGGAATACTGCGAAAAAGAGAACAACAACATTCTACATGTTTTATTACTCAGTGCAGCTGGTATGAAAGACCAACCCTGTTATCCCATGCTTATGTAACTGAAGAAAAATTTTATTGCAAAAAAATTGCATATAACCTTTATATGGTTAATGTCCCAAAGCATGAGCGAAAAAAAATGCTTATTCTTATCAAGTTTGCCAAAGAATGCTTGAAGATGATTCTATAAGTTTGATAAAAAAAAAATTGAAGGATAGTGTGGTTTTCTATTCACATATGAATCTTTTGTTGTTGTTTGTTTTGTTTTTTATTTTTGTTTTTTATGTGTGACCTCTTTGTGTCACTGCCTTTAAGTACGTATATTTCCATACATGTATCCCATCCATTCCTGTTCTATACAGTTCAGGTTCTGTTTACTTAAAATTATTCAAAAGGATTTCAACTACACTACATAGATGTTGATTAAATGAATAAGTAAATGAGAAAGACAAGAGTGTGTCATTTCCTATCTATTATAATCTAAACTTCAGTGGACTCTCTTCCGCTGAAACAGAATCATTTCCAATGTAAACTGCGTCACTCAAAACAAACAAATGAAGAAAAGACACAGTTCTTCCACTGTTCACTCAAATGAAAATGGTCAACTGTGGCGAACATCCAGGCGTGAAGACGCCGCACCAGGCTTATCGTCTCAGCATGAGAACTGGTCAAGCAGGTGCAGCCTCCCGTGAAATCAGAGACGGGTAATTTTCAGATGGTTCACGTGATCTGCTGTTAAATGTAGAAGTGACAGATTGAAAGAAATGGGCTTATGCCTCAGAGATGGGCGATTGGGGGGGATAAAAAAGGAACCAATCTTGATTGCAGTAGATGAAGTGCTTTTCAGTCTGCTAAATTTATGGAGGAAGCTCTCTCTCTCTCTCTTTCTCTCTCTCTCTCTCTTTCTCTCTCTCTCTCTCTCATTGTTTGTCTGTCTGTCTGTCTCTCTCTCTCTCTCTCTTTCTCTTCCTCTTTCTCTGTCTCTCTGTATATCTGTCTGTCTATTTATCTATCTGTCTGTCTGTCTATCTATCTGTCTGTCTGTCTATCTATCTGTCTATTTATCTATCTGTCTTTTTGGCTGGCTATTTGTCTATTTGCCTCCTTTCTTCCTACCTATCTATCTATCTGTCTATCTATCTATCTATCCATCTATCTATCTATCTATCTTTCTATCTATCTGGCTGTCTGTCTATCTATCTGTCTGTCTGTCTATCTATCTATCTATCTATCTATCTATTATCTATTGTCTGTCTGTCTATCAATCTATCAATCTATCTATCTCTCTGTCTGTCCGTCTGCCTATCTATATCTGTTTGTTTGTCTGTCTGTCTGTCTGTCTGTCTGTATGTATGTATGTATGTATGTATGTATGTATGTATGTATGTCTATTGCAACATTGGATACTTTTTTGACATTTATGGTTGTAATCCAAAACAAGTGTGACTGCCCGCGTTCAAGCAAACAGGAACCAGAAACAAACACGAAAGAAGAATATGAACGCGTATTCAATACAAGACAAGACAGGCGCAAATTTTTGGCCAACTGGCCTTTGTCAAGCGTCAGATTACAAACAAACAAACACCAAATACAAAAATTAGGAGAAAATGGTTGTAGTTCTGCTGAATATTTTATGAAAAAAATGGTAGTCTGTGTCCTTTTCTCCTGTCTCTGTCTTTCTGGCTTTGTCTGCCTGTTTGTCTGCCTGTTTGTCTGTCTCTCTCTGTCTCTGTCTCTGTCTGTCTGTCTGTCTGTCTGTCTGTCTGTCTGTCTGTCTGTCTCTCTCTCTCTCTGTATGTGTGCATGGGTGTGTGCAGATACGCCTGTGTGTATATGTGCGTATTTAACCAACAGAATCTGTATAATCTAATTAGATGTAAAAATTATTAGTAAAGAGATAGAAACGCCCAAAGCACCAAAGCAGGAGATATTTTTGGTCATTCTGTTTTCCCACAACCTTGACATGATTCCAAAATATGAAACTTGCCCCATCCCTTGAGGCTTGTATCTTGTCAGGGATGGTATCAAGGAAATGCTGCTGCCTCCTACGGCAGGGGGTTTCAGACGGACAAAGTGGAATTAGATGGCTGACAAATGAGTAAGTGGCAAAAAATAGTGTGGGGTAAGTCATGCAATGAGTAGCTGTACAGCAGTTAGGCAGAGATAGTATTTTGTTTGTTCATTTGCCAGTCATCCTTGTTGGAGGGTTTCCCTTTCCCCGAAGAGGCATGCTTTAAAATGCTAATAAATCAATTTTTAATGAATTAAACGATATTAGTATAATGAAAAAATATTGTTGAGAAAGATGTCTGTGTGTATCAGCAAAACGATAAACAAAATGAACTTTTTCTATCAGGATTGTAAGCAAATCATAGCTTTGGATTTCTTTTACAGTCACGTTCATTAACACATGTTCATGCACATTAACTTAAATAGATCATAAACGCTGGGTATGCTCCTGATCTAACATGTGCAAACATGGATCAGTAACATTTTTTACACTGAATTTCATCTCATTTTTTTACACACAGGCTTGGCATGATGGGCACTTGTGAAATACAAGTTTTAATAAGCACGACCATTTAGTTGCTGGAAATTCAAAACCAGCTACCACCACCACTACTATTATTATCTTCACAGCTGATTATGAAGATGGCAAAACCAATAACGATATCTCTGATGATCAGAAAATGCCAAGCACAATAACGATGATGAGACTGACACAAGCAGGGCAAGCCAGACGGAGAAGCTGCTTGATTTCCCAAGTGTACCATCAGTCGGCCTCCAATATAACCAATTCTATTCACACCAAAAGAGGCCACCACTCTTTTTAATTCATCGACTGGTCACATGACCTCCCTCACAGACGACACATTAGCAGCCATTACAGAGCGGAAACGACGTCATTAGTCTGCGTTTCCTAGATGGCGGCTGTCTGTCTGTCTGTCGTTAAAACTCGGCAGACGTTTTTCCATAGAGAAAAGATGGGAGTGGGCGTGTTTCATGCTTTCTTTAAGACAGAAAGTGTGTAAGAATGAAGAAGTCAAGAGACAGGCAGAAACAAAGATTAAGAAAGACACAGACGAAGACAGAGGAAGAGACAGAATTCCTAATCAACTGAATACATAGTAATTAAAATAAACTGAAAAAAAGGATAAAAGAAAAACACTGTCACATCTTTCTTTCTTCTAATCGTAACTAGGTTGTAGCAGGGTAAAGCGTAATAGGGTATTTAAATATAATGCTTCTGAATATAAACTTTATAAACAGAAGGTGAGAAAAAAAAGATAACTATTCTTAAGCTCTACATTTAAATAGGAAAACCTCATCACATCAACATTATTCCATAGACTTGCACAACACTGTAGGCCTACAATGTAATTGACATCTGAGTTAACTCGTCTTCTAAACATGTGCATTAAGCATGTCTATTTGGGAGACATTGTCATCTGCGTATATTACAAACTGCAAACAGTAAGAGATAAAGTTGATGGATGAACCTGAAACTGTTTCTATGTCATTAA
>CM060314.1:76432328-76439828 GCA_030674185.1 Monoplex corrugatus | reverse complement strand
CTGTGTAGACACGAGTTGATCTGAAAAACGAAGGTTGTCCCTTTACCCTGAGGCTACTACACATGTCAGCTGTTCTCTGTTACAGCATTATGATGGCAGTGACAGTCTTCTGTCCCTCACTGTTAAGTACCCATTCACAGTGGGTGGATTTAACACTACATGTACGTACATAAAGTCTTTCTTGACTTGACTGATGCCTGTGCAGGTAAATTGGAAGGCAGGAGCTCTACATGTATGCCAACCAGATGGAGGGTCTTCTTCATCTTGTTAAATTCTTCAGCTATGATTTCAGGCCTCATCTGGCGATGAAAGTGACCGTTTTTGCAGTTCATGCCAAGTGTCACGAAGCTTGGTGGTCAGAGGAGTTGTAGCCAACAATGTCTTCTGTCGCTCAGCGTGATAGAGGCAACATGGCTACAGTGTCTGTTAGGTATTTGGTGGTCATGACGGCAGGGTCAGGCTGGTGAAGGTGTCAGTTCATTGTACTGTTGAGTCTCATTAGGAATACAGGCTGCTTTCTTTCTGTCCCTGGTTTATGGAATGATCTGTTGATGCTCCTCTTCTCACTGTAGTTGACTCTGTTGTTTGGTTGGTCTCCTTGGGCTCATCTTTTTGCCAGCTCATCTATCGTCTCATTTACTTGTATCCCACAGTGGGCAGGTTTCCACTGGAGGACAACATCTCTGGTTCTTCTGATTAACCAGAGGGTCACGGGCAGGTGATGGAGCTTGTTATTCTGTACAGCCTGGAGAATAAAAAAGTGTCTTTAAACAGCTAAATACATGCTGATCAGAAAAAGTAGAATACAGGCGTGCTATTGGCAACTACGAAGGATTGCACATTCAAATGTGCTAGATACAATGCAGTTAGTTTTATATTTGTTTGATGTAAGGAGTTGTAACATCAAATAGTCAAGGGCAAGGAGTACAATTTCATGGCCTTGCAATGCTGATAGACGGCTGTTTTTATCACTGGTATTATCCAGAGAGATGTTCTAAAATTACTTCCTCATTTACTCTACCATACTATGGTTTCTCTCTCAGTCTCTGTCTCTTTGTCTCTCTGTCTCTGTCTCCGTCTCTGTCTCCGTCTCTGTCTCCCTCTCTCTCTCTCTCTTTCTTTCTTTCTTTCTCTGACACGCAAACACACGCAGACACACTTACAGACACACATATGCATACATATGTGATTGCTTTCATCATTAGAATCACCAATACTACCATTACCTGATAGCCGTTTCTACAAGTGATTTGATGTCACAACTAATTCAGATCCTGAATTGTTCCTGACAGGATAATGCCAGGCACAATAACAATGATGAAACTGACATAACCAAGAGAGACCAGATGCAGAAGCTGATTGATTTCCCAAGTGTACCTTCAGCTGGTCTCCGACATAACCACTCTATCCACACAGTAACAAGCTGCAACTTTTTAATTGATCGACCGGTCATATGATTTTCCTCACAAATGGCACATTCGGAGCCATCACACATCAAAAATGACGACATAATTCTGAGTTTTCCGGCTAGTGGCTGCCTATCTCCGTCCATTTTTCTGCTCTTAAAACTTTTTTCCCTTGGGAGAAGATGTGAAAGTGCATCTTTGATAGTTTCCTAAATAGACATAGAAAGGGGCAAAGGAGAAAGAGACAGAGCTTATAGTGGAATTCTTTTGAGAGAGACAGAGAAAAAGAGAGAGGCAGAGAGACATACATACAGACAGACAGGCAGGCAGGCAGACAGGCAGGCAGGCAGGCAGGCAAACAGACAGACAGACGGCCAGACGGACGGACGGACGGGCAGAGAATTTCTTCTTTTTTTTTTTTCATTTGTAGCTCTCAAGCGGAAATTTTAAAAAAATCACTTTGAATGCCCATCAGCTGAGATATGAGCTACACAGAGAGTGATGTAATGCGTCCCCAGTGTATGCAAGCTAAAGAAGACGAGGTACATTTACATTTTGTCCTGTGTTGTCCAGCTTTTCGTGATATTCGGTGAAGGTTTAAGCCATGAAAGTATTTTCAGATGCCCAAACATGTTTAAATTGTGTTTGTTATTGTATTCAACTCGTTTTGATTATACTAAGAATTTCGGTTTGTTTCTGCTTAAAGCGTCTAAAATCAGGGAAATTGCTTTATCATAGTAGAAGTAGTAGTAGTAGTAGTAGTAGTAGTAGTAGTAGTAGTAGTAGTAGTAGTAGTCGTCGTAGTAGTCGTAAGCCTCTGTCAGTCGTCGCCGACTATGGATGATGCGCTCTAGTGCCGTGTCGAGTCGAGTTGAGGCCTCTCGAACAACGTTGGCTATGGCTGATAAGGCCGATGCGAGAAAGACAGTTTGTGTGACATCGGATGCAGGTTGCCTTCACAGGAGCTTGCTTTCCACCTGACTCACTTTTCCTCAGCCAAGGTCTGATCTTCCTTTCCACCGACCTGAGATATTTCTGGAGTACACTGCGCCATGTGTTGCGGTCTGCTGTACCTTTCCAGCTCTTATGTCCAGAGCTTTCATATCGTGCTTGTAGACGTCTTTGTATCATAGCTGGGGGCGGCCAGCAGATCTATTGCCTAAGACTAGTTCAGCGTAAAGGACATCTTTTGGGACACCTCCATCTTCCATCCGGCGCACATGGCCACGCCAACACATCCTGCGCTGTCTGAGCAGTGTGTGCATGGTGGGGAGACCAGTGCATGCTAGGACCCCGGCTTTAGGTATTTTGTCGCTCCACTTGATGCTGAGGATGTGGTGAAGGCAGCGCAAGTGAAAGCTGTTTAGCTTTCACTCTTGTTTGGCATATGTTGTCCATGTTTCATTGCCATAATGTAGAGCGCTGATAATATAGGCGTTGTATACTGCCATCTTGATCAGAGTTGTTAGCTTTGGGTTCTCCCAGGCTCGAGCAGTAAGTCGGCTTGAGGTCGCTGCAGCCATGCCTGTGCACTTGCTGATGTCGGCATCGAGGAACAGCTTCTTGCTGATGACAAACCCGAGGTGTGTGAACTGGTGGATGATATCAACTCATAGTTGTCGATGGTGATGACAGGTAGTATGTCCATGTCTTGGCTCAGCACGTTCGTCTTTTTCAGACTGATGGTCAAAGACCAAAGTCTTTGCAGGCTGGGGAGACTCTATCTTAGAGGCACTGGAGTTGTTGCTTAGTGTGTGAGGTTACAGCAGCGTCATCGGCGAAAAATTGGTATCTGATTTTGCGAGGTTGAAAAGTCGCCCGTCGGATCTGATGTGTAGGTACACTCCTTCCGTTGCAGTCCCAACAGCATGCTTCAGTGGCATGGAGAAGATGATGCCAAACAGGGTGGGAGCAAGGACACAACCTTGCTTGACGCTGCTTTTGATGTCAAAGGGTACAGACATGCTGCCATCGTACTGGATGGTTGCCTTCATATCGTCGTGGAATGATCTGATCAGGCTGTACGGCTTTGGGGGCATCCTATTTTCAGGAGAATGTTTAACAGTCCATCCATCCCTGCTGAATAGGTCAAAGGCTTTGGTCAGGTCGATGAAAGCAATGTAGAGGTGCTTTTTCTTTTCTCTGCATCTCTCCTGCAATTGAAGAAGGGAAAAAATCATGTCCACTGTGGAGCGTTCTGATCGGAAGCCTTACTGGGACTCGGGGACGATGTGCTCAGCTAGCTTTCTGAGATGAGCTAACACGACTTGGGCGTACAGTTTGCCTACGACGCTCAATAGGGAAATGACCCTACAGTTGTTGTTGTCACTTCTGTCTCATTTGTTTTTATAGAGGGTGACGAACTTGGCATCTCTCATGTCTTGTGGTACTGCTTCTTCTCTCCAACACTGACTGAGGACAGTATGTAGAGGCTGCAGGAGGGTGTTCTTACAGTGCTTGATGAGGTCTGGGGAGATGCCATCATGACCAGGTGCTTTCCAGCAAGTTGCTAATTGCTTTGTGGAATTCTGTTGTGGGTTTAATAATAATTATAATTACAATATTTATATAGCGCAAAATCTTGATAAAATCAAATCTAAGCGCTGAAGCAGACACACACGCAAGCACGCACGCACGCACGCACGCACCCCACACACACACACACACACACACACACACACACACACACACACACACACTCACACACACGCATGGCTATAAATGGGGAGAAAGAATAAAAGCAATAAAAGCAAGAATAAAAGCAATGGAAAATTATAGAGAGCATAGCATATACAATTATATATTATAACCATGTGATTCACCTCCGAGCGGAGACAGGCTGCAGAGGGAGGGGGGGGGGGTTGAGTGAGGTTAGGATTTTATGCGGAGGAGAAAAGGTGAGTTTTGAGAGCGGACTTGAAGGAGACAAAAGTAGGTTGCTGACGGACTGAGAGAGGAAGTTTGTTCCAGGAGAGTGGACCAGAAACAGAGAAGGCTCGGGGACCATAGGTATTGAGCTTAGTGCGTGGAAAGCGATAGGTCAGAGGATCGGAGGCAGAGCGGAGGGTACGTGAGGGAAGATAGATCTCAAGTAGGCTTGACAGGTAATCGGGGGCTGCGTTATTGAGGCTTTTGTAGCACATGGTGTCTAGTTTGTACTGTATGCGCTTTGATACAGGGAGCCAGTGAAGTTGTGCCAGGAGAGGAGATATGTGGTCAGCTTTTTTCTTTTTGAGTACAAGGCGTACAGCATTGTTTTGAATGCGCTGTAGGATGTGAATGGTGGAGGCAGGAAGACCAGACAGGAGTGAATTGCAATAGTCAATGCGAGACATTATGAAGGAGAGAACGAGTTTTGCAGTTGTTTCCACAGAGAGATACTTCCTGATCAGCCTTATACGATGGAGATGATAGTAGCAAGATCTGGCAGTTTGAGAAACAAAGTTGTTCATGGAGAGGGTAGAGTCAATGCAGACACCAAGGTTTTTAGCTGAATCGGAAATTGGGACTGATGTGTTACATAATGGGAGAGAAAGAGTAGGCAGCTGAGAAAGTTTCTGACGGGTGCCAATGAGGATAGCTTCTGTCTTGTCGTCATTAAACTGAAGTTTGTTGAACGTCATCCAGTTCTTAATGTCTGAGTAACACTCAGTGGTGCGAGTCAACAGGCGCTGTATATTATCAGGTGAGTCACTGTCTTGAAGTTGGGTGTCATCAGCATAGAAGTGGTGTTTTATAGAGTGGGAGTTGATGATGGTGGACAGGGGGAGGTGTAAAGAGTGAAAAGAACAGGGCCAAGGACAGATCCTTGTGGAACACCACAGGTCAGGTATGCAGATTGAGAGTAAGTGCCATTGATGAGAACAGTTTGTTTTCTGTTTGATAAATACGAAGTGAAAAAGGAGAGAGCAATGTCAGAGATGCCAAAAGTATGATGAAGTCTAGAAAGGAGAATACCATGGTCAATGGTATCGAAGGCTGCAGACAGATCAAGGAGTGTGAGGAGAGAGACTTTGCCAGTATCAGTTGCAAGGAGGAGATTGTTGAGAATGTGTAGTAGGGCAGTTTCAGTGCTATGGCACTGGCGGTAGGCTGACTGGAAAGGATTGAGGAGATTGTTGGCAGACAGGTGAGAGTTCAGCTGGTTGAGGACGACTTTTTCAAGGAGTTTTGACAAAAAAGATAGATTAGAGATAGGCCGGTAATTTTTCAGTTCATTTGGGTCTAAATTGTGTTTCTTGAGGAGAGGGTGAACAATAGCAGACTTGAAAGAATCTGGGACAGTTCCAGTTTGAAGAGAAGTGTTGATGATGTCAGTGATGAATGGGAGGAGAGTAGGGAGACAGTCGGCGTAGAGAGAACCTGGAAGAGGATCCAGTTCGCAGGTTTTGAACGACATGGATCTGATTGTGTTGAGAATTTCTTCTTGTGAGACTGGGGTAAAAGTAGTAAGAGGTGTGCCAGAGAAGGAAGGGTCAGGTGGGCATGGTTGACAGGGTGTCCTGTCAAGCCTGTCACGAAGAGTTTGTATTTTGGTGGTGAAATAGTTGGAGAATACAGATGGGAGTTCTTCATTTGTATGTTTTGTTGGGAGAGGTAAATCTTTTCGTGTGCCAAGGAGATGATTCATGGTTGTAAAGAGTTCTTTTGAAGAAGAGGCATTCAGGATTTTGGTTTGGAAATAGCTTGTTTTTGCTGATGCAATGAGGGTGGATACTTTTGTTTTAGAGGCTTGGAAAAGTTGCCTGTGTACAGTGAGTTTGGATTTGCGCCAGCGGCGCTCTGCTCTGCGGCGGGCACGTTTTGCACAGGCGATCTCATGAGTGAGCCAGGGGGTAGGGGGGCGGTCAGGTAAAAGACGGATTGTGGCTGGAGCATGAGTGTCCAGAAGATGGTGGAGAATAGTATAGAATTCATCGGCAAGGTTATGTGACTTTTCAGAAAGGAGACGGGAGGCATCAGATGAAAATGTGGAGAGGTCGATAGATTTGAGATTGCGTCGAGTCACTGTGCGCATGGTACGGGAAGGAGGAGAAATGTCGAGAGAACAGAGAATTGCAGAGTGGTCAGATGGAAGGGCTGAAGTTAGACGGGTAGAAAGAACTAAGCAGTTGTCAGTAGCGGAATTGTGGTGATCACGAGAAATGATCCAGTCAAGAATGTGACCTTTTTGATGGGTTGGTTCAGAAATGTGTTGAGTCATATTGTGATTGGACAGAGAGTTGATGATATGTCTTGTGTCATAACGATGAGTGTTGTCATAGTGGACATTGATGTCACCTAGAATGATGAGATTTCCAGGTAAGAGGCAGTAGTGGTCAAGCAATTGGTCAAAGTCAGAGAGAAACGTGGATGTGGTGAGTTTGTTGGCAGAGCTAGGTGGGGGTCGATAGACACAGGAGAAGGTGATGGGGTGAGGGGTGGATTGGAAGGATACTTCAACGTGCTCGAAAGAAGGATGGGAGAAAGGCAGAGACTGCGAGAAAGATAGGCGGAATGGAGTGAGTCGTTGTAGAGGACGGCGATACCGCCACCTCGGGATGAGCGATGGAAAGAAGCAAGCCTGTAACCACTCGGAGTGAGGCTAGCATGTATAGGTTCGTGACCAAGGGGGTTAAACCATGTCTCTGTGATAAAAGCAATGTCAACATGCTCGTCTGCGATAAAATCAGCAATGACTTCGGCTTTGCCATCAGTGCATGTTGACTGAGCATTAAAAAGGCATAGTTTCAGCCTATCACAGTCATATGGTGGCGGCCGAGGTGGCGACGAAGGCGGCACCGACGGGACAGAAGGCGAAAGCGGCACCGGCGGGACAGAAGGCGAAGGCGGCACCATCAGGACAGAAGGCGAAGGCGAAGACGGCAGAGGAGGAGACGAAGCTTGCAGCAGCGAGGTCGAGGGCAGGGGCAGTGGAGGAGAAGAAGAAGCTGGAGACGAAAAGTGGCGTCGGGCAGGAGGCAGGTTGTGCCAAAGACGGTGGAGACGTCCACCACGACAGGATCGCGCAGTGCGGGGCTTAGGACACAGCCCCAGTGTTCGTATTCGCTGGTAGACGCCTCCACCGAGGTAGCATTTGCTGTGTTTAAAAAGT
>CM060314.1:76424828-76427328 GCA_030674185.1 Monoplex corrugatus | reverse complement strand
CTGGGTAATTTCTCCACTCTGGGAGGTCTGCTGTACACTCCCAGTCGACTGCTCCATCCAGAAGACCCTTTGGCAATGTGCTGGTTGTCATAGCAATTTCGGGCCAGACCTGTTTCCCTCCTGCTTTGTAGAACGTTGTCATAGCAATTGGTGCGTTTGGGGTCATGGTTTTTTCGCTAACCACATCTGTGATCACTTTCAGAACTTGGTTGTGCCTCCATGTATACCTTCCTTGGGCTAGCGCTACTTTGCAAGAGCTTAGGACATGTTCCACTGTTTGTTTCTTCTGACAGAGCGGACATGCTGGGTCGTCTGCTTTCCCCCATTTCACTAAGTTTGCATTCGAGGGGAGCAGGTCATATACAGATCTGAGGAGGAAGCTTATCCTTAGAGGAGCCATGTGCCACATATCGTTCCAGCTGAGACTTCTTTGGAGTGCACTGTCCCATGTTGTCCATTGCCCCTGTTGACCTTGCTGGACTGCCTTCTGCACTCTTTTGACATCTTCTTCTTCCTTCAACTCCTGTATGATCATGTCTCTTTTTTCCTTCCCTTTGGCTTTGGACCACCACTGCATTTTTGTTGCTCCCAGTCCCTGTCTGTTGGTTTGCGTGTGTCCAATTATTTCTTTGATGCTGAGGTTTCTCTTGGCATTGTTTACAGCCTCTTGGACTTTCCACTTTCTGCCAGTTCTCAGCTTTGGATGAACTGCTCTCACGATATTGTCCTCCGATTCCTCCAGCATGCTCAACAGTCTTGCTTTTCCAACTTTGTATTCCTCCACTATGGATTTCAGAGGTAGCTTCAGCATTGCTTGACGACAGTAGAATGCAACATCAGTGAGACCAGGTGGGACACCGAGCCATTTTCTTGTGTATTTGTTGATTTTGGCTTCCATTGCTTCGACTGTGCTGGTGCAAATGTCATAGATTAGCAGTGGCCACAGCAGCTTTGGTATCAGCATGAACTGTAGACACCAGACTTTGTATTTGCCTGGCAGTCCGCAGTTATCTATTTTCTTCAGGCCTTCTTCTGCTGTTTGCTTGGTTTCACATCCCCTTTGTGTGTCTTTCAGGGAGTCATCATACCATCTTCCGAGACTTTTTACTGGCTCTTCTGTGACAGTGGGGATGGCTTGGTTGGCTACCATGAATTTGACTGAATCTGCCACTTTTCCTTTTCGCAGTGAGAGACTTCGGGATTTCTTAGGTTTGAACCTCATTCTTGAAGAGGCCACCAGCTCATCCAGCTGCTTTAAGATTTGGTGTGTCTCTTCCTCATCCGTGGACAAGACTGTTGTGTCATCCATGAAAGCTTTCAGAGGAGGCATCTGGTATCCATCTCCCAGATTCACTGGACCTGAACTCTTCATTGCAGCTTTCAAGATGACTTCCATTGCCAACACGAACAGTATGGGAGAGATTGCACAGCCCATTGCAATGCCCACCTCTAGGTCTATCCAGTCCGTGGTGTATTCTTTGGTAGAGAACCGCATTGAGAACCCTTGGAAATACTTCCTCAGCATTGTTCGGATGTTTTCTGGGATGTGATACATTTCAAGAGCCAGCTGGATCATATCGTGTGGAACTGATCCATATGCATTCGCCAGATCAAGCCAAACTACGTCAATGTCTCTCTTCTCTGTTCTTGCTTTTTGGATGGCATCCCAAATCAACGTGGCATGTTCCAAGCATCCAGGCATTCCTGGTATGCCTCCCTTTTGGACTGACATATCCAGATACTTGTTTTCAGTCAGGTATTTTGTCAATCTTGCTGCCATAACAGAGAAGAAGATTTTCCCCTCGACGTTCAGAAGTGATATTGGCCTGAACTGATTGATGCTGCTGGAGTTCTGCTCCTTCGGAATGTACACTCCTTCAGCTCTCATCCATTGGTCGCTGATCTTCTGGTTCCTCCATGCTGATCGAATCATCTTGTGGAGCCACTCGAGCACTTTTGGGCATTTCTTGTAGAGCAGGTATGGTATTCCGTTTGGTCCAGGTGCTGACTTGGCTCTGGCTTTCTTTACTACGTTCTTCACTTCATCCAGTGTTGGTGGTTTGTTATTGAATTTTCCTTCTGGCGCTGCAGGCCAAACCAGATTTTGGATTTCAAGTGGTGCCTCGCGCTGAGAATCGGAATATGTTTCCCTGAGATGCTGCTCTAGGGTTTCCTTGCCCACTGTGAGAGTCCCTGATTTGGGTTGTTCAAACAGCTTTCTTGCAAAGTCAAAGGGATCTTTGACGAAACGATCTTGAGTCTTCTTCTTTTTGCTCTTTCTTCGCCTTGCTGATTCCACTTTGCTGAGAGCATTGTGTTTGGCCTTCAGATCTTTCCAGAGTTCCAGGAGCCCTTGCTTCTCGAATTCTGAGGCAGTTTTCATTCGCTTTTTAAGCTTCCTTTTCTCCCTCCGGATGCTCTCCATCTGTTGCTGTCTTCTGGATTTCTGGGGAGGCGTTTTTGTCTTTGGCTGCTTCACTCCATAAGTGTCCCTGCAGAT
>CM060314.1:76412328-76422328 GCA_030674185.1 Monoplex corrugatus | reverse complement strand
GAATCTGCCCGAAGCTTAAGCAAAGATGCAAGCAGTTACAATACCAGCAGTTTTCCAGTTCTGGATTGCAAAAATATAATTTAAAAAAGGACCGGTGTATATAAACTTGAACACGGTATATGGCCTGAATTTGATGTTTCAGACTGTAAAATTATTCAAAGAAAGTCATGCCGTCTCAGTTCCTTACAGATGACTTCTACTGGATCGCTACAAAGGCATGAGAAAGCAAGTAAACTTTGCAGTATCTACGGCGTATACTAGTCGTGGCCTATGTTTTAACTTACGATCATCAAACAAGTAAAAACATTTGTTTTCAACATCAAGAAAGGGAGATTAGAAGTATAGTTTAACAATCGTAGCTTCCTTCAGGGGCGCACATGCCCAGATTTCCTTCAAGGATTTCTCTTTATCTTTGGCTGATCTTGGGTAAAAAGGAGGGGAGGATTTTTAATTGTTTCTCGAGTTGGGCGTTTTAGATTGAATATAGCGTAAGCAAGATGCACTGACTAGGTTAAAAATAGCGTAAGCAAGATGCACTGAGTAGGTTGAATATAGCATAAGCAATATGCACTAAGTAGGTTGAATATAGCGTAAGCAAGATACACGTAACAGGTTGAATATAGCATAAGCAAGATACACAGAACAGGTTGAATATAGCATAAGTAAGATACATTGAGTAGTTTGAATATAGCATAAGCAAGATACACATCATAGGTTGAATATAGCATAAGCAAGATGCATTGAGTAGGTTGAATATAGCATAAGCAAGATACACAGAACAGGTTGAATATAACATAAGCAATATGCACTGAGTAGGTTGAATATAGCGTAAGCAAGATACACAGCATAGGTTGAATATAGCATAAACAAGATGCACTGAACAGATTGAATATAGCTTAAGCAAGATGCACTGAACATGTTGAATATAGCATAAAGCAAGATACACAGAACATGTTGAATATAGCATAAGCAAGATACACAGAACAGGTTGAATATAACATAAGCAAGATGCATAGAACAGGTTGAATATAGCATAAGCAAGATGCACTGAGTAGGTTGAATATAGCATAAGCAACATGCACTAAGTAGGTTGAATATAGCATAAGCAAGATGCACAGAGTAGGTTGAATATAGCATAAGCAAGATGCGCTGACTAAGTTGAATATAACATAAGCAAGATGCACTGAGTAGGTTGAATATAGCATAAGCAACATGCACTAAGTAGGTTGAATATAGCATAAGCAAGATGCACAGAGTAGGTTGAATATAGCATAAGCAAGATGCGCTGACTAAGTTGAATATAGCATAAGCAAGATGCACTGAGTAGGTTGAATATAGCATAAGCAAGATGCACTGAGTAGGTTGAATATAGCTTAAGCAAGATGCACAGAGTAGGTTGAATATAGCATAAGCAAGATGTACAGAGTAGGTTGAATATAGCTTAAGCAAGATGCACAGAGTAGGTTGAATATAGCATAAGCAAGATGCACAGAGTGGGTTGAATATAGCGTAAGCAAGATGGACTGAGTAGGTTGAATATAGCATAAGCAAGATGCACAGAGTGGTTGAATATATCGCAAGCAAGATGCACAGAGTGGGTTGAATATAGCATAAGCAAGATACACGGAACAGGTTGAATATAGCATAAGCAAGATGGACTGAGTAGGTTGAATATAGCATAAGCAAGATACACGGAACAGGTTGAATATAGCATAAGCAAGATGCACTGAGTAGGTTGAATATAGCATAAGCAAGATACACGGAACAGGTTGAATATAGCATAAGCAAGATGCACTGAGTAGGTTGAATATAGCATAAGCAAGATGCACTGAGTAGGTTGAATATAGCTTAAGCAAGATGCACTGAGTAGGTTGAATATAGCTTAAGCAAGATGCACAGAGTGGGTTGAATATAGCATAAGCAAGATGCACAGAGTGGGTTGAATATAGCATAAGCAAGATGTACAGAGTAGGTTGAATATAGCATAAGCAAGATGCACAGAGTGGGTTGAATATATCGCAAGCAAGATGCACAGAGTGGGTTGAATATAGCAAAAGCAAGATACACGGAACAGGTTGAATATAGCATAAGCAAGATGGACTGAGTAGGTTGAATATAGCATAAGCAAGATGCACTGAGTAGGTTGAATATAGCATAAGCAAGATGCACTGACTAGGTTGAATATAGCTTAAGTAAGATGCACTGAGTAGGTTGAATATAGCTTAAGCAAGATGCACAGAGTGGGTTGAATATAGCATAAGCAAGATGTACAGAGTAGGTTGAATATAGCATAAACAAGATGCACTGAGTAGGTTGAATGTAACATAAGCAAGATACACAGAACAGGTTGAATATAGCATAAGCAAGATGTACAGAGTAGGTTGAATATAGCATAAACAAGATGCACTGAGTAGGTTGAATGTAACATAAGCAAGATACACAGAGTGGGTGAGCCACCCTTTCCCTTTTTTTGTTGTCCGTGTTTCACCTGTTGTCGTTAGATATCCCTGGGTGAAGGATTTCAGGTATTGCAACGTTGTACTTAGTTTAGCTAATATCAGCTCTAGAGGCATATAACTTTGCTAGTCCTACTGTTCCGTCATTTGATCGTAAGTCCTCCCATCTATTTATCTGTCTATCTATCGATCTATCTATCTGTCTGTCTATCTGTCTATCTGTCTGTCTATCTATCTATCTATCTATCTGTCTGTCTATCTGTCTGTCTATCTATCTATCTCTATCTATCTGTCTATCTGTCTATCTGTCTATCTGTGTCTATCTATCTATCTATTTATATATCTATCTATCTATCTATCTACCAATATCTATCTCTATCTCTCTCACTCACTCTCTCTCTGTCTCTGTGACTCTCTCTCTCTCACTCTCTCTCTCACGCACACACAAACACACACACATGCATACATACATACATACATACATACATACATACATACATACATAATACACACACACGTACACTCACAGAGACAGAGAGAGACAGAGAAGATGCTGAGCTGGAGCATACTCATCCCTTCAGGTCTGTGACCCTTGACCCAAGCTGTCATCCTCTATCCAAACAGGTAGCTCATGCTGGTCAAGAGCACGAGACCGTTGAACTCCTAGGAGCCTCTCCAGCCTGGCCGTTGGCTTCTTTGAGGATATGTGACCACAACTTGAACTCCTCACGTCTTTTGGCCCGCCAACTTAGCGATGTGTTCGCTTGTAGCACTTGGGGCCGGCTGTGAGAGATTGAATAGATAGGTGGGACATATGTTTTAGCTGTCCTTCAAATTGGATGCAGCTACCACACAACAGAGGTATTGCTCCTATTTAAAACCCATGGGCGTCGAAGGGGAAAGGAAAAGATCTTAGCGAGCCTCTTGTGAACATTTGATTGAGCATGTGGGCTGAAAGACATTCCTAATTCAGTGGACAAGTCTTGAAACAGACTGAAATAGGAATTTGTGATTAATGCTACTATTCACATAGGGAGAACAGTTTTGCGTTTATTTTCGAAGTTTCTTTGAGGCACAGAAACTCCATCGTTGTTATTGTTTTAAAACAAGTATAGCATCAGTGGTATGGGATTGTATTTCTTGGGTGCGCCAAAGGCATGAAAACTATGTTTCATTTGCATTTACAATAATTGCAGAAAGAATGTAAGGCCTATGCAAACCACTAAAGAATTACAAATGTGGAGATGAATCTATTGTTCTGTAAATCTGAACATGAAAAAGGAAGGATCAATGATGTCACTACCTCTTGCTAAACAAAAGTAACATGAAAACATACGAAAAAGAAACCTGTTGCATATTTTACAATAAAAGAATAAAATTGTCAAGTCATACCAATACTACTCCAGTTGCAAAAATTCCTCTGTACGCTCTTATGCAATGATGATCTTGATAATAAACCAGTTCAATTAATCGTGGGAAAAATAATGGACATCTAATTCTGACATTTTTAGCTGTAATCGGTCCATGGACAATTTAATGTATTTGCAGACATGACTTTTCTGTTTATGAAATGTCATCAATTGCGGTAGCTTTATACAGATTGTAAAAAGAAATAGTTTGTTGTAAGTAAAGTTTACATATAATGTACGAAATCAGGCATATTCAGTAACACTTCACTTGTATGTTCTTATATATTCATGACCTTGAAGATAAACCAAAACACGTGGAATAATTTATGAGTAATTACGTCTGTAATCTTCAGCTGTAATTAGCTCATGGACAACTGAAATATCTGTCACATGTTTCTGACATGTCATCAAATGCAGTAACTTTACATTCATCATTGTTGTACAGTCTGTTTTGTTGTTTGATGCATTTTACACGCTACCCATGAAATCGGCAACTATGAAACGAATCAAAATGTCAAGCAATATGTGGTATGGCTATAACTGTTTGGCAGTATGTGTGATGATTAAAAATGTCAGATGCCATGTGAAGTTTGCCTGATATTTTCTATCCACGTTAACGATCTTTCGAATTGTTTCACGCATTGCAGAAACTAAGTTAGAATCATGCCGCAATGTTTCACATGAATACAAAATGTTTAAAGTAATATTGTAGAGGTACTTAGGTACAAATTCAAGGTGTTTTTGTGTGTTGTGTGACTGTGTTTGTATATGTGTGTGTCTGTTTGTGTGTCTCTCTGCGCGCGTGCATGTCTCTATGTGTGTCTCTGTATATGTGATCAACTGACAGAAGACAAAACAGAAACAGACAGACATAATAAATGCATGTAGACACAAACAAATAAAAAGGCAAAAAGAACGAGACACAAGCAGAGACAGAAACTAATGTATACTCCAAAATGGCCATGACTTTGTACCAAAGGCAATAAAACACAAAACAATAACAACAACAACAACAAAATACTAAACAACAACAACACAAAATGATAGCAACAACTACTGCAAAAATCAACATCAACAACAACACTGACAAGAAGAAAGCAGATGACTATTCCAATACCACAGGCAACGATAGAAAGAAAAGAGCTCGCAAAATAAAAACTGAACATCCATACCTGCAGCGAAATGAATGGGCTCGTACAGGGACTGCCTAGATAGACAGAAAGGGAGAGAGGGAGACAGGAGGATTGAGAGAGTGTTTGTGTATGTGTGTGTGTGTGTGTGTGTGTGTGTGTGTGTGTGTGTGTGTATGCGCGCGCGCGTGTGTGTATGTGTGTTGTGCGTCGCGTGCATGCGTTTGTGTGTGTGTCGTGTGGTATGTGTGTGTTACAGAAAAATAGCAATAAAAGAACGTGAGAAAAAGTGTAATAGAAGAGAAGACAATTGCCTTGGGGTGGGGAAGATGACGAAACTACGAAGCAGGTGAACTCGGGAAGTTGTGAAAAAAGTTGCAATTGAATATTGCACAGAACACGTTGATGGAGAGCACTTTAGATCGTCGAGGACCAGATTCTTTTGCGCACCGTCCTCTCTCTTTCACTGCAGGCTACTTCTTGACACTTTAACACAGACTGGTCAAAATGCTGCAATCTTTATGAAGAACATACTCAATTTCAAACCCTATACAAACCTGTTCGCACACATTTCTTTCTGTCCGTCTCATTCTCTAGCTCTTTTCTCCCTGTCTCTCTTTCACAGACTTCAGACTGAAACTTGATGTCAGCGTCTGTCTGCCTATCTCTATGTCCGTCTGTCTGTCGGTCGATCAGTCTGTCTCTGTCTCTCTCTCTCTCTCTCTTTCTCTCTGTTTGTTTGTCTGTCTCTCTCTCTGTCTCTCTTTCTGTCTCTCTGTGTCCCTCTGTCTCTGTTTCTGTCTCTGTCTCTGTCTGTCTGTCTGTCTGTCTATGTCTCTCTCTGTCTCTGTGTCTCTGTGTCTCTCTGTCTGTGTCTCTGAGTGTCTGTCTCTGTCTGTCTGTCTGTCTCATTCACTCACTCACTCTCTCTCCCCCACTCTCTCTCTCTCTCTCTCTCTCTCTTCTCTCTCTCTCTCTCTCTCTTCTCTCTCTCTCTCTCTGTGTTATTGTAAATTCTGTCGGTTTCTTTCTCTAGGATTATGATAATGCAGAGTTTTTTGTTGTTGTTTTTTCAGTGTAGACCCGCATGGGCGAGGACTGGATGCATACATGTATACAACATGCATGAACACTCATACCTATATACATACATACCTACATACATACATACCTACTACATACATACATACATACATACTACTACATCTACATCTACATACATACTACTACATACATACATACATACATACATACATACATACATACATACATACATACATACATACTACATACATACTACATACATACCTACATACATACATACATACATACATACATACATACATACATACCTACATACATACATACATACATGCATACATACATACCTACATACATACATACATACATACCTACATACATACATATCTACATACATACATACCCACCCACCTACCTACACACCTACCTACCTACATATATACATACATACATACAATATATACCTACATACATAGATACCTACATACCTACCTACATACCTACATACATACATACATACATATAATACATACATACATACATAAATACATACATACATATATACATACATACACACATGCACACATACATGTACATACATACGTACATGCATACATACATACAGACATACATACTTACTTACTTACTTACATACATACATTCATACAGTACGTACATACATACATACACACATGCATACAGACTGATAGACGGGCAGACAGACACAAAGCAATTACATACATACATACATGCATATATACATACATACATACATACACACTTACATACATACATACACATACATACATACACACATACACATACATACATACATACATGTACACATACATACATACATACAACATACATACATACATACATACATACATACATACATACATACATACATACACATAACATACACATTCATACATACATACATATATACATGCATGCATGCATACATACATACATGCATGCATGCATACATACATAAACACATACATACATGCATGCATGCATGCATGCATACATACATACATACATACACACATGCATACATCCATACATACATACATACATACATACATACATGCATACATACATACATACATACATACATACATGCATACATACATACATATATACATACATACATACATACATACATACATACATACATACATACATACATACATACATACATACATACATTCATACATGATAAAAAGATGTGATTGTGATTAATCATAAGCAATCATACATCAAATTTTCTCTTAAGAGTTCACAGATGAATAAGAATTCAGCATAACAAAGAGACTGTGATTTCAAAGATTTCTTTGCCCAATGATTCTCTCTTGTTGGATACTTTCAATACCATGTGTGATATGTACATTGACAGTACAGACAAAAACTGTATGGGGTCATTCTTGTGTTACACCAATGCAAATAACAAAAACAATGATAACAGCAAACAACAAGAACGTACAACGATGGCAACAAATACTGGCAACACAAACAACAACAACATTAATAAGAAATACCTAAGGATGCTGGATCAGGACCCAGAGCAACAGTGCCCCACCAATGACCAGATAGTCACAGATGCCAAGTGCCGACACCACACAATAATCATTTCGCTAAGCAGAATGGGGCAGTCCATGCGCTACATGATTCATTCGGACTCAGTTACCAGTTACCTTGTTCACAAACCGAATGGTAAGGTGATGAGATGATAAACTTTGAGACAAGCCACACAATCCGCGAAGCCAGGTCCAGCCCAGCTGCGCGACAAGAAAGAAACAGGAGATATTTGTACGATCAGAAAACAGCCAAAAGAGATGCCCCAAACACACTGTGATTCAACCAGGGCTGACATGCGCCCAAAAGAATCCCAAGTTTGATGTCTTACCTAGCTATCACAAAGACTTTCCAAGCGGTCATCAGGACTGATTAGGAGAGAAGGGTTTATGAAACACTGTGCTGACATTGTCCGAATGATGGAAACATTTACAGGCAGCGAACATGGAAGTTTGTAAGGATTTGGATTGGGACTGAACTCGAGATGTTATATCTTTGAGTTGATGGCTCTGTTAAAAGACCACCCAGCTTGGAGAAAAAGATGTGGACGCCAGAGCGTTGACCACTATGCAAACTAAACACTCTGCTTTATCTAATAATAGCTGGATTGCTTTTTCCAAGTGGCTTTACGTTTTTCAGCTTTCTAAAACACACACACACACACACACACACACACACACACACACACACACACCACACACATAAATATATATATATATATATATATATATATATATATATATATATATATATATATACGCGTGCGCGCACACGCACACACAGCAACACACACGCACGCACGCATTCACACATACACACAATCAAACACATAGACTGATACATACACACACATAGATACACACACATACACACACACGCGCGCGTGCATATATTTGCATGAATAATATGACCCATCGATCTGAATCACTCTCTTCTCTCAATCTCTCTCTCTCTCTCTCTCTCTCTCTCTCTCTCTCTCTCTCTCTCTCAAGGATAATTGATCTTCAAGGCAGTATCACTGAGGGTCAGTTGACTCCTTAAAAGCCGCCTGCAATTATCGCAGGGCGTGCTGTTTGTGGTAGGACTCTCACCACGCGTTGACTCTCATCTGTGGAACACATCAAACAGAAAAGATGGCTTGGAGAATATCTGGTTTTGTCAGAGCTGTCGACGTGTTGATCTTCTCATTTCCCTTTAACTTAAAGACATGTCACGTGCCCGCCAGCTTTTGTGCGTGCGGCTAGTCGTCCAGCTTTACGTGCTGAAATGTTGACAGTTAAAGTGAAGGGTGAGGCTTGTGTGGAGAGAGAAAATAACAAAGATGATACCAGACAATGCTTTTTTATGGTCTTTATCCCGTGCTGGTTTTTTTTTTAATCTCTCATTTGAAAGGACTATTTAAACCAACCAAACATATTACTTTCCTTTGCCTTTTTTTCTTTTAATATCTGCTTTTTGTCTGTTGAAAGTCCTTTGCACGTTTAATATTTATATTGATATTGATAGATCAATTCATTTGTTCTGTAGATCAACACAAACGTGTAAAAAAAACTTTGGTCGTGAATTCAGTATTGCAAATATGCATGACTCGTTTCAACAAAAACCAAATTATCCATTGTCATGAACTTATAAACTTACCAAAGCGTAACAACTACGCCAGTCTAAAGCTTTTTACATATATACATGATAAAAACAGGGACAAACACAAACATTATCATATCAGCAAAATATTCTAGTGTTCATAGTGTCTAATGATAGGGCCCGTGTGTAAATGACAAGACACAATATCTTAGCACATGATACTTTCTACAGTACAAAAGAGCAGATTAAACCATATGGTCAGCTTGTACTAATATTGTTTGTTCTTATGAAAACAAACATAAACATCGAATACAAAGGCACATGCGATCACCACTCACGCACACGCACATACATAAACATGCATGCACAAACATACACGAATACTAATACACATATATACAAGCATGCAATGACAAACATGCACACAGACACCGATGTTTTTTACACTTGTTTCTTTCGAGAGAAGTCAATGGAAGCGATGGTTGTTGAGTGGTTGTTTTGATTGTTTCTTTCTTTGTTTCTTTCTTTGTTTTCAGAGAAAAGCGTAGCTCTTTGGAATGGCTGGGCCAGCTTCGTTTTTTCAAAAAATTAAAAATCGTTCTCGGTATAAAGGAGTGGAGAGAAATCACTTCATATTGCCCAGAGAAATGTCTGTCTGTGAACAAAATGAGTCACCAAATATTTCTCTGTTGACTGTGATTATAATTAGTTTATTAAATTTCAAAAAATGGTTTCGTCTGATAAATTGTTACAAATACATGAATTTGATAGGGCATGACACATTTTGCATTTCAGTAACCGA
>CM060314.1:76392328-76407328 GCA_030674185.1 Monoplex corrugatus | reverse complement strand
CAGACCGTCAGCAAGTTACTGCGAACCCTAAACTCAGATTTAAAAACATCAAAGTTGCAACATGGAATATAAGAACACTGTTGCAGAAGGCTAAATTAGAAAATATCAAGACATAGATGGAAAGACTTAACATTGGTATTTTAGGGCTAGGGGAAGTGAGATGGAAGGGGGCAGGCATGATAACATCAGGAGAATACACAATGATATACTCTGGTGGTAATCACATGAAAGAGAAGTAGGCATCATGATGGACAAAGACAAATCAAAAGCAGTTAAGGGATACTGGGCTGTGTCCGACAGTTTTTCTGGTCAAGTTGGGAGGCAAACCATTGATATCAACATCATTCAGGTGTATGCACCAACATCCGAAAGTACTCAGGAAGACATCGACAACTTCTACGAGGTATTAGAGATGGGACAGGATAGGGTGGAGGATATAGTTGGACCTCATGGCCTTGGTAGCAAAATGAAAGGGGTGAGAAACTTGTAGAATGGGCACAGATGAATGAATTTATAGTAGGAAACACTGGTTTGAGCAACCTAATAGAAGAAAATGGACTTGGGTGTGTCCAGGAGATAATACCAAAAATCAGACTGACTACATCCTGATCAACAAAAGATTTAGAAATTCTTTACTGTCAGCAAAAACACTACCAGGCGCAGACTGCAACAGTGACCACAATCCTGTAGTGGGAAGATTTAGACTGAAATTGAGGAAAAGGAAACAGACCAAAAACAACATCAAATCAAACCTTGGACTCTTAAAGACAATGAAGTGATACATAAAAAAAATTAATGTACATGTTCAAAACAAATTCAGTGCTCTGGAAGACGCTGGTGACAGTGAGGAACAATGGACAAAGTTGAGGAATTCGATAAATGAAGCTTGTGAGGAAATCCCTAAGGCAGATAGAAAAGCAAAAAAGAACTGGATGACTAATGGAATTTTGGGCTTGATGGAGGAAAGGAGGAAGGCAAAGAGAAATGAGGAAATCTACAGGAAGATAAACAAGGAGATCAGGAATAGTCGCAATGAAGCTAAGGAAGCTTGGCTGAAAACAAAGTGCAAAGAAATAGAAGACCGACACAAAACGGATCCTCAGGGTATGTACAGACGAACTGAAGAAATTGTCCACAGAAAAAAATACATGCACATCAACTGGTTGCTTGAAATCGAAAGATGGCACGCTTATCATGGAAAAAGACAAAATATTAGACAGATGGGGAGAGTACATTAAAGACCTTTCTGAGGATGACAGAAACGAAGAACACATTATAAAAAGAACTTTGAAGGATCACCCATAATGAAAAATGAAGTTAAAGCAGCACTGAAAAAGATGAAACCAGGGAAAGCCCCAGGACCAATAACATTACTACAGAGATGACTGAAGCCCTGGAGAAATTTGGCATAGACAAAATAACAGTCCTCCTAAATGAAATTTACGACACTGGAAAAATCCCCAAAGATATGTCAAAATCAATTTTCATTGCACTTCCAAAGAAGACAGGGGCTATAAAATGCGAACTCCGTCGCACAATCAGTTTGATGAGGCATGTTATAAAAATCCTGTTAAGAATAATCATGATGAGGACAAGGAATAGAATCAAAAGGGAAATAGCAGAAGAACAGTGTGGATTTGTGGAAGGGAAAGGAACTATTAATGCCATATACATCCTAAGAACTATCATAGAGAGATCAAATGAGATGAATAAGGATTTGTATTTATGCTTTGTTGACTATACCAAGGCTTTCGATCGGGTAAGACATGATGAATTGATCAACCAACTGGAGAGACTCAATGCTGATGGAAAAGATCTGCGAATAATCAGAAATATGTACTGGGAACAAACAGCTGCAATGAGAATAGAAAACAATGTAAGCTCTTTCAAAATATCAAAAGAGGAGTCAGACAGGGTTGTGTTTTGTCACCAGATCTGTTTTCACTTTACAGCGAAAACATCATGAGAAACCTACAAGAAGACCCTGGATTAAAGGTTGGAGGGAAAATGATAAACAACATTCGATACGCATATGACACCGTGCTAATTGCAGAAAGTGAAAGAGACCTACAAAACCTTGTGAATATACTAGAAATAGAAAGCAAAGGTAAGGGGTTGGAACTAAACAGCAGGAAGACTGAAGTCATGGTGATCAGTAAAAAACATGAAATCCCCTCATGCAGAATAACAGCAAATGTCACAACCTTGACACAGGTTGATAAATTCAAATACCTGGGAACGATCATTTCATCAGACGGCAGATGCACATCAGAAATAGCCGGCAGAATCGGCCAAGCCAAAACAATATTCAAGAAGATGACAAGCATTCTTACTAACAAATGCCTATCAATCAACATCAGGAAGAGAGTTCTTGAATGTTATATAGAACCAATACTGTTGTACGGATGCGAGACGTGGACAGTCAACAAGCAAAGCCAGAACAAGATTGAGGCAGCCGAGATGTGGTTTCTAAGAAGAATGTTGAGAGTTCCATGGACAGCAAAGAAAACAAACGAGACAGTCTTGATGGAGGCAGACACAAGTAGATCACTCATAAGGAAGATTAGGAAAAGACAGGCAACATTTATAGGCATTTTATGAGGAAGGGGGATTTGGAGCACCCGGTCACAACAAGAAAGCTGGAGGGAAAGAGAGCACCAGGTAGACACAGGGAGAAAATGCTGGACGGACTTGCAGAGTGGCTGGGGACGAGGAGGGTGGGGGAGCTGCTAGGGGCAACGAGAGATAGAGACAGATGGAAGTCCATGATCGCCAACGCCATGCGGCAGGGCACCTGATGATGATGATGACAGGTGTTTATATCTCTCAGGTCTGGATGACTGCGGGTATAACTCAAATCATCACGAAAGTAAGTTAAGCGTACAACCTTGCTACGTACTCTAAATCCAAAATGGAACTCCATAGCATCAACGCTATCATCTCCATTATCATCATCATAATAACATTAGACCTGTCATTGTGAGCTCAGTTCAGTGGACTTGGAGAAGTTTTGAAGAATGGAAATGACAAGAGTGATGGTAGTGACACAGGATCAGTGCAGACAATGCGTAGAGAAAAAAAAACTTGTCATTCTATCTGGTTTTACACACAAACGTTTCTGTAAATATTTTTGGTGTCTGTGGCTCCCACAATTTGTTGAAGGATGTAAAGTTGCAGCAGTCTTAACCACTTGAGAAGAGAGGAGGAATACTGAATTAGGAAGGCGAAATCGTTCACTATTCAGGCTCTATATATTTTGATGTTGTCAACATAGTGTTTGCTATCAGTAAGTTTCCCTTTTCCGTCTTTGCCCAGAAGCTGCTCCACACAACAATTCTATATAGGGCTGAATAGTGTTTGGGAGCAGTAAGCGTAAAGGGAGCCCCAATAGAAGAGCGAAACTGACATGCTTTGAAGAAACATAAAATTGTCCAACATTCAGAAAAAAAGAGATATATACGCATCATTTATTGAGTATTATTACGATATTGTCTACAAAACTGGTAACAGAAATCTCTTTAAATTATGTCCAGATGAAAAATGGACAGGAAGTTGAATATTGACAATATAAATGCAAGAGGCTTGGCCAACGTAAAACGATTGTGTCTAGTCTAACAAATCCCACCTGACTCTGGAAAAGGAAGAAACTACATTTTTCTAACACGAGGCTGCATGGAAAAACCAGAGTATTCAGAAAAATTCACGTGACTGGACCTGCCTGGTAAACATGATCAAATATCGTCAGTTTATCTGCAAATTCATACTTGATTTCAATGAAAAAAATCAGATTTCAAAGCGATTAAACGAAACCTACATAATTAAACACTAAATTATCATCATCATCATCATCATCAGGTGCCTTGCCGCATGGCGTTGGCGATCATGGACTTCCATCTGTCTCTATCTCTTGTTGCCTCAAGCATCTCTTCCACCCTCTTTGTGCTCGGCCACTCTGCAAGTCTGTGTAGTATCTTCTCCTGGGTCTACCTGGTGCTCTCTTCCCCTCCAGCTTTCCCGTTGTGACCAGGTGTTCTAATTCCCCCCTCCTCATAAAATGGCCTACAAATGCTGCCTGTCTTTTCCTAATCTTCTTTATGAATGATCTACTTGTGTCTGCCTCCATCAAGACTGTCTCGTTTGTTTTCTTTGCTGTCCATGGAACTCTCAACATTCTTCTTAGAAACCACATCTCGGCTGCCTCAATCTTGTTCTGGCTTTGTTTGTTGACTGTCCACGCCTCACAACCGTATAACAGTATTGGTTCTGTATAACATTCAGGAACTCTCTTTCCGATGTTAATTGATAGGCATTTGTTGGTAAGAATGCTTTTCATCTTCTTGAATAAACACTAAATATTTAACTTAAAAAAAACTTAGAACTGTCTAATCAGAAATAACAACATTACTTATAAAGACTGTTTAAGCGTTACAGGCTATAAAAATCATGTCTTAATGAACATGAAAGGAAGCAACGCACACAAGCATACACACACACAACATGCACGCGCGCACGCGCATACACACGCACACACACATACATATGCACACACACATACATGTACACACACACGCACACACATTCACACACACACACACACACACACACACATACACATACACATACAAACACACACATACACACACATGCATACGCTTCTGTATGTACACATGCTCTATGCATGTGTACATATCATAAAGTGTGAAAGCATTTCGTGTCTCTATTACATGCACAGTAGTAACTGATATGGAAAAAGAAAGGATGAAACACACAAATAAATGTGATTAATGATTGTTTATTATATTATACTTCATACAAATACTTTTGAAATTATTGGATGATATCTTAACCAGCCTGCTATGATTTAAGGAGTAGAGAAATTTCGTTTACAGTTGTTTCTTGTCCTGTCTTGTATAAATGGAACGAGTTCACATGGTTTTGTTGATTACATTACAATTACAACAACAGTCAAACGTTTTGCAAGAAGAAGGAGAGGCAAATTTCTGTCTGCATGAAAAACATTGACATTAAACAAGGCGTAAACGAATCTAATATCGAACGCAGCTGAAGAGATCCCCTCGCATAAATCGAGTATGCAATTAAGCACGAAGAGACAACCCTTTCCGACTGTCTGGGTCGTTATGCACAAGCGTATTGACCTGCTCATCAATTAGTTCCGGTGGACACCTGCGTCCCGGAAGTAGTGAGTGGAGCACAAGTTGGAGAGTGAGGAAGGGTGATTTGAAGGAAGAATGGCAAGCTTAATGAGCTAAATAAATAAGGATGGCTGAGGCAATCAGTTAAAGAGAAGATGGCACACTAGGGCAAAAGAAAAGAGATGAGTGGGCCAGTTGTCAATGTCTGATTGAGCATGGGCACTTTCATCGAGATCCATTATTCACTGAACAAACTTAGAGACGAGCCAAAAAGGAATCTGTGATCGATGCTATTATTGATTAACGCTGACACAGAAAGAAGGAGTTTAGATTTATTTCTTAGGTTTCTTTAAGGCGCAGAAACTACTCCATCGATGTTACCATTTTTACATGGACATAAAATGAAAGATTTTCGGGTTTATTTCTTGGGAGTCTTTAAGGCATGGAAATGTTACTCTATAGCTGTTATTGTTTTTACATGGGCATAGAATCAATATGTTTATGGCTGTTTCTTGAAAATCTATAAGGCACAATGAAAAACTCTACTGTATTGCTGCTATTATTGTCATATGACATAGAATGAGAGTTTTGTGGTTTTTGGTTTTGGTTTTGGTTTGGTTTGGTTTGGTTTTGGTTTTGGTTTGATTTGGTTTGGTTTGGTTTGGTTTGGTTTGGTTTTTTGGTTTTGGTTTGGTTTTGGTTTGGTTTTGGTTTGGTTTGATTTAACTTTTTTGTTGTTCTTATTGATGGTTTTTGTTTCTTTGTTTTGTGTATTGTATAAATATATTTTCTTGGAAGTGCATGGAAACTCTCCTCTGTCTTAAAGCGTGTTTCGTTTATATTCGCAATAATTGCAGAAAAAAGGAAAATACATGTAAGAATTCTGTGCAGAACGAAAGACATCACTGTTTGGGATATTGATCCATTATTCAGTCAATTTTGAACATAAATATCAAAGGACTTCTAAGTTTAAAAAACACGTCAATGAATTAAACAAAAACGTTGAATATTGATTTTACTATACGCAGAAGAAAATTACTAAATCACATTTATGTTATGATTTTTACAATACGAAGAAGAAAATTACTAAATCACACTTATATCACTCGACCTCAAGTCTCCACTATACGCTTTTTTTTGCATTGATGATTTGAAAATGAACCAATCTTACTTTAAACAGAAACGTATATGACTCCGAATGGTCAGTTGTGTCATCTTCAGCAGTAATCGACCCGTAGAGAATGGAAATAGTTGGCGTGATTTTGTCTTTCTGAAATGTCATCAATGGCAGTAGTAAATCCAGTATGTTTGTGTCATTCATTAATTTTATATATATATATATGTATATATATATGTATACACACACACACACACAAATATATATATATATATATATATATATATATTATATATATATGTATATAGTATGTATATATGTATATATATAACACATATATATATATATATGTGTGTGTGTGTGTGTGTGTGTGTGTGTGTGTGTGTGTGTGTGTGTGTGTGTGTGTGTGTGTGTGTGTGTGTGTGTGTACATACACATATTCATGTACATATACATGTCCATATACATATAGATTGACCTTGTTAATGTATGTTACAAACAATTTATAAATCAGAAAACAATCGTAATGCTTAGAAATTCTACGAAATAAGGAACACAGTTTACTGTGATCGCTGGGCAATACGCGCATTACTGATGATTCAGAAAGCTTCAGGCAATCAGTTTCATTCGACAAGTTAAATCGGAATACAAATCATGCCTCAATGTTTTACATGAAAAGAAAGGACGTGTGCAAAGGGTGTGGGCAGTTTGGCCTCTGTGAGTGTTTGTGTGTGTGTGTGTGTGTGTGTGTGTGTGTGTGTGTGTGTGTGTGTGTGTGTGTGTTGTGTGTGTGTGTGTGTGTGCGTGTGTGCATGCGTGCGTGCGTGTATGTTTGTGTGTTCAAAGAACAATGAGAGATAGGGAAGAAAAAGGAGCCAAAGAAAAGAAAAAGGACTGGGCGAGATGGCGGCGGGGGGAGATGACATGATTATGGGGCAGGTGAACTGAGGACGCTGTCAAACAGGGTGAGATTGAATACAGCGGAGAACATGTTGATGGAGAGCACTTGAAGTCGTCAAGGACCAGGCGCCTACAGCCCACCGTCCTCTCTGGTTTGAACGCCAGAAAGTTCTTGACACTTCCTCAAAGACGGGTCAATGTGCTGGTGCCTTTGTGAAGAACTTATTCAATTACAATCTCTAGAGCAAACCCGTCTGCACACATGTCTCTCTCTCTCTCTCTCTCTCTCTCTCTCTCCTCTCTCTCTCTCCGTCTCTCTCTCTCCTTCTCCGTCTTCTCTCTATCACTGTCTCTGTCTGTCTGTCTGTCTGTTGTTCTGTCTCTGTCTCTCTCTCTCCCCTCTCTCTCTCTCTCTCTCTCTCCTCCCTCTCTCTCTCTCTCTTTCCCACTTCTCTCTTATGCATTGTGTTGATGCTTTTATTTTGTTATAATTCATTAATGTTGGCGTAGACCTTCCATGCGTGATGGCTGGATGAAGAAAAACATTATTTTTGATAAATAAATATTTGTTTTGTTTGGAGGGGGTGTTCCTTTTCTCCCACTGTTCAGTCTGTGTTGCAATAATAAAGAAAGGCTGTGTAGAGGAATGAACTAGTGGTTTAAGTAAAGCCTAGGACACACGTCACGGTTTTCAATTCTAGTTCCAACATAGATTTTCCCCCATCCACCCCTTTAGTGGACTTTACGTGGTGTTATAGGTATTGTTTTGGACGATACGGTATATAGGATCCTGTATGAAGCTTCTACTATGTGTAGGCAAAACACCCCATGGCAACAAAAAAGTTGGTCCTCTCAAAATCCTGCAGAAAATCCCACGTTCATAAGTTAACAAAAAATAGACAAACAGAAATAAATGATGGCTCTGCAGTGAGCCCATGCCATCTCCCTGTAGAGAGTACAATGCAATCAGTCCGGTTTTTACACAGTAAATATGTTTCAACAGAAAAGAACATTAAATGTGAAGGTACAATGACATCGTGTAATATACTTGTGTGACTGTTCTGCACAATGTGATTTCCATATCATTGTTTGTCTTTAACTTCCAGTGTGGCAATGGTTAGGTTAAAGGAACATAGAGAAACCATTTTAACTATGCTCTTGGAAATCAAAATTTATCTTACTGATCGGTCGGATGTGTCATTAGGGGTGTTGCTTAAATTTCCTGATCAACACTGCAAATGTCTGTATCTCTCGGGCCTGACTGACGCCAGAATACGTTATGAAAATAACGTTCAGTACAGCCTTGTCACGCCGCCTCATTTCTAGGCGGACCTCCTTGGCATCATGATCATCTTCTCCATTGTCATGAAATCATCAACCATCATGGCAGAGTGAGAACTGCCCCAGATTCTGTGGCTCTTCAGGCCTTGACGTTGTGATAACTTCAGTGTTCTTCACTGGTTTCGTGCTTGAGGTGAATTCAGAATGGGATCTTTAGTGCCAGTGGTTCAGGAAGGGGTGGGAAGGGGCGGTGTTGTCGTTGGAGGGCACTCTAAATGTGCAGCTCAGCGATTATTGTATACAGTAGGGGACTTAGCAGACGTGGTTATGTAGGCAATGATCTTAGTAAGCAGAGTCAGAACAGGCACTATTGAACTCCATCGAAGTGACCCAGCAGCAAGGGAAAATCTGCTCTGTAGGTGGCCATATGGCAGCTTGATGGTTCTGGCCCCATAAACTTCTTGACACTGAAACTTGGACTGAATGAACTTGGGGCTGATGGATGTACTGCAAAGCCGGAATGAGTGGCGTTAGGGATCGACAACACTGAGAAGGAACAGAAGACTTGGCAGCATAAACAACCATATCATATTTTGTTGTTTTGCAACTCTCTCTCTCTCTCTCTCTCTCTCTCTCTCTCTCTCTCTTTCTCTCTCTCTATCTCTCTCTCTCTCTCTCTTTATATACATATGTATAGATAGATATACATGTACACACACACACATAATATATGTATACATGTATATGTGTGTGTGTATGTGTGTGTGTGCGTTTGTGTGTGTGTGTGTGTGCGTGTGTGGTGTGTGTGTGTGTGTGTGTGTGTGTGTGTGTGTGTGTGTGTGTGTCCATCTATCTCTCCCTCTCTACCATTCTGTCTCATTTTTCCCTTCAAGACAAAACCCAGATTAAAAAAACAAAAGAGGCCTGCACCCTTACCTGTGGGCCTAAGAACACATAAACCACACACACACACACACAACACACACACACACACACACACACACACACACACACACACACACACACACACACACACACACAACCACACACACATACACTATACCACACACACAAACACTAACACTACACACACACCGTGCGCCTCAGCAAACAAGCAGACAAACATATTTGCGCATGCACAGGCGCAATGAAAATCGTATCATTATCGATTACTAGAAATGTGATAAGACGGTGAAAGGATGGGAGGCGTTTTACATCAGAACAGGACGACAACATGGAAATCCAAGACAGAACCCAGTGGAAAGACTGTTTGCTTTTAACAGACGACGGTGTCCATTTTTGCACTGTTCACTTTTCACGAAATGATAGTCATAAGAAATCTCTACAACAATATGACCCTGTGTTTGTCTTACTGGAAAGAATGGTTATCCCCGCTGCAGAAGGGAGAAAACTCGATCCATTGTTGTCAAAGACAAAGCTTACATAAGCTGAGTGTCAGTCTGGTCTTTGGTGATGTGCACACATTATGAAGACAGTGACAATGTGTGATGGGGGACGTCAGACAACACAATGAAGATACTCAATGTGCAAGGAAATTTGCCACCACTGTCAACGCTGTTGTTGTAATTTCAGCTGCTGCTGCTGCTGCTATTTTTGTTGTTGTATAACAGGAATTTATTTTTAGTTTTAGAGTGTATTTTCCGTTTACGTAGAGAAGATCTATGAAAAACGTAATTGTGCTGTACTGAAGGTATGAGTTTACTTGAAGACAGAAACAGACAGTACGGTCGCGGACGAAATAGAAGTGAGCATCTAAAAGACCAGGTCATGGCTGAACGGACAGCACCAATGCAGAGATCACAATGAATGGTAAACGATTAATCAGAAGGAAACATAAACAAGTAAATGTCTTCCAGTATTGGCAGGGTAATACACTCGCCATTCAACAGGACACATCAAAGATACACTTGCCATTCAACAAAACATATCAAAGACATACTCGCCATTGCAGCAAGCAGCAGCAACATGAAAACTATGCAAAGACTGGAACAGCAAACAATTTTACTTGTACAGCAAACAACGTGGTAATGTATACGCTGCTTTCTTTTAACTCGACAGGATGGTAAACATTTAACACATCAGGTCTACTGACAAACACAAGTGCTGGCCGTTTTCTAGCTACAAGAGCTATGTGGTGAGATAGACAGTAGTAGGCAAGGGTCTACTAGAGCTATGTGGTGAGATAGACAGTAGTAGGCAAGGTACGAGCTTGATGCGATAACGTATAGCAGGTCTACTAGAGCTATGTGATGCGATAGACAGTAGTAGGCAAGGGTCTACTAGAGCTATGTGATGCGATAGACAGTAGTAGGCAAGGGTCTACTAGAGCTATGTGATGCGATAGACAGTAGTAGGCAAGGGTCTACTAGAGCTATGTGATGCGATAGACAGTAGTAGGCAAGGGTCTACTAGAGCTATGTGATGCGATAGACAGTAGTAGGCAAGGGTCTACTAGAGCTATGTGATGCGATAGACAGTAGTAGGCAAGGGTCTACTAGAGCTATGTGGTGCGATAGACAGTAGTAGGCAAGGGTCTACTAGAGCTATGTGATGCGATAGACAGTAGTAGGCAAGGGTCTACTAGAGCTATGTGATGCGATAGACATGTAGAAAGGTCATAGAGCATTGCGCGATAGACAGTAGTAGCAAGGTCTACTAGAGCTATGTGGTGCGATAGACAGTAGTAGGCAAGGGTCTACTAGAGCTATGTGATGCGATAGACAGTAGTAGGCAAGGGTCTACTAGAGCTATGTGGCGCGATAGACAGTAGTAGGCAAGGGTCTACTAGAGCTATGTGGTGCGATAGACAGTAGTAGGCAAGGGTCTACTAGAGCTATGTGGCGCGATAGACAGTAGTAGGCAAGGGTCTCTAGAGCTATGTGATGCGATAGACAGTAGTAGGCAAGGGTCTACTAGAGCTATGTGGTGCGATAGACAGTAGTAGGCAAGGGTCTACTAGAGCTATGTGGTGCGATAGACAGTAGTAGGCAAGGGTCTATTAGAGCTATGTGCCTATATATAGCGGGGAAAGGGCTACTGACGTCTATGTGATAAGCTAAAGCAAACTATGGGCAACTAGGCCTATGTGCCGGGATATTGCATGCAAAGGGTTACTAGAGTCCATATGCTGGGATATAACATGCAAAGGAACTAGCAAAGGATTACTAGAGTCTATGTGCTGGGGTTATCATCATCATTATGCGCCCTGCTGCATGGCGTTGACGATCATGGCCCTCCATATGTATCTATCCCTTGTTGCCGCAAGCACGTCTTCCACCCTCTCTGTCCTCAGCCACCCTGCAAGTCCGTCCAATATGTTCTCCCTGGGTCTACCTGGTGCTTTCGTTCCCTCCAGCTTTCCTGTTGTGACTAGGTGCTCTAATTCCCCCTTTCTCATAAAATGGCCAATGACTGTTACCTGTCTTTTCCTAATCTTTCTTATCAATGATCTTCTTGTGTCTGCCTCCATCAAGACTGTCTCGTTCGCTTTTTTTGTTGTCCATGGAACTATCAACATTCTCCTTAGAAACCACATCTCGGCTACCTCAATTTTGTACTGGCTTTGCGTGTTGACTCTCCACACCTCACAACCGTATAACATTATCATTTCTATAAAACATTTAAGAACTCTCTTCCTGGTGTTAATTGATAGGCATTTGTTGGTAAGAATGCTTTTCATCTTTTGAATGCTGTTTTGTCTGTGGCCGATTCTGCTGGTTATTTCTGATGTGCATCTGCCGTCTGGTGAGATGACCGATTCCAGAGATTTAAACTTATCAACCTGTCACAAAGTTGTACTGTTTGCTGTTATTGTCATGAGGGGATTTCGTGTTTTTCTAACTGATTACCATGACTTCCATCTTCTTCCTATTTAGCTCCAACCCTTTATTTTTGCTTTCTATTTCTATTATATTCACAAGGTTTTGTAGGTCCTTTCATTTTCTGCAACTAGCACGGTGTCATATGCGTAACGAATGTTGTTTATCATTTTCCCTCCAACCTTTAATCCTGGGCATTCTTCTAGGTTTCTCATGATGTTTTAGCTGTAAAGTGAAAACATCTGGTGACAAAGCAACCTTGCCTTACTCCTCTTTTGATATTTTGGAAAGAACTTACATCGTTTTCTATTCTCATTGCAGCTGTTTGTTCCCAATACATATTTTTGATTATTCGTAGATCTTTTCCATCAATATTGAATCTTCCTAGTTGGTTGATCAATTCTTCATGTCTTACTCGATCGAAAGCCTTGGTATAATCAACAAAGCATAAACACAGATCCTTACTGAACTCGATTGACCTATCTATGATAGTTCTTAGAATGCATATGGCATTAATAGTTCCTTTCCCTTCCTCAAATCCACACTGTTCTTCTGCTATTTCTCTGTTGATTCTGTTCCTTGTCCTCATCATGAATATTCTTGATAGGATTTTTGTTACTGACTCTTCAAGCTGACTGTGCGATAGAGTTCGCATTCTATAGCCCCTGTTTTCTTGGGAAGTGCAATGAAAATTGATTTTGACATATCTTTGGGGATTTTTCCGGTGTTATGAATTTCATTTAGGAGGACTGTTTTTTTTTCAATACCAAATTCCTCCAGGACTTCAATAATCTCTGTAGTGATATAGTCTGGTCCCGGGGCATTTCCTGGTTTCATCTTTTTCAGTGCTACTCTACCTTCATGTTTCATTATAGGTGTGGTCCTTCAAGATTCTTTCTTATAATGTGTTCTTCGTTTCTGTCATCTCAGAAAGGTCTTTAATGTACTCTCCCCATCTATCTAATATTTAGTCTTTTTCCATGATAAGTGTACCATCTTTCGATTCTAAGCAACCAGTTGATGTGCATGTATTTTTCCCGTGGACTATTTCTTCAGTTCTTCTGTACATACCCTGAGGATCTGTTTTGTGTTGGTCTTCTATTTCTTTGCATTTTGTTTTCAGCCAAGCTTCTTTAGCTTCATTTCACCTATTCCTGATTTCTTTGTTTATCTTCCTATATCTTTCCTTGTTTCCCTTTGCCTTCTTCCGTTCTTCCATCAAGCCTAGAATTTCTTTTGTCATTCGGTGTTTTTTCTTTTTGTTTTTTTTGGGGGGGTTTGTTTTTGTTTTTTGTTTTTTGTTTTGCTTTTCTGCCTATTTTAGGGTTTTCTTCACAGCTTCATTGATCGAGTTTCTCAACTTTGTCCATTTTTTCCTCCTCACTGTCACCAACGTCTTCCAGAGCACTGAATTTGTTTTGAACATGTACATTAAATTTTTTAGGTGTCGCTTCATCTGTCTTTAAGAGTCCAAGATTTAGTTTGATGTTACTTTTGGTTTGTTTTCTTTTCCTTAGTTTCAGCCTAAATCTTCCCATTACATGATTGTGGTCACTGTTGCAGTCTGCGCCTGGTAGTGTTTCTGCTGTCAGCAAAGAATTACTAAATCTTTTATTGATCAGGATGTAGTCAGTTTGATTTGTTGTATATCTCCTGGACTCATGTGCCGGGATATGATTAGCAAAGGGTTACTAAAGTCTATATGCCATGCCAGGATAGCATGCAAAGGATTAGTGGGGTCTATGTACTTGGTATGTAACAAGCAACGGATTACTAGAGTTTACGTGCTAGGATATTACAAGCAACAGGTTACTAGAGTCTATGTGCTGTGATATAACAAGCAATGGGTTACTAGAGACTATGTGCTGTTATATAACATGCAACGGGTTACTAGAGTCTATGTGCTAGGATATTACAAGCAACAGGTTACTAGAGTCTATGTGCTGTGATATAACAAGCAATGGGTTACTAGAGTCTATGTGCTGTTATATAACATGCAACGGGTTACTAGAGTCTATGTGCTAGGATATTACAAGCAACAGGTTACTAGAGTCTATGTGCTGTGATATAACAAGCAACGGGTTACTAGAGTCTATGTGCTAGGATATTACAAGCAACAGGTTACTAGAGTCTATGTGCTGTGATATAACAAGCAATGGGTTACTAGAGACTATGTGCTGTGATATAACAAGCAATGGGTTACTAGAGACTATGTGCTGTGATATAACAAGCAATGGGTTACTAGAGTCTATGTGCTGTGATATAACAAGCAATGGTTACTAGAGACTATGTGCTGTGATATAACAAGCAATGGGTTACTAGAGACTATGTGCTGTGATATAACAAGCAACAGGTTACTAGAGTCTATGTGCTGTGATTTAACAAGCAATGGGTTACTAGAGTCTATGTGCTGTGATATAACAAGCAACAGGTTACTAGAGTCTATGTGCTGTGATTTAACAAGCAACAGGTTACTAGAGTCTATGTGCTGTGATATAACAAGCAATGGGTTACTAGAGACTATGTGCTGTGATATAACAAGCAATGGTTACTAGAGACTCTGTGCTGTGATATAACAAGCAATGGTTACTAGAGACTATGTGCTGTGATATAACAAGCAATAGGTTACTAGAGTCTATGTGCTGTTATATAACAAGCAACGGGTTACTAGAGACTATGTGCTGTGATATAACAAGCAACAGGTTACTAG
>CM060314.1:76374828-76379828 GCA_030674185.1 Monoplex corrugatus | reverse complement strand
GAAAGAATGCATCCGAAATACTTGCGGACATGAGAGCTTTGGAATAACCTTCTGCTCCTTCGAAAGCAACTGTGTTCAGATGGGTAAAACATTTTGCAAGTGGCCAGGCCAGCACTGAAGACAACAGGGGGAAAATGCGAAAAAGCAAAAAAGCGATGAAAAGTTCGTGGCTGGTGTGAAGACAATGATTGATGCTGATTCAAGAGTCAGCCTTGAAGAGATCGCTGATTGTCTCGACATTCATTCGTCGACTGCATCGAGGATCCTAAGAAATCAGCTTGGCTACAGGAAGGTGTCATCAAGATGTCATCATTGACGCCAGAAAATAAGTGGGATAGGTTACGTTTCTGCCAAGATATGCTGAAAATTTACAAGAACTGAGACCCTAAGCGGCTGGATGAAATTGTGACAGTTGACGAAACCTGGGTGTACATGTATGAACCTCGGAGAAAGTCACAGAACAAGGCCTAGATTCCTAAAGGTGGGATTCCTCCTCAAATCGCTCGTCGTCAACGTCCACAAAAGAAAGTGTTAAACACCATCTTTTTCAACACAAAGGGGATCGTGCTACAGAAACCATGCAAACAAGGAGAGACCATCACCGGAAAGTTCTACAGAGACTCAGTACTGTCTGACATCAAGAATTTTTACGCAACTTCCCGACCAACCGCAGGCATGAGAGGAATCAAGATTCTTCATGGTAATGCACCTGCTCACAAGTCAAGGCTCGTACGAGAATACCTTGCAACCGAGAACATCCATACTTTGCCACACCCTGCTTACTCCCCAGACCTTGCACCCTGTGACTTTTACCTGTTTCCACATCTGAAGAAATCACTGGCAGGAAGAAGATTCAAGAGCCAAGCAGCCATGGGAACAGCGGTTTTCCAGTGTCTGTCACATATACCCAAAGAAGCCTACAGAGCGGCATTTCTACAGTGGATCGAGCGAATGCAGAAGTGTGTGGCAGCAGGAGGTGAATACTTGGAACAGATGAAATGAATCTTTTTTTTTTTGCCGGTGAGTCTTTCACGTATAAGTTCGTTGGTCTCATTCTACTGGAAAGTACCCTCGTATCTTCCTTGGATTAGCGCTACCTTGCATGAGCTCATGACATGCACCACTGTCTGTTTGCCCCAGCACAGCGGGCAAGCAGGGCCATCTGATTTCCCTCATTTCACCAGATGCGCATTTGAGGGCAGGAGGTCATTTATAGAATGAATTGGGAATGAAACTAATCCTGAGATGGGCCATATGACACATGTCGCTCTAGTTTAGACTTCTTTGGAGTGCATTTTCCCAAGTTGTATATTGTCCCTCTTCTTTCTTCATCTCTTGTATTGTCATATCTCTTTTTGTCTTTCTGTTGGTCTTTGACCACCATTCCATTTTGTTGATCCCAGTCTCAACCTATTGGTCTGCGTGTGCTTTATTGTTTCTTTGACCACGAGGCTGTGTCCACTGCCTCCCGTAATTTCCTTTTTCCGCCTCATCTTGGGCTGGACTGATCTCACAACCTTATCTGTTAATCTTCATGCGTGCTAGGAAGTTGACCTTTCCCACCTTGCGCTCAGCGACAATGGATTTTATTGTAACTTCAGCTTAACCTGATGATAATAAAGCGCAACGTTAATGAAACCTGGTGGATTTCCAGCCATTTCCTTGTGCATTTGTTGATTTTGTCTTCCACTGGTTCCATTGTGCTAATACTGACATCGTATATCAGAAGTGGCCAAAACAGCTTTGAAATCAGCATGAACTGCAGGCACCCGATTTTGTATTTGCCAGAAAGGCCACGCCGGCTTTCTTCTGCCATTAGTGGTTTCCTTATTCCTTTTGGTATCTTTCGGGCAGTCATCATAACACACTCCAAGGCTTTTTAACTGGTTTGTCTGTCACTATTGGAATGGACTGGTTAACAGCAGTAAACGTTACTGTTTCTGTTACTTTACCTTTCCTCTGTCGGAGGCTCTTCGGTTTAAAATCCATTCCAGATGAGGCAACTAACTCAACCAGCTGCTTCAGGATTTAGTGTGTTTCCTCTTTTTGTGGAAATCCTTTTTTGTTTTTCCTGAAGGCTTTTAGAGGGGACATTTGGCATCCATTTTCGAGGTCAGCTGGATCTGAAGTCTTCGCTGTTTCTTTTAAGATGACTTTCATTGACGACACAAATAGTATTGGGGAAATTGCAAGCCATTTTCTATGCTTGCTTCCGAACTGATCCAGACTGTCGGGTATAATCACACATGTAAAAGTAACAGTTGAAGAAGAAGATAAGATAAAGTTCACTGAGTGCAAGAAGGTTTCCTAGCATGTGTCAATTTACCATCCAATTCCATACTACTTACGTACTCCATGTGGGACTTTTGTCATATCATGCTGTAATCTCCAGGTCTAATCCAAGGCCAGGTCTTCCCCGGATGTCATATTGGTTACTGTATTAATTGCCATCTGTGCACTTCAAATGTAATATAGGGTATAAACAAAATAATGCGCTTAGTTCTTCTATTCTTATTCTGAGATCGCTGTTGTTGGGCAGAAAACGCAGAAACTCCAGGAACAATATAAGCGAATTTAATGGTCACAGGACAAAAAGAAGAACAAGAACAAGAACAAATACAACAAAAAGGAGAAGAAGAAGTTGTCCGGGAAATTATTGTAGTTGAACAATGTAACGTTTTCAGAGAGATGAATAGTCACAATGTAAATGATCCACTATTTGGACTGCTGTGGTTAAGAATGTAACAAGATCAAACGTATACATGTTATTTATAAACTGATCTTAATTCAGCTTAAATGGTATGTTTAATCCTATAGGATAGTTTATTCACAGAAACCATTAAACAATTCTGGTGAATATTGCATAAAATGTTTAAAGAAGAGCAAAACATAAGATTGTTGAAATGGTTTAGCTATAATTATTAGGTAGAGGTGGCGCTTTCATTTTGTTCTTCTGTGTTTGTTCTATTTAACACCCAGCAAACAGATTTTCTCCAATGCATCTGACGGCAACGTTGGGTTATTCAGTCTTTGATTTGCCTATTATCGGTATAACAGGTAATTTCCTGGATGCAGGCCTTATCCTCTTTTTTATGCACCATTTATGAAGCCATTCCATCCCATTTTCCGGATAAAATTCTCTTTCGTTACGCTATCAAACTCAAAGGATAGGCTTTGCACCTCCAAAATGATCAAGCAACAAAACCAAACAACAAACAGCAAAAGGTGGTCCCTGTGATACTCTCCACCTTTGCAGTGTCTCATAAAACAAGGACAGGGTGCTAGAGACTTCGATTAAACAATCATGTCTCGGGAGTATTTCTAGAAGCTGGAAAGATTTTTGTGTGGGGGGAGGGGGGCGGGATGGGAGGATCTATTATTGTGAGTTGTGATGTTGTGATCTCAGTGCGCGCGTGTGTGTGGTTGAGAGAGAGAGAGAGAGAGAGAGAGGAGAGAGAGAGAGAGAGAGAGAGAGAGAGAGAGAGAGAGAGAGAGAGAGAGAGAGAGAGAGCGAGAGAGCGTGTATTTATGTGGTGCGTTATTTTACGTCAGCTTTTATCACGTAAACTCATATCACTGAATAAGCTTATGAAGTTTTAAAAGGGGTAGCCAATACCATGAAAAAAGTAATGTTTCGTTTAGAGTAAAATAGAGTTGCCACTGAGAGAATTTTGCACCCAGATTGTGATCGACTATGCAGAGATTATTGTGTTTCAATTAGACGGTCAAGCCACACTAGGACGCTTTACATTCTGACAAGTCATGCTTACCTGAATCTACTTATCAGAATTATTTGTCCATACAGGATGGAGAAACTGATATCAAAGATTGATCACATTTCTATAAAAAGCTGTAACAAACATACTCTTCTTTTCCTTTTACACGTTCAGTTTCCTAGAGCATGTGCAGTACAACTTACACATTAATCTGTGTATGTCCATATCCATATGTATGTATGTGTGTGTGCATGTATATATGCGTGTGTATTGTGTGTGTGCGTGAGCGTGCGTGTAAGTGTATGTGTGAATGTGTGTGTGTGTGTGCGTGCACGCGCGCGTGTGTGTGTGTATGTGTGTGTATGTATGTGTGTGTGTGTGTGTGTGTGTTTTCAAATGAGTGAGTGTTTAACTGTGTCTGCATATGCATATATTCATGCACATACATTCATGCATGTGCACTTCTGTGGGATGAGTGCAAACGTGTGTGTTTGCTTAAATGTATGTATGTGTGTGTGTGTTTGTTTGTTTGTATGTGTGTTTGTGTGTGTGTGTTGTGTATGTTTATGTGTGTGTGGTGTGTGTGTGTGTGTGCGTGCGTGCGTGCGTGTGTGTGTGTGTGTGTGTGTGTGTGTGTGTGTGTTTTCAAATGAGTGAGTGTTTAACTGTGTCTGCTTATGCATATATTCATGCACATATATTCATGCATGTGCACTTCTGTGGGATGTGTGCAAACCTGTGTGTATGTATGTGTGTGTTTGTTTGTATGTGTGTGTGTGTTGTGTATGTGTTTATGTGTGTGTGTGTGTGTGTGTGTGTGTGTGTGTGTGTGTGTGTGTGTGTGTGTGTGTGTGTGTGTGTCTGTGTGTGTGTGTGTGTGTGTGTGTTCAAATGTTCGAATGTGTGACTGTATGTTTATACATATATTCATGCATGTGCATGTCTTTGGTGTGAATGCAACGTGTGTGTGTGTGTATGTGTGTGTGTGTGCAGCGTGCGCGCGTGTGTATGTGTGATGTGTGTATGTGTGTGTTGTGTGTGTGTGTGTGTGTGTGTGTGTGTGTGGGGTGTGTGTGTGTGTGTGTGTATAACAGAGACACGGGGAGAGGGGTATATTCATTGCTTTTGTTTGCGCTATTTATTTGTATTTTTCTTTCTATTTTTTTAGGGGTGGGTGGAGACGGAGGAGTTTTGTTGGCGTTCCAATATCAGTTGACAGCTCGCAGTAGATTTTTCATTATAACGTCGTGTATCTTATAGTTCGTGCGTTTTGTTACCAACGCT
>CM060314.1:76204828-76369828 GCA_030674185.1 Monoplex corrugatus | reverse complement strand
ATAGACCACTGAACACAGTGTCCCTATATGGTCTTGTCAATAGACTACAGAACACAGTGTCACATATGGTCTTGTCAATAGACTACAGTACACAGTGTCACATATGGTCTTGTCAATAGACTACAGAACACAGTGTCCACATATGTCGTCTTGTCAATAGACCACAGAACACAGTGTCCCTATATGGTCTTGTCAATAGACCACTGAACACAGTGTCCACATATGTCGTCTTGTCAATAGACCACAGAACACAGTGTCACATATGGTCTTGTCAATAGACTACAGAACACAGTGTCACATATGGTCCTGTCAATAGACCACAGAACACACTGTCCACATATGGTCTTGTCTAATGAACACACTGTCCACTCATGGTCTTGTCTAATGAACACACTGTCCACACATGGTCTTGTCTAATGAACACACTGTCCACATATGGTCTTGTCTAATGAACACACTGCCCACACATGATCTTGTCTAATGAACACACTGTTCCCATGTATAGTCTTGTGGATGGACCATTGGACACACTGTCCCATATGGTCCTGTTAATAGAGCACTGTACAAAGCGTATGCTTGAGGAAAATTTGAGAAAATGTAACATAATGTGCATTGGCTGACTATAATTTGTAGTTGAAGTTCAGAACTGTTGTAGAGTTAGTTGGGCGTAGGGTAAAGAACGATGTTATAGCTCCTGTCTAGTGTCAGACATAACGATGTCAGTGGATCAGTGAATTATCTACACAAGGGTAAAGTAGACCAGAAATGAAGGGTTGGAAAGAAAGAGGGGAAAAGTTGTACAAACACACACATGCATGCACAGGCATAGGCATCCATTGTATATATATCCCAAACACACATAAACACACATACACGCAAACACCCACGCACACGCACTTGCGCGCACGCACGCACACAGACGCACACACGTACGCAAACACATATACATACGCGCGCACGCACGCACACACACACTCACACACACACACACACATACACACTCACACACCACAGAAAAATAAAATGAGATTGGGATGGATCACAGAATAGGCAGTGTCTCTACTGTCACAACCTGCAGAATGCAATGTAGATGGGTATTTTCAAAGAAATAAAAACAATAACATACACTTCTTCATGCATCTGTCTCCATCCTCCATATCCAGCCTCATTGCACCGTAATTGGCAGAATATGATCGTGTCAATGAACGCCGTTTTCCATCTACCACACATTCTGTTTTTCCTTCCTTTCCATTTCAAGTGACTTGAACAACTCCTGTCCTCCCATCGCCGACAAATTCCTGGTGCAATGCATTTCTGTTACTCATGCTCTAATTGGCTCTAACATGGCTACCCAAAGTGTCAGCAGTGTCTCGCTAACCATGACACTTGAGAATCATCGACTTACATACCTCTTTTTTTCAGCACTATTCAAACTCTGGAATAGGCAAAATAGCAAAAAAATACGACACCAAATATGCATATATATACATATACATATGTACATACATATACATGTACATATGTACATATACAGACATATACATATGCATATACATGTACATATGTATATGAAAAGAGAGAACGAACGAGTGAAAAAGAAAAAGGTGTGATTGGAAATGAATGTCACAAGATTCTAGCAACGAACTGTATTCCTAAGAGACCTGAAATGTAACTCAGAATAAAAGTTATGTCAGCATGCAATTGCAAAGCAACCCAGCAAATGATGCAATGCTTTACGCTTTGGTCATTATCCTTCAGATGCGAAAAGGTGTAACTGCGCAAACCATAAGTGTGCTCCTCCTCCTCCTCCTCATCATCATCATCAATATCATCAACATCATCAATATCATCAACATCATCAATATCATCATCATCATCATCATCATCATCATCATTATCATTATTATTATCATTATTATTTTATTATTATTGTTGTTGTTGTTGTTGTTGTTGTTATTATTATCAACCTGTCTCAAAGTTGTGCCATTTGCTGTTATTTTGCATGACGGGATTTCTTGTTTTTTACTCATTGCCTTGACTTCAGTCTTCTTGCTATTTAGCTCCAGCCCTTTATTTTTGCTTTCTATTTCTATTTCATTCACAAGATTTTCTAGGTCTTTTTTATTTTCAGCAATTAGCACGATGTCATCTGTGTAACGAATGTTGTTTATCATTTTTCCACCAACCTTTATCCCAGGGCATTCTTCTGGGTTCCTCATGATGGTTTCGCTGTAAAATGAAAACAAATCTGGTGACAGAACACAACCCTGCCTAACCCAACTTTTGATATTTTGGAAAGAGCTAATATCGTTTTCTATTCTCGTTGCTACTGTTTGTTCCCAATATATATTTCTGATTATTCTTAGATCTGATCGAAGGCCTTGGTATAATCAACAAGAGTCTGTTGCCTTTCGCTGTTCCATCTCGTGGAGTGGGTTTTCTGGGGGTTTTCAGTGCCCTGAAATATGTCTTCATTTGTTCTATTTGTGTCTCGACTGTATTGAAGGAAGGTCAAGCAGGTACCGCATAGTCTCTGTGGGTGGGTGTTTTGTGATTCCGAGGATCAGTCTCGTTGTTTTGGTTTGTATTCTTTTTAGTTTTAGCAGGTTTGCCTGTGACGACGTAGTGAGGCTCAGTCCATAATCTATGACACTCTGTATTACAGTCTGGTATAGCTGAAAGAGATGGCGTTATTCAGTGACTGAAGAAACTGAAAAGAGACAATAATAGTCGCTGATTAGAATGGACAAAATCGAACAAAAGGCAGATGATCTTGAATGAAGATCTAAAAGAAATCATTTGACTGTGTATGGACTGACTAGAAGAGAAAATGAAACTGCGGAGGAGTGTGAGGGATTACTCAAAGGTCTGTGTATTTACAAGTTAAAAATGGCAAATTCCCTGTCTTTTGATATAGCGCACCATGTTAATGATAAAACTAGTTCCCCTTTTGTGGCAAGGTCCACGTTTCGTAAAGAAAAGATAAGCACCCTCAAACAGAAAGGTAAGTTAAAGGGCAGTAACATTTTCCCTGGGGAAGACTGTTCTGTACGAGTTTGTGACATAAGGAGGAAATTGCTCACTTAAAGAAAGCAAAAGCGGAAGGGAAACTGGTTAGAATGGTACATGATCATCTTACAATCAGTGGGGGAAAGTTTGTATTAGATGGAAATAATAGTACCTGAAAAGCATGACAGAGAGTCAGCCAGCCTCGTATCTTGAAAAAAATTGTATTGCTATAAAAAATACTGTACAATCTTCAAGGGCAAAATACAGTCACAAGGCACCGACTACTGTTAGTTCTGTATCAATCGCTGACCACGCACATGTTGTAGACCAGAAACAAACCCATGCAACTGCCATGATACAAGGTCCTGATTCTGCCACCCTCAGTGACAGTCCTCGTGAGTGATCGTGAAAGAGATATTTTGTTAGTCACAGTTGGCGCACATTTTAAAAAAAGGAAACCCTTCGGACACTTTATGTGACTGATGACAAAATGGACACTGACACTGACAATGATAATGATAATGATATGATCAATGATGGGAAGATAACGAAAACAGGAGACACTGATCATGGTATATATGATAGCAAGGCAGGTAGACAGGAGAGGGGGGATTTTGTTGCTGATAGTCAGATCAGCTCAAAATATTCGTTTTTTTTACCTTGAAATGTGAGCTGACTGGCGTCTGAAATAAGTGATGTTGACTTTTTGATTTACACGTACATTGAACGTTTTGATTTTGTTTGTTTGGTAGAAACATTTTTTGAGTGACTGAGTTTACTGTGTTTATAAAACCAAATGTGAAGCTCACTGACCGCAGACGAAGATCAGGATGGGTTATTTGTTTAAATCGAAACATCATGATAACAGATTTTAAGGGTTTTGCTAGACAGAAATATCTTTGACTTTCCTGCGGCGATGGGGAAGGGGCGAAGCAACCCTACACGTTGGCGGCCTGGAGATAAAGAGTCACTCTCTCTCTCTGACCCCGAGAAAACAGAGGAGTTCGGCATTTTCCCAGGTGAGTGAGCAGCACTGTTTAGGATAGCACTGTTCACCCTCAGTAGAGGGAAGAGATTGGAAAAGGTGTCTCAAACATTGCTTGTCCCATTGCTTCCTGGCTAGTTTACCGCAGCTGGCAGTGTTACCCCTTCTGCAGTCGAAAACACAAAGAAAAGCAAGATGATCCTCAGAGCATGGAACGTCCGAACACTTATGGACAGGGAAACCTCAACAAGACCTGAGTGGAGAGCAGCAAAAGAACTGTCACGCTACAGCATTGATGTTGCGGCACTCAGCGAAACAAGACTGGCAGACGAAGGATCTGATGCTGAGCCCAAAGGTGACTACTCTTTCTCCTGAAAAGGTAAAGCCCAAGGCGAAGAAAGAATCCATGGGGTAGGACAGGCAATCAAATCATCGCTTCTAAAGCAGCTACCAGACCTCCATATCGCCATCAACGAACGACTGACGAAGCTCCGCTTCCCACTGAATGCTTCAGAGATATCAAGGTCATCAATGCATTTGCCCCAACACTGACCAGCAGTAATGAAGCGAAGGAAATCTTTTACGAGCATCTGAACAATCTTGTGAAGGTTGGAGATTCGCTCATACTGCTGGGCGACTTCAAGGCAAGAGTCTGCATTGACTACATATACACAAACTGGATCGAAGGGTGTGCTGGGACCACATGATACATTTAAACATGAACTCCGAAGGTCTGCTATTCCTGAGCCTCTGTGCAGACAATAACTTGACAATACCAACACCATCCGAGGCCCAGGCAGTGACACATGATTGACCATGTTTTCTGCCGCAGACGTGACGTTGGAGACTTCAGCAATGCCAGGGCCATGTGAGGAGCAGAATGCTGGACCGACCACCGTCTTGTCAGGTCAGTCGTCAAGCTCCACATCACCCCCACCCATCAGAAGAAACCCAAGCCATCGAGAACAATTAGTGAGTAGCCTGGGTGACAACCTGACCTCCCATAGACCCCTCACTGGAAGTCCGATTCAACAATGGGACCAGTTCACCACGTTGGTGAAAGAGGCAGCCCAGTCTGCACTCGGCTCAAAGACGAGAGTGCACCAGGACTGGTTCGATGAGAATGATGAAACCATCACCCACTCCTGGATGAGAAGCAGAAGGCGTTCATACCCTGGCAGAATAACTTTTCCTCCACCTCTAAGCGAGACCGCTTCAAACACCCCCAGAGCTGCGCCCAAGCCGCCCTGCGCCACATGCAAGACAAATGGTGGAAGAAGAAGGCAGGCGAAGTCCAGTTGTATGCTGACACTAAAAACTCGAAGATGTTCTTCAGCGCTATCAAGGCAGTGTATGGACCATCTTGACCAAGCACCACCCCTGCTATGTCAACGAACGGCAAGCTACTGAAGGAGAAGAAAGCCATGAATGAAAGATGGAGAGAACACTTCAACACTCTTCTCAACAGGCCCTCCACTGTCAGCAACGAATCCCTGGACCAGGTCCCTCAGAGACCCACGATTGACAGCCTCGACCTCCCTAATAGCTTGGAAGAGGTCCAGAAAGCCATTATTCGATCAGCTCAGGAAAACCCTTGGCAAGGACGGGATCCCTGCAGAAATTTACAATGCTGCAGGACCAGTGGCTCTTGACACCTTCCACGACCTCCTCTGCAGCATTTGAGTGGAAGACGACGTGCCCCAGGAGTTCAGAGATGCCACAATTATCTCCTTCTACAAAAACAAGGGTAACAAATCCGACTTCGGCAACTACCGAAGCCTATCTCTCTTGTGTATTGCTGGCAAGATCTTGGCGTGCGTCATCCTTAATCGCCTGATCTCTAGCATCTCCGAGAACCTCCCAGAATCTTAGTGTGGATTCCGTCCGGGCCGAAGTACAATTGATATGACCTTTGCGGTCCATCAGCTGCAAGAGAAGTGCAGAGAATAGAATCTGGATCTGTATGCAGCTTCATCGATCTGTCTAAGGCGTTTGATATGTCAACAGAGTGGCCTTGTGGACAGTCCTTCAGAAACTTGGCTGTCCAAGAAAATTCGTGACCCTAATTCGTCTGTTTCATGACAACATAACTGGCCTGGTTCTCTTTGGTGGAGAGGTGTCTGAGCCCTTTGAGATTTCTGACAGCGTGAAGCAGGGGTGTGTTCTAGCCCCAGTCCTGTTCAACCTCTTTTTTGCCTGTGTTCTCAGCCACGCTGTCAGAGACATAGAGGATGAAGTGTACATCAGGTATAGACTAGACAGGTCACTTTTTGATCTCCATCGCCTCAATGCAAAAACCAAGACATTTGAGAAATTGATCCAGGAGGCCCTCTTTGCCGACAACTGTGCCCTCATAGCACACATGGAATCCGCCCTCCAGCTCATTGTCAACAAGTTTAATGAGACCTCCCGTTTGTTCAGCCTTATCATAAGCCTCGGGAAAACAAAAATGCTGTTCCAGCCCAGCCCCACAACAGACTGCCGTCCATCAGTCTCTATTGAGGGAACAGAGCTGAAGACTGTGAATGAATTCAAGTATCTCGGCAGTGTCATTTCCAACGACGGCTCCCTCGACAAAGAGATCGACACCAGGATCTGCAAGGCAAGCCAAGCCCTGGGTAGACTCCGAACCTGTGTACTGAATCAACACAACATCCAGTAGTCCACCAAGCTCAAGATGTATAGGACAGTTGTCCTCACCAGCCTTCTTTGTGGATGTGAGACTTGGACCTTGTACAGAAGCACATCAAAGTTTTGGAGCGTTTTCACATGCGAAGCTTGCGTTCAATCCTGGGCATCAAAAGGCAGGAAAGATCACAAACCTCGAGGTCGTGGACCGAGCTGAAACCACCAGCATCGAAGCCATGACCCTGAAAGCCCAGCTCAGATGGACGGGACATGTCATCCGGATGGACAGTGACAGAATCCCAAAACAACTCCTCTATGGCGAGCACAACAAGGGAAAGAGAAAGCAAGGCAGACCGTTGAAACGTTTCAAAGACTGCATCAAAGTCAACATTGCCCACACTGGAACAGCCCCCAAACAACTTCAGGAATGAGTACAGGATCGGATTGGTTGGTGTGCCCTGACGCACAAGGCATCGGTGTCATTCGAGGAAAACCAACGTGACAGCATCGCCGAGGCCCGATCAAAAAGGAAGGCAACAATAACGGCACCCAAACCTCCAGGCCAATTTCCCTGTCCCCATTGCAGACATCTTTGCCATTCCAGCATTGGACTCCATAGTCACCTCAGTGTCCACCTCCGCACATAGTCGTCATCGTCGAAACCGACGGACCACCACCTCTGTATGCATGCGCTTATTTACACCCATACAATTCATACGTCTACGCCAGTTTAGATGCAGTTCGTGATATATCGGTTATGGAAGATTGTCTTGTGGACTGCCTGTTGTCCTTGATGATATTTTTCTTTGTGGAGATTTGAACAGTAAAATATCCAATGAATTTCCCGGTAATAGAAATGACAATGATATGCCTGACACATGGAATGCTGATCTGTCTCAGAAAGATAATATGAGACATTCTCAAGATCATTAGAGCGCTGACGAAGATGGCGAGAACGCCATCGAAAGCTACGGAACTGTGAGTAGCGATTTTTACACTGTTGGGAGACCTTGTTCTTCAAAATTGGTAGCATTATGTCTACCCCCCAACTGTTGAAACTTCCCCTACGTCTCATTCGCGATTACGATCGGACGATCATCACTACCTTTCGTGAATCAGAGAAATTACACCGCTCCCTAGCGAAGTTCAGGAACCATCTACACTTCACACTGCACTGCAAACATCACGGCGTCTTTCCCACCAGCCTAAAAATCAAAACTCCGATGAAAGGAACAGCAGCAAATAATATCATCAATCAGGCACAACGAGCACTCATGAACGAACGCATCAAGCAAATCAACACCCGCATCACTTGTCTGGAAGGGAAAATCCAAGACCTCGGAGCTCTAGCACACTACCAGATGCTATGCTCTCCGAAATCAAAGAGTGGCTAAACAACACACGACGAATAGAATGGGACAAAGTACGCCAACGCCATCGAAAGAAATTCGAACTTCTAGCACCAAAAAACAACAGGAGACAACAGAATGACAAAAGCGAGATTACACCTGTACCGGAAGAAACAAAAAGAAAGACCAAAGAGAGGTGGGTGATCAATCTATCAGATCGCCAACTCACTAAACCTGAACAGGAAGTACTAGAGAAAGGATTAAATTTCGCCGTAGCCCCTAACAAGCTTCCAGTGGTAGACCTCATCACAAGCATTGAAACAGCTTGCAGGTATATTGGCCCTAATCAGAAGAAGCCACACACTTAAGATCAGACTGTGTCAGAATCATGAAACAGGCCAAACTACCGAAATCCAACTTAATTAACACCGGACCAAAGACGGGCTCTGGCGGATTTAAAGAACGAACACGCCACGATGATCCTACCAGCTGACAAAGGTCGTGCCACAGTCATCATGCCTAGACCCATGTACTATGAGAAGGCAAGCAAACTTCTGGAAGATACTACAACATATGAACGCCTCAAGAAAGATCCTACTTCCAAGTTTTCCAACAAACTGAAAGACACACTGAAACGCCTGAAAGAGACGGACCGCCTGTCATTAGAACAGTACAGGAAATTATACCCACTGTGTCCGACGTCCCCAAGTTCTATGGTCTACCCAAAGTCCACAAGAAAGAAGTCCCCTCCGTCCCATAGTCGCATCCAGAGGTTCCATCATGTATGAGACGGCTAGATTTGTGGCGGACATCCTATCACCTCTCGTAGGACACACAGATCATCACATCCACAACAGTGCTGACCTAGTGGAAAAACTGAGTAACTACACCCTCGCTCATGATGAACTCCTTGTGTCATATGATGTCTCTGCCCTATTTACCAGCGTACCAGTGAAAGAAAGCATAGAGATCATACGCCGAAGGTTACAAAACGACCAAACCCTCCACCAACGTACATCTCTCACAGTGGACGACGTATGTGAACTCTTGTCCTGCTGCCTCACCACCACCTACTTCACCTTCCAAGGTGAATTCTACCAACAAAAAGAAGGAGCAGCCATGGGCTCCCCAGTAAGCCCAATAGTAGCCAACCTGTTCATGGAGGATTTTGAAGAGAAAGCATTGGCTTCTTTCCACTCCCCACCACGATACTGGGGGCGCTACGTAGACGACACCATGACTATCCTCCCCCAGCAACTGGTCGAACAGTTCACAGAACATCTGAACAACCAACACCCAGCCATCAAATTCACGAGGGAAGTGGAACAGAACAACTCCATAGCCATGCTGGACACCCTCATCACCAGAACTGATGGCATTCTATCCTTCTCGGTCTACCGTAAACCAACTCATACGGACCAATATTTACAGTTCGACAGCCACCAGCCCCTTGAACACAAACTGGGAGTGATTCGAACCCTTACCCACAGAGCTAACACCATATGCAGTACCCAAGAGGCAAAAGACAAGGAGACAAACCACCTGAAAAAAGTGCTCACCATCTCGGGCTACAAAAAGTGGGCCTGGAACAGCCCGGGAGGCAGGAAATCCAACACCGCATCCCAACAGCCAGTGAAACAACACCAGCGCAAGGGACACATCACCATCCCATACGTAGGAGGTGTGAGTGACGCTCTGTCCAGAAAGATCAGAAAACTGGGGGTGGCTGTACATTCCAAACCTTCCAACACCATACGCAGCCAGCTGGTCACCCCCAAGGACAAAACCAGCAAACTCGACAAAGCTGGCATTATATACAGAATAGACTGCCAGGACTGTAACCAACATTATGTCGGTGAAACTGAACGCCCCCTTCAGAAGAGACTAACAGAACACAAGAGGGACTCTTCTCCAGTAGGAGCTCACCTACACGCCGAAAAACATCAATTCAGTGCGGACAATGTCAACATCCTGGACAGAGAAAATAAGTGGTTCCAGCGAGGAGTCAAGGAGGCCATCTACATCGCAGCCACCAACCCCCCGCTCAACAGGGACCGGGGCCGTTACACCCTGCCCCGGTGTACCATTCTCTGATTCGATCTCGTGAACTGGGTTCATCCCATGTTCGCGAGATCTGAGTAGAGATTCACGCAGACAGCATTAGAGCGCTGACGAAGATGGCGAGAACGCCATCGAAAGCTACGGAACTGTGAGTAGCGATTTTTACACTGTTGGGAGACCTTGTTCTTCAAAATTGGTAGCATTATACCATTTAAATACGTGCTGGTCCCTAGGACTGATTATTTTAGATGGATTACGTGACGGTGATACTGAAGGTCATTACACATAATTATGTATCATAGACAGATTCAAGTGTAAATGATTATTGGTTAACTTCTACAGACTTGTTTGAACGGTTTGAACAGAGTTGTGTGATGTGTGTACAAGGCAGAATTGAATCTCAGATAGAAAGCTGACTGGTGTGATGCTGAATGTAATGAAGAAAAGAAAAATGTGAGAGCCTTGCTTAGAAAATGCACCATAAAAACGTCCTTGAAATCTGAAGATAAACAAAAGTTCTGCTTAAAAAGGACAGAGTATGAAAAACTGAAAAGAAAAATGTATAATGATGGAAGAAGTACCAGCTTCAATACAAGACCAGAAAATGTTCTGTAGACAGTTAAGAAAATTTCATGTAAAAATCCAGCCATCAAACAATACAATTATAGATAAGTGGGTTGAACATATTAAGAAAATATTGGACAGAGAAACAGACCAAGACGAACAGACTGTGACGTTGAAAACAAAACATGAAAATGCAAGTTTCAATCGTCCTATATCTAAAGAAAAAGTGCTGTTAGTTGTTAGGAAATAAAAACCTGGTAAAGCCTTAGGACCAGACGGTCTTACTGGTAAACTATGTAATGTTCAAATAGTATTGTTGTGGAGTTTCTTGTAAAATTTCTGAATGTGCTTTTGACAAAGGCTCATTTCCTGCAAACTGGACAGAGCCCGTTTTGTTACTACCGTATAAAAAAAGGGATATAAATGATACAAATGATAATAGAGGAATTTCATTATGTGATATCTGCATTAAATCATACAGTTCTATTATTAATGTAAGGTTGAAGGAATAGATGCAATATAACAATATTACGGGTGGATATCAAGTAGGATTTTAAAAAGATAACTCGACACTTGATCATGTGTTTACGTTAATGGCGGCACTACAAAAACAATTTGCATTAACCGTAAGTTGTATGTGGCGCTCACTGACTTCGAAAAAGCGTCTGACTCTGTCTCAAGGAAGCTCCTATGGTCCAATTTTAGGAAAAAAATGGTATTAAAGGTAAACTGTATCAGTGTATCAGATGTACGTACAAAGAGAAGCTATGGTTAGATGTAGTGCCACATTTAGTGATTATATTGAACTAATTTTAGCCAGGGAGTTTAGACAGCGATGTAGGCAGTCCTATTTAATCCTTCAAGATATTGTAAAATTCCAAGTCTTGTTTCAGCTGTCATTGCTTATTTCATCAAAAAAAATGAGACAATATCAAGAAACTTGCACTATATCTATCTAAATGTCAAACGAGATGACATCACAAACTGTAATTTAATCTGTATTTAGTTTGCATTGCGTTGTTAACATAAGTTTATTTCATGTATATAACTATTTACAAATTGTGATTATGAGCTTGTATTTATATATTTAAATGTTGTTCACACCCCTTCATAAGGGGCTATGGCCTATTTGAGTAAAACATCCAATGTCCAATGTCCAGTGTCAGTCTTCTCTCTCTCTCTCTCTCTCTCTCCATACACACACACACAATATATATATATATATATATGTATATACATATATATATATGTATACATACCTTCTCTTCTCCTCTCTCTCTCTCTCTTTATCTCTCTCTCTCTTTCTCTCTATCTCTCTCTTTATCTCTCTCTCTCTCTCTTTCTCTTGCCGATTGTAGGTGTGCTTGTGTGTTTTGAAAAACTTTCTTTTACCGACTTGCCCGATTGGATAATTACAGCCACTCCGTCCCTTTATGAGGCGATTTTCTGTGGAAATGTCCAGATGAACGACTGTGAAAGACTGTAAGCCAATAATGTCTTCACATTGTGGTTGATGCCGCCCTTGACTGACTTGCTTGTTATTCTTGTGACTTTGTTTGAGTATGAAGACAACACGTGATTCTTGTGACTTTGTTAGTGTATGAAAACAATACGTGATTCTTGTGACTTTGTTAGTGTACGAAAACAACACGTGATTCTTGTGACTTTGTTTGTGTATGAAGACAACACGTGATTCTTGTGACTTTGTTAGTGTATGAAAACCACACTGATTCTTGTGACTTTGTTAGTGTATGAAAACAACACGTGATTCTTGTGACTTTGTTTGTGTATGAAGACAACACGTGATTCTTGTGACTTTGTTAGTGTATGAAAACAACACGTGATTCTTGTGACTTTGTTTGTGTATGAAGACAACACGTGATTCTTGTGACTTTGTTAGTGTATGAAGACAACACGTGATCGTTGTGACTTTGTTAGTGTATGAAGACAACACGTGATTCTTGTGACTTTGTCAGTGTATGAAGACAACACGTGATTCTTGTGACTTTGTTTGTGTATGAAGACAACACGTGATTCTTGTGACTTTGTTAGTGTATGAAGACAACACGTGATTCTTGTGACTTTGTTAGTGTATGAAGACAACACGTGATTCTTGTGACTTTGTCAGTGTATGAAGACAACACGTGATTCTTGTGACTTTGTTAGTGTATGAAGACAACACGTGATTCTTGTGACTTTGTTAGTGTATGAAGACAACACGTGATTCTTGTGACTTTGTTAGTGTATGAAGACAACACGTGATTCTTGTGACTTTGTTAGTGTATGAAGACAACACGTGATTCTTGTGACTTTGTTTGTGTATGAAGACAACACGTGATTCTTGTGACTTTGTTAGTGTATGAAGACAACACGTGATTCTTGTGACTTTGTCAGTGTATGAAAACAACACGTGATTCTTGTGACTTTGTGTATGAAGACAACACGTGATTCTTGTGACTTTGTTTGTGTATGAAGACAACACGTGATTCTTGTGACTTTGTTAGTGTATGAAGATAACACGTGATTCTTGTGACTTTGTTAGTGTATGAAGACAACACGTGATTCTTGTGACTTTGTTAGTGTATGAAGACAACACGTGATTCTTGTGACTTTGTTAGTGTATGAAGACAACACGTGATTCTTGTGACTTTGTTTGTGTATGAAGACAACACGTGATTCTTGTGACTTTGTGTATGAAGACAACACGTGATTCTTGTGACTTTGTTAGTGTATGAAGACAACACGTGATTCTTGTGACTTTGTCAGTGTATGAAGACAACACGTGATTCTTGTGACTTTGTTAGTGTATGAAGACAACACGTGATTCTTGTGACTTTGTTAGTGTATGAAGACAACACGTGATTCTTGTGACTTTGTCAGTGTATGAAGACAACACGTGATTCTTGTGACTTTGTTAGTGTATGAAGACAACACGTGATTCTTGTGACTTTGTTTGTGTATGAAGACAACACGTGATCGTTGTGTTATCAGACTTTTGCTGTCTTCCCGACAGATCTCGTACTCGTCGTCAAATTTCCACTTTGATAATAATAATAACAATGATAATAATAATAATATGTTAATGATGAGTACTTGTTTAGCGCCTCACCTCACAAGAGCCCTAGGGCCTACACAAAGCATGAGTGACAAAGGCATAAAGCAAATACATTTCAGTTCCTATTGCTATGATGAAAACAGAGAAAGCAGCATGATACAATATCAAGGAAGCAACGAAATAATGACGTGCAATAATATCTCCATTTAATATTTTTCAAAAAATGTCACTTACACAACACATAATACACACACGTAGCTCAGGCATACACACACAACGACTATCTTATGTAAACACACACATACACATAACGCAGACACGGACACACACATTCATATAAACGATGTGTACATCCACACATCCATGCATACGTATACATATACAGACACAAACACAAACACATACGCGTACACACACACACGCACGCACGCATGCACGCACGCACGCACAACACAACAACACACACACACACACACACACACACACACACACACACACAGAGATTCATTAATATACCCATGGATTACAAATGAAAAAAATGACTCTTAAAAAAGTTATTGGAGCTGTTTTCATACGATATATGCATTTTATGTTCTTTGTGAACTAGTAGTATTATTGCCAGTTTCGTATTCCACGTGATTATCTGTTGTTATTCTTGATGAACTATGTTACACTACATTGATATCTATTAACTTACGGACCTGGTATACACCCACACCCGTGAATGTGCATGTTTGTGTGTGTTTGTTACTTTCCATGTGTGTATGAAATATTGTATTTATCAAATTATTTATTTCTTCCATGTGTATTTCTTGTGAACAATTGTTACTTCTGTACCATTTTGATAAGCCATTATGATCTGCTGTAACTTTTGATGAACTAAGCTCTTGCTAGTTGCAAGAAGCTCTGTCACTGCAGGACGCAGAAGGTTCTCAGAGGAGAAGCCCCTTACAGCAAGTGTTAACGGCACTAAAACCCTTACACTCAAAGATGTGTATGTTAATGTACGTATATCGGACTGTGTTGATGCTGCATTTGTGTATGGACATGGCACACACGCGCGCGCGCACACACGTACACACACACAAACACACACATACACACACACACAACAAACACAACCACACACACACACACATACACACAAACACACACACACACAACACACACACACACACACACACAACACACACACACACACACACACACACACACAACTCACACATGCGCGATTTACAATTTTTCTACAAACGTCCCTCGATCTGCCTTTCTCAAACGACAACAAATGCTGTTAGTCTGATTTACGTGTTTGTTATGCCTTACATTATAGATTTACGTGTTTGTTATGCCTTACATTATATATTTACGTGTTTGTTATGCCTTACATTATAGATATACGTGTTTGTTATGCCTTACATTATAGATGTACGTGTTTATTATGCCTTACATTATAGATTTACGTGTTTGTTATGCCTTACATTATAGATTTAATTGTTTGTTATGTCTTACATTATAGATATACGAGTATTGGTGTATTTCTCTTTCAGTACTTTTTGTTCTAGGCAGATATGTAAATTAGCAACGGCAAATTTGAAAAATGGCTTTCAGCTAATAACATCTACCGTTTGCAAATTATGTATTGTTGTCTTTGTCCTTAGCTCTGCTCGTAGAGCCACTCCCAATACATACATGTATTATGATCTTTACACGTTCATTTTTTCAGCTCCATGCACACATAGACTTGCATATCTGTTTTATCACAGCATGATGTACCAGCCTGCATCAGTGTATACATTTGTGTCAAACATTTATGCAGGCAGCCATTTCGTCATTACCTGTCATTTCTCCCTCCCCTCCCCCATCCGCCTTTGTTTCTAATGCTTTTTTTCTATTTTCTTTCTTTTCTTTGTTTGTATGCTTGTCATTTGTGCTTTTGCTTTTCAGTTTCATTTTATTCATATAGTTTAAAGTAATACATTTTACTTGCTCTAAGACAGGTCCAGTAGGCGTTAATGCTACTATCTTTGAGTAATGAAATGTTCTGAAATTTGAAGGGAGTTCCCTACGTACTGTTGAATTTTGGTAAGCGTATCTACTGTAACCAAAAACAATTGTGTATAAAATATGTGCAGCTCTTGAAACTGCTATCAAAGGAGCTGACAAACTGCAAAAGAAATTCCAGTTACCATAGATTCCAAACAACCCGCGGATGAAAAAAAGTCCTTACCCTTTACTGCGGAAATTGCACACACAAAAATGTTATCATTAATTTTTATGTATGCTGATGTGATGTAGCCTCTATCATTGTAGAGGTGGATATCAAGTTGTATTTACTGCATAGACCGAGAGTAACTAGGCTGGATTATCAGCTGTGTGCTATTGTTGGGTACATCAGTTTAAACCAGTGGTAAGTAGTTGCAATGTTGATGTCATGCATATTGAATTGGAAAATGTTCCGTTTCTTTTACAGTGATGGAGGGTTGGCTTAATGTGGTTGAAAGCCACGGCCCTGAAACTCTTGTCTCTGTCTGTCTGTCTCTGTCTGTCTGTCTCTGTCTCTCTCTCTCTGTGTCTCCGTCTGTCTCTCTTGGACTCTCTCTCTCTCTCTCTCTCTCTCTCTCTCTCTCTCTCTCTCTCTCGCTCTCTCTGGTTGTGTGTGTAAAAATGTTTTCTTTAACTCTCCCTCTTGGGTAATTGTAACCATTCCGTCCATTTATGAGGCGAGTTTCGCTGAAATATCCACATTGAATGACCGTCAAGGACGTTAGGCCAAAAACTGTCTCTTGAAGTTGTGGCAGTTTCCTCCTTTGATGGACTCTCACTGGTTAACGTGCGATACTTGACTAGTCAATGAAGACATGGTGAGAGCCATTGTGGCATCTCTCGATGTCTCATTTGTTCTCTGCTGGAGCAGTCTGTCGGGACTCGGATTTTGCCTGGGAAAATGAGCATGGTAACTATTAAAGCTGCCATTAAAAATAATTACTCACAATAAAAAAAAAAGTGATCACCATGGATTCTAAAAATGCTAATGTTTAATGTTAGACTACATCAAGCTTTGTCGAGTAAAAACCGTACAACAACAAGAGAAAAAAAAACTATCGCCTTTTACCAGTATCAAATAACACAGAGAAAGAATAGCAATAAAAGCACGAGCCCAGGAATTGAATTCTTACGTAGAATACTTTAAATTCTTTTAACAGGATAGGTAAGCTCATAGTGAGCCAGATTCATTAATGATGGATTTGATAAAGATGAAATGTCACAAACAATAGAAGAAGGAATCATAATGTGCTCTCCGAAACAAGATAAGCCCAGAGAGTATCTAAAAACCTAGATACCTGTCTTTCTGTTAAACTTACTTTATGAACCAGAAAAAAAACAGAAAGAAGAATATGAACGCGTATTTAATACAATAAAACAAGACAGGCGGAAATTTTCGGCCAACTGGCCTTTGTCAAGCGTAAGATTACAAACAAACAAACACTAGATACAAAAAATTTGAGAAAAATACTGAAACTTCCCAGCTGCTGTCTTCAATGTGAGAAATAGCGACACTCTTAGCATGCTTGAATACTTTGGAGATAAGTTGTGAGATCAACCCAGCCCAAGCGGAGAACTGGCAGGAAATGGACAGTCCAGGAGGCGCTGGTCGCAGCGAAAGAAAACCTCACAGTCCGAGAAATAATAGGGCACACGCAGATCAACAGGCAGGGACTGGGATAAACAAAAATGGAATGGTGGTCAAAGGCCAGCGGGAAGGCAAGACGAGATATGGTAATACAAGAGATGAAGAAAGAAGAGGATGCCACAAGACTTCAAAATGCAGCTCAGCAAGGCCAACAGGGGCAGTGGACAACTTGGGAAGATGCACTCCAAAGATGTCTAAGTTAGAATGACCTGTGGTATGCGGCCTCTCTCAGAATCAATTTCAAGCTCAGCTCTGTGTATGACCTCCTGCCCTCGAATGCTAATCTGGTGAAATGGGAGAAATCAGTTGACTCTGCTTGCCCGGTCTGCTGGGGCAAACAGACAATGGAACATGTCCTAAGCTCATGCAAGGTAGCGCTAACCCAAGGAAGGTACACATGGAGGCACAATCAAGTGCGACAAGAGATCGCACAAGCGATCAGCACTTTGACCAGTTCTGCCAGAGGAAAAACCTTGCCACCAGAAGCTCCAACAACTTTCTACACGGCAGGCGACAACAAACTGTGGCCTGAAAAAGGTGTGACACCCACAGCATTAAAGCGGGGTCTGCTGGGTGAAGCGGACGACTGGGAGTGCACTGCAAACCTTCCACAATGGAAAAGACATCCAGAAATCATCAGCAAGAGTGGCATGAGACACGACATAGTTCTCCACCCCCATTCATCCAAACACGTGAATCTTGTCGAGCTAACCGTACCATACGAAAGTAGAATGAAGGAAGCCTATATCTACAAGGCTGAAAAGTATGCCAGTCTAGCCAGCAACTTGACGACATCTGGCTTTCAAGCCAATGTCGCGAGGACTTTGAGTTAGGAGCAAGGTGGTTGATAGGCACATCAGCCTATAATCTCATGAAGCAGGTCTCGATTTCTGGAAGAGAGAGGACCGCAGCCCTAAAGGTAATGGCAGAAGCAGCGGAAAAGAGCTCCAGCTGGATCTAGACAAGGAGGAAGTGACCACAATCCTGTAATGAGATGTAGGCTGAAACTAAAGAGAAGAAAATAAACCAAAAGTAATATCAAACTTTATATTGGATATGAATCGACTCGTGCAAAAGTTAATGTATATGTTCAAAACAAATTCAGTGCTCTGAAGGACGCTGGTGACAGTGAGGAACAATGGACAAAGTTGCGAAACTCGATAAATGAAGCTTGTGACGAAATCCTTAGAGCTGAAAGAGGAACAAAAGAAGAACTGATAGACAAAAGAAATTTTAGGCATGATGGACGAACAGAGGGGCGCAACAGGAGAAGAGGAAAAATGCAAAAAGAGACATAGGGAAATCAGGAATAGGTGCAATGAAACTATGAAAGTTTGGCCGGAAACAAAGTGCTCAGAAACAGAAGACCGACACAAAACAGATCTTAAGTTTATGTACAGAAACACTGAAGAATTTGCCCACAGGAAAAAGACATGCACATAAACTGGTTGCTTGAAACCTAAAGATGGTACGATTATTATCGAAAAATACAGAATATTACACATATGGGGAGAGGAGAGTACATTAAAGACCTTTTTGACGATGACAGAAAGTAAGAACACATCATAACAAAGAACGTTGAAGGACCACCAATAATGAAAGATGAAGATAGAGCAGCAATAAAACAGATGAAACCGGGTAAAAGCCCAGGACAAGACAATACAGAAATACTTGAGGCTCTAGATGAATTTGGTATTGAAAAAATAACAGTCCTTAATGACATTTACGACACCAGAAATATCCCCAAAATATGTTAAAATCAATTTTCACTGCATTCCCAAAGAAAGCAGCTTGATGAGACATGTGACGAAGATTCTGTTAATAATAATCATGATGGGGGCAAGTAACAGAATAAAAAGAGAAATAGCAGAAGAACAACGTGAATTTGTTGAAGGGAAATGAATTATTAATGCCATTTACATATTAAGAGCTCTCATAGCAAGATCAATGGAGCTGGATAAGGATTTATATTTTGTTGATTATATCAAAGCGTTTGATCAGGTAAGACACGAAGAATTAATCAACCAACTAGAAGGATTCAATGTTATTGGAAAGGACGTAAGAATAAAAAGGAATATGTATTGTGAACAAACAGCATCACTGAGAGTAGAAAATGACATAAGCTCTTTCCTTTCCAAAATATCAAAATAGGGATTTGGCAGGGATGTGTTCTGTCACCCGATTTGTTTTCATTTTACAGCGAAACCATCATGAGAAACCTAGAAGAATGCCCTGGGACAAAGTTTGGAGGAAAAATGTTGAACAGTCTTCTTTACGCAGACGATACCGTGCTAACTGCAGAAAATGAAAAAGACCTAGAAAATCTAGTGAATAGAATAGACAGAAAACAGAAATAAAGGGCTGGAGCTAAATAGCAAGAAGGCTGAAGTCACGGTAACCAGTAAAAACAAGAAAACCCTTCATGCAAAATAACAGCAAATGGCACAACACTGAAACAAGTAGACACGTTCAGATATTTGGGAATAGTCATCTCACCAAACGGCAGATGCACATTAGAAACAGCCAGCAGAATCGGCCCAACTAAAACAACACTCAAGAAAATGAAAAACCGTTCTTACCAACAAACGTTTATCAATTAACATCAGGAAGAGAATTCTTCAATGTTATCTAGAACCGATACTGTTGTACAGTTGTGAAGCGTGGACAGCAACATGCAAAGTCAGAACAAGACTGAGGCAGCTGAAATGTGCTTTCTAAGAAGAATGTTAAGAGTTCCATGGACAGCAAAGAAAACAGATGAGACAGTCCTGAAAGATGCAAACACAAGAACATTAACCCTTTTCCTACCAAGAAAATAGGTCACTGTACTAACTATTGACCAAGTAATGTTAGGAGAGAGACTTCAGAAACACTCAAATTACGCCTGGTTTTGTTTTTGTTTTGTTTGTTTGTTGTTTTTTGTTGTTGCCATTTTTGCTGCTTCAAACGTCGTGTAAACGCAGAAAGGAAATGAGAAGAGTATACTCCTTTTGCTGAAACAGGATTCACGTCAGCAATGCGTCATTTTCTATTTATATACTCAAAACTGAAACTACGGTTCAGAGCACAAAATCCTCGTGACGCGGTCCACAGGATCTCGTGACGCGGTACGGAATGTGTTAATGAAGAAGATCAAGAAAAGACAAGCAACAATTATAGGACATTTTATGGGGCAAGAGAAATTAGAGCACCTAGTCACAAGAGGAAAGTTGGAGGGAAAAAGAGTACCTACCACCCAGGGAGAAAATATTGGACGGACTTGCGGAGTGGATGAAGCTACAGAAGATAGATTTGTATGGAGGGCCACGATTGCCAAAGCCAAGCGGCAGGGCACATGATGATGGTTATGATGACAGTCGGCCAGTGACCTTAATTCAGTTAACTTCAGATGTTGACTATTTTCAGACAGTGTTTGTCATTAGCGAACCATATGGTTGTTTAACTTAAAAGAAAATACAACGTCAGAATATTGATTTTTTCACTCTATTTTCCTCATCAATAAATTAGATTGATGAAAAATTCGCTCAACATTACTGCATTATGCTACTGTATTCACCACTGGAAACAAGATTATTCATCCATCCATTCATTCATCCTTACACCCCGCATGCAATGCTCATAATTTATATACAAACGCACTCCTGCGTGGACACATATACACATGCATGCCCATACACAAAACTCGATGATAGATTTATTGTCATTTCTGCTTACACCGCATTAAGCTAAAACTATCGATTATAAAATCTGTCAGATATGAACATAAGGCACCCCGTTCCTCCCCTCCTCTGCCTCTCTTCATTTGGCATCAAAAGAAATGTAATCAATCATTTTTGTTTTTTTAATGATTATGCACCCATCAACATTTTGTGCTCACCTTTCTCTCTTCCTTTTTCTACGTCACTTTATTAGCCACAGAAGCTAAAACAACATGATGACAATGACAATAATCATGGCATTATGGAGTTTCGTCTGGGATTAAGAATGTGTGACGTAGCAAAACTCTATGCTTACCATTATAATTATCCTGGCAACAACCAAGAATCAGATACAGACATCTGCGGCGTTGGTCAGAAAATTTGAGCAATACCCTGAGCGACGCATCTGTGAAGTGGATGAGACTCAACCGTGGGTCCCATTTCCCAGTCTTCTTAATGACCCTTTGCATAATTTAATCCTGGGTAGGTGTCGGTTGGGGCCCAAAACTCCCTCAACGATTTTGAAAAGACTGACGGGATAGATGGGATCGAACCTACAAGCTTCCAGTCAGTCATCGTAGCACCAACTATTGCACTATGGCATCCAAAGTTGTTTTTCTGTACACTTGGTTGCAGGTGTGCGACTAAGCACTTACAGGTTTTCCACACACACACTACACAGAGAGAGAGAGAGAGAGAGAGGGGGGGGGCAGTGGCTTCCTTTAATATATAAGTGATCAGTTCTTCAGTTTATTTGCTTTTAGACCAAAGATCAACTAAGTAACATCGCACTGCAAACAAGCACTCACACAAAACAAAAGGAAAATGAACAATAGTCTATTGATAACAATGATAACAACCAGCAAAAAAAGGGTTCTAAATTCTCAAAAAATAACTTTCGCTTGAGTTTGTGTTTAATGTTGTGCGTGGACTTCCTTTTGATATTTTGTTATTTTTGTTTAAATCCCAGCCGATCGCACAGAACCACAGCAGGGCTATAACCATATCAAAACATACACAATACTCACTGGGAAATAAACTGGAAAAGAAAATTAAGTACACATATTAATGCGCTCGACCACCCCATCCAATTTTTCACCAAGGGATTAAAAAAAACCCAAATCGAGTACAATTTTAAACACAGAAAACATAAAAAACGGGCCTAGATTACCCGAAATAGCTTCTGCATATAGTATTTCCTTAGAGCCAAAAATGCACTTAATACGTGTACACAAATATTAATCCTAAAAGTATGTAAGGCTTTATAGAACATAAACAGATGAATGGGCCAGCAAGGTATTAAAGAGGAAATTTCTAGCACATAATTTCCAGAGGGGAGAGTACTATTTTTACTGAAAGAGTCCTCGGCATCCCCACGGGGTAATGTTTAATATTTAGCATTTTAGATCAAGTTTAGGATTAAGTAACAATGTGTTTTTATGTTTGTTTTTTGAGATGTCTGACGCAGCATCAAATCCTGCCGCAGCAGTCACAGTTAAGTCGATATACGGTCTAGGGGGAATAACTGTGAACAACATTCGTTTAGTATGTGATTGTTTTCCTGTCTAGATCTTGATGCGCTTTGCGTATGTAAGAATAGAAAAAGATATATAATGAATAAACACTTTCGACATCTCAGGATTTGAAACCTCATCTCATTTTGAATCACACTGCATAATTTTCAAACATGCAGATCATGCAAAGTGAAATGTCTGGCTCTCTTTCTTATATGGGCACTTTAATATTTTTGTCGTCGATGATTTTATTCCATATTTCTATTATTGTATTGATTCCAGTTCTGATACTGTTTCAGTTCCGCATGTTATCATTAATGCAGTTATACTTATTTGCTCCACTCTTTGTTGCTTTCCCTGACTTTATGTGTGTGTCACGTGTACGTCTGCTGGAATGCAATATTTCTGTCTGCACGAAAAACACTGACATTAAAGCAGACGTAAACGAATCTAATATCGAACACAGCTGAAGAAGTCTTTTCGCATAGATGGAGTATACAATTAAGCACAAAAAGACAACCCTTTCCGACTGTCTTTTATGTCATCTTCTGGTGAATCTAACTATTGTAGGTGACTGCCTGAATTTCTGTTGTCATACAGGATGTTCTCGTGTCATATGTTGCATTGTCTTCATGAGTGGTGTCTCCCTTTTAACAGCAAAGCACCAACAAGACATGTAATTGGTGATTAAACCGTTAGAGTATATAACATCTTTGATGTTGCACCTTATTTGCTCGATGAGCAGTTTGATTTCTGTGTCAGCTTTACCTTCTGGCTGGGAAAGACTACGTCCAACTAGGTTGTGGGATGACCATCTCCAGTCCAGCGGGTCACAGGCAACAGATAGCAGATGGCGTTCAGATATGGAAATAGCCAGGTTTACTTGTACAAATAAGCAGTCCTGGACCAACTGGGGATGATTTCTTTCAGGACAGAGTGCGGTAGCGTCTGACAAGTTTTACTGGCCTGAAGATAGTTCAGGAAACCTTCCACAGGGCAATGATAGAAGAATACATTCCTAACAGGATATCTTTTACACAAGGCAGTCTTCCACAGGACAATCTTCCACCAAAAATGTTCCTCCTTTCACAGAGTTATCTGTCACTGGGCGATGGTTCTTTGACCAGTCTTTCACAGGGTATTCTGTCACTGGGCGATGGTTTTCACCAGACAGTCTTTCACATGGTATTCTGCTAGTGAGCGATAGTTTTCACCAGTCTTTCACAGGGTATTCTGTCACTGGGCGATGGTTTTCACCAGTCTTTCACAGAGGGATCTGTCACTGGGTGATGGTTTTCACCAGAAATTCTTTCACATGGTATTCAGTCACTGGGTGATGGTTTTCACCAGTCTTTCACATGGCATTCTGCCACTGGGCGATAGTTTTCACCAGTCTTTCACATGGTATTCTGCACTGGGCGATAGTTTTCACTAGACAGTCTTTCACAGGGGGATCTGACACTGGGTGATGGTTTTCACCACAGTCTTTCACAAGGTATTCTGCCACTGGGCGATGGTTTTCAGCAGACAGTCTTTCACAGGGGGATCTGTCACTGGGTGATGGTTTTCAGCAGACAGTCTTTCACAGGGTTATCTGTCACTGGGCGATGGTTTTCACCAGACAGTCTTTCACAGCAGGGATCTGTCACTGGGTGACAGTTTTCACCAGTCTTTCACAGGGTATTCTGTCTCTGGGCGATGGTTTTCATCAGTCAGTCTTTCACAGGGTTATCTGTCACTGGGCGATGGTTTTCACCAGTCTTTCACAGGGTATTCTGTCTCTGGGCGATGGTTTTCACCAGTCTTTCACAGGGTATCTGTCTCTGGGCGATGGTTCTCCTTTCACAGGGCGATCTGTCTCTGGGCGATGGTTCTCCTTTCACAGGGCGATCTGTCACTGGGCGATGGTTCTCCTTTCACAGGGCGATGGTTCTTTCACAGGGCGATCTGTCACTGGGCGATGGTTCTCCTTTCACAGGGTGATCTGTCACTGGGCAATGGTTCTCCTTTCACAGGGCGATCTGTCACTGGGCAATAGTTCTATCACAAGGTGATCTGTCACTGGGCAATGGTTCTCCTTTCACAGGGCGATCTGTCACTGGGCAATAGTTCTATCACAAGGTGATCTGTCACTGGGCGATGGTTCTCCTTTCACAGGGCGATCTGTCACTAGGCGATGATTATCCTTTCACAGGGCAATCTGTCACTGGGCAATAGTTCTATCACAAGGCGATCTGTCACTGGGCAATAGTTCTATCACAAGGTGATCTGTCACTGGACGATGGTTCTCCTTTCACAGGGCGATCTGTCACTGGGCAATAGTTCTATCACAAGGCGATCCGTCACTGGGCAATAGTTCTATCACAAGGTGATCTGTCACTGGGCAATAGTTCTATCACAAGGTGATCTGTCACTGGGCGATGGTTCTCCTTTCACAGGGCGATCTGTCACTGGGCAATAGTTCTATCACAAGGTGATCTGTCACTGGGCAATAGTTCTATCACAAGGTGATCTGTCACTGGGCAATAGTTCTATCACAAGGCGATCTGTCACTGGGCAATAGTTCTATCACAAGGTGATCTGTCACTTGGCAATAGTTCTATCACAAGGCGATCTGTCACTGGGCAATAGTTCTATCACAAGGCGATCTGTCACTGGCAATAGTTCTATCACAAGGTGATCTGTCACTGGGCGATGGTTCTATCACAAGGTGATCTGTCACTGGGCGATGGTTCTATCACAAGGTGATCTGTCACTGGGCGACGGTTCTATCACAAGGTGATCTGTCACTGGGCAATGGTTCTCCTTTCACAGGATTGCACTGGGCATGTTCTCCTTCACGGTGACGTCACTGGGCGATGGTTCTCCTTTCACAGGTGATCTGTCACTGGGCGATGGTTCTCCTTTCACAGGGTGATCTGTCACTGGGCGATGGTTCTTTCACAGGGTGATCTGTCACTGGGCGATGGTTCTCCTTTCACAGGGTGATTTGTCACTGGGCGATGGTTCTTCTTTCATAGGATTATCTGTCACTGGGCGATGGTTCTCCTTTCACAGCGTGATCTGTCACTGGGCGATGGTTCTCCTTTCACAGGGTGATCTGTCACTGGGCGATGGTTCTTTCACAGGGTGATCTGTCACTGGGCGATGGTTCTCCTTTCACAGGGTGATTTGTCACTGGGCGATGGTTCTTCTTTCATAGGATTATCTGTCACTGGGCGATGGTTCTCCTTTCACAAGGTGATCTGTCACTGGGCGATGGTTCTCCTTTCACAGGATTACCTGTCACTGGGCGATGATTGTGACCACAATCCTGTAGTGGGAAGATTTAGACTGAAATTGAGGAAAAGGAAACAGACCAAAAGCAACATCAAACTAAACCTTGGACTCTAAGTCTCTTAACGACAGATGAAGTGATACGTAAAACATTTAATGTACATGTTCAAAATAAATTCAGTGCTCTGGAAGACGTTGGTGACAGTGAGGAACAATGGACAAAGTTGAGAAATTCGATAAATGAAGCTTGTGAAGAAATCCCTAAGGCAGATAGAAATGCAAAAAAGAGCTGGATGACTAATGAAATTTTGGGCTTGATGGAGGAAAGGAGGAAGGCAAAGAGAAACGAGGAATTATACAGGAAGATAAACAAGGAGATCAGGAATAGGTGCAATGAAGCTAAGGAAGCTTGGATGAAAACAAAGTGCAAAGAAATGGAAGACTTGACACAAAACGGATCCTCAGGGTATGTACAGACGAATTGAAGAAATTGTCCACAGGAAAAAACATGCACATCAACTGGATGCTTGAAATCGAAAGATGGCACGCTTACTATGGAAAAAGACAAAATATTAGACAGATGGGGAGAGTACATTAAAGACATTTTTGAGGATGACAGAAACGAAGAACACATTATAAAAAAAAACTTCCACCCATAATGAAAGATGAAGTTAGAGCGGCACTGAAAAAGATGAAACCAGGAAAAGCCCCAGGACCAGACAACATTACTACAGAGATGATTGAAGCCCTGGAGGAATTTAGCATACAAAAAATAACAGTCCTCCTAAATGAAATTTACGACACTGGAAAAATCCCCAAAGATATGTCAAAATCAATTTTCATTGCACTTCCAAAGAAGACATGGACTATACAATGCAAACTCTATCGCACAATCAGTTTGATGAGTCATGTAACAAAAATCCTGTTAAGAATAATCATGATGAGGACAAGGAATAGAATCAAAAGAGAAATAGCAGAAGAATAGTATGGATTTGTGGAAGGGAAAGGATCTATTAATGCCATATACATCCTAAGAACTATCATAGAGAGACCAATTGAGATGAATAAGGATTTGTATTTATGCTTTGTTGACTATACCAAGGCTTTCAATCGGGTAAGACATGATGAACTGATCAACCAACTGGAGAGACTCAATGTTGATGGAAAAGATCTACGAATAATCAGAAATATGTACTCGGAACAAACAGCTGCAATGAGAATAGAAAACAATATAAGCTCTTTCTACAACATCAAAAGAGGAGTCAGACAGGGTTGTGTTTTGTCACCAGATCTGTTTTCACTTTACAGCGAAAACATCATGAGAAACCTACAAGAAGACCCTGGATTAAAGGTTGGAGGGAAAATGATAAACAACATTCGATATGCAGATGACACCGTGTTAATTGCAGAAAATGAAAGGGACCTACAAAACCTTGTGAATATACTAGAAATAGAAAGCAAAGGTAAGGGGCTGGAACTAAACAGCAGGATGATCAGTAAAAAACATGAAATCCCCTCATGCAAAATAACAGCAAATGGCACAACCTTGACACAGGTTGATAAATTCAAATACCTGGGAACGATCGTTTCATCAGACAGCAGATGCACATCAAAAATAGCCGGCAGAATCAGCCAAGCCAAACAGCATTCAAGAAGATGACAAGCATTCTTACCAACAAATGCCTATCAATTAACATCAGGAAGAGAGTTCCTGAATGTTATATAGAACCAATACTGTTGTACGGATGTGAGGCGTGGACAGTCAACAAGCAAAGCCTCAACAAGATTGCGGCAGCTGAGATGTGGTTTCTGAGAAGAATGTTGAGAGTTCCATGGACAGCAAAGAAAACAAACCGAGACAGTCTTGATGGAGGCAGACACAAGTACATCACTCATAAGGAAGATTAGGAAACGACAGGCAACATTTATAGGCCATTTTATGAAGAAGGGGCATTTCGAGCACCTGGTCACAATGGGAAAGCTGGAGAGAAAGAGAGCACCAGGTAGACCCAGGGAGAAAATGCTGGACGGACTTGCAATGTGACTGGGGACGAGGAGGGCGGGGGAGATGCTAGGGGCAACGAGAGAGAGACAGATGGAAGTCCATGATTGCCAACACCATGAGCCAGGGCACCTGATGATGATGATGGGCGATGATTCTTTCACCAGACAGTCTTTCACAGAGTAATCTGTCACTGGGCGATGGTTCTCTTTTCACAGGGTGATCTGTCACTGGGCGATGGTTCTCCTTTCACAGGGTGATCTGTCACTGGGCGATGGTTCTCCTTTCACAGGGTGATCTGTCACTGGGCGATGGTTCTTTCACAGGATGATCTGTCACTGGGCGATGGTTCTCCTTTCACAGGGCGATCTGTCACTGGGCGATGGTTCTCCTTTCACAGGGCCAGGGTGATCTGTCACTGGGCGATGGTTCTCCTTTCACAGGGCGATCTGTCACTGGGCGATGGTTCTCCTTTCACAGGGCGATCTGTCACTGGGCGATGGTTCTCCTTTCACAGGGTGATCTGTCACTGGGCGATGGTTCTTTCACAGGGTGATCTGTCACTGGGCGATGGTTCTCCTTTCACAGGGCGATGGTTCTCCTTTCACAGGGCGATCTGTCACTGGGCGATGGTTCTTTCACAGGGTGATCTGTCACTGGGCGATGATTCTCCTTTCACAGGGCGATCTGTCACTGGGCGATGGTTCTTTCACAGGGTGATCTGTCTCTGGGCGATGGTTCTCCTTTCACAGGGCGATCTGTCACTGGGCGATGGTTCTCCTTTCAAAGGGCGATCTGTCACTGGGCGATGGTTCTCCTTTCACAGGGTGATCTGTCACTGGGCGATGGTTCTTTCACAGGGCGATCTGTCACTTGGCAATGGTTCTCCTTTCACAGGGTGATCTGTCACTGGGCGATGGTTCTCCTTTCACAGGGTGATCTGTCACTGGGCGATGGTTCTTTCACAGGGTGATCTGTCACTGGGCAATGGTTCTCCTTTCACAGGGCGATGGTTCTTTCACAGGGTGATCTGTCACTGGGCGATGGTTCTTTCACAGGGTGATCTGTCACTGGTTCTCCTTTCTCAGAACTATTTTCCACAAGGTGATCTTCCACTGGACAATATATATCAGGGCAATGGTTCTCCCTTCACATGGCAATCTTCCACCAAGTTGACCCTCCACCGGGTGACAGTCCTCAACACCATCACACAGCTCTGTCGCCCAAGGCCAGGTTATCAGAACAGGTGAGCACATCCTTGCAAAACTAGGATTTTAGACCCATTACCAAAACAGAATACATCGCCTATGAGGTGTGCCGAACAAGACAATACAATACAGCTGATAGCCTTCCACCTATATCAAGGTGATTGTGGCCACCCATAAAACCAAAAACATATCACTAGAAAAACACAAAGATAGAATAAGAATGCATATTTAATAAGACAGGCGCACCAAGCATATACAAAGGACAACAAAGAATACATGCACAACACTTGGCACACCAAGAGGACTTACAATCAAGTGACTATACAGTATGGCCAGCAAAGTTGTAGGCCTCTAGAGCTGAACTTAGCTCAACCGAATACAATATACCTGAAACATCTGAAATTCAAAAACTCATATCTGGGAAAACTGGTCATAAACAGACAACAAACGAAGAAAAGGCATTGATCACCGTCCTATCCACAAAAAACCCCAACTGTTTACCCCTGTGTACCCAACACACACAAACTGAGAAAAACGTATCCCACAAAATATTCCTCTCCCTCCTACCAAGATCAGCTGAAAAATTCAGAATGAAATCCATTCCTGACAATGTAACTAAAAGAATTGCGGAAAACAAGCCTGAGAGCAAGAATCAACTTCCTAAAGCTTCTCCACTTCTCAAATACGAGCGTGTGTGTGTGTGTGTGTGTGTTGTGTGTGTGTGTGCTCTCGCATATATAATGTTAACTCCACAATTAAATGAACTCACTTTGTGATGTCTGAATGGGGTTTTGCAGACCAGTATGACATAAAACTACAGTGCACTGCAATGTAGTATTTGAGACTGTAGACAGCCAATGAGACTACGCAAGTGTCCAAATGAGACTACAAAAGTAGCCAAATGAGACTACAAAAATAGCTAGTGGGCCACAAAGTGGCCAATAAGGCTTAAAAGTCTGTTCCTTTGTACTAACAACCGGAAGTCACAGACTCAAAGAAGTCACTGTGTAGTTTGAATATTGAATACTATGCTTGTTTGCACAGGATTACCCAACCGGCCAGCCGACAGTGTAAGATAATAAATATCACATAGTCTAGCTTACCATGAATTCCAGTTGCGAAATGTACAATTGCAAATCACAGTTATTAAACAACAGATTCGTTCAAAAGCACATAGTGAAGCTAGAATAAAGTGGGAAAGGAGGACAGAAGAGCGCCACACGTCCAACACTCAGGGAAACTCGTGCATGAATGACAATCGCTCACATTCTCTTGCTTGATCCAGAATCCTGACAGAATTCTGGGAGGCAAAACAGAAGTTTGTTGGCATACTTGTTTTGGTGCTTTATGTCTGTGTTGTGCTTCAGACTGACCTGTGCCATGTATTTCACTGAGTATGTCTCATTGCCTGTCATGTTATACATACTTGTGTCTCAAAGATTGTATGCTAACGTTTATACATGCAGGTACCAGGGAGGAGAGAGAGAGAGAGAGAGAGAGGGAGGGAGGGAGAGATACAATAAATTTTTTACTGTCGAGGGTGACGAACAAATACTGGACACCTGTTTCATTTTGTTCGATTTGTTTCATCTGAGAGAGAGAACAGAATAGAGACAGAGACAAAGGAGAGGGAGAGACAGACACACAAGTGCAGAGCATATATACCAAGAAAGAACACTCAACAAATGTTATGAGAAAGAACTTGTATTGTTCAGACTAGTTTAGGCATACATTTCACCATGTGTAATGAACAATTATCTCTGTGTGCAGCTGCTTTCCTTTAGGTACACACACAAGACATCAAATAGAAAGGCAGAAATGAAGAGAAATCATGGGATAGTCAAAGAACGATAACTGATGAATTATTTGGAAAATCATGTCTAAATGAATACCTGACCAGGTCAATCAAAGAAACAGAAGACAGAATAATTATCTTGTATCATAAACATAATCAAAGATTGATTCAGGTTCATGTGGCATATGTAAATAGTCCCAGCAAAGATTTTGTGGTTATTTGCGGGTGGAATGGACAAACCAAACATATATACAAATCTGGATCATCTCCAACTGTGTACAAAAATCCACAAGTTTCATAAAACATGCCCAATTTCTAATTTGGTGATGAATGTGGCATCATATACCATTCATTTTTCAGTGTGTTTTGATGGTTTTTAATCAAATATGGGACACAGATTGTAAATGTCAGTGAACAAGTTTCACTGGATAGTAGCAGTCTGAAAATCTATTATACGATCAATGAATGTCTGCCAAATTTGGAACCGAAACAAGTTCATACGGGATGGCACAATTACAAAGTCATGATTAAATAAGTTACCAAAAGAAATTTAGCAGGGACTGACTGGTGAGAGAAATCAATCATGTAATTACACTAATTAAACATACACATGGCAAGAGCAGTAGTATTATTTCATATGTGTGCATTCTGCAGTAAGCGAAAGTGATAGAAGCTTCATTGAAAAGTCTTAACAAACAATGCTATGAAAACATGTAATTATGTAATGGGTACATGATTACATTATTCATACAAAATCGCAACTACATGATCAGAAACCATATTCTCATTAAAAACAATGTGTCCAGGGTAATAATCTGACAACAAGAGTTCCAGTTTAAGACCACATGACATTTAAAAATGTCAATCCATTTTTCCACAAAATTCTGTTCAGGAAGAACACAGTAATTTTCTACTGCAGAGGATTGCTGTCATTTTCAATTGCAGAAGGTAAGTCCAACTGCTATTTTAATCAAAAGTCTTCAGGAGATCTATAAATGTTAGCAAATGAAACACAATTATAAAAAATGTGAATATCATGAACAATATGTATTCAATCATTCTTGCAACTAGCAGTCTCCTACTTCACAGACTCACTAACGTTTTTGACTTGCCTGCACTCCCGTCTTCTTTTGTTTTGTTCCACAAGCTGCAAGTGATCAGCCACTAGATTCTGTGCTTTGTCATGTCATGTCAGCACTACTCATTGAATACTTGGAAGCTCAATCGCTCATGTTACATGATATAAGGTTTAGTAGGTGAGCATTTCCAGGTCACCACAGAACTGGTCTGAAGGACCCTTACAATGGATGAAAACTAGTGAATGATAAGAAAAAACATGCATGGAAGGAATTTAATGTTGTAAAAACGGCTGAGTCAATAAACGACAATGATGCTTGGGCTCATACATGTAATGGGAGCTTAACAGTTATGTGTGGTAGAAATATGGGGTAAAGGTTATATTCTGAAATGAAGAAAACCGCAGAAGAACTTGTAACATCACAAACTAACAGAATGTGTAACATCACAAACTAGTACACTGCTTAGAAACATGAAATCCAGGGCTTCTGCAAAAGGATTATTTCTTCCTGTTCTGATAAATCAAACAAGAAAACTTCAGATGCACAAAAAAGCAGTAGATACACAAGATAAAAAGCAGTGAGAAAATAGAAAGGTCAGTGACGAAAGTTGAAAACACAGGAGACAATGATGCCAATGTACAAGGACTGTCCAAAGTTCCTCCAAACATCTAAGTCTACTTATAAATATTTAACTAACTTTTTAAAAACAGTTAAACAATTTGTACACTGTATTCATACTGCTTCCATAACAACCACAAAAATGACAACTACAATCAATTTGCACACTTTGTTTCCTGATGGATTACAGCCTTTCAAATTTCCCCATATGATACACAAACCTCAACAGGTATAAACAATAAAAGCACCAGAGTAATAAATTAAGCTAAAATAATGCTTAAAACTGGCTACCATTAAAAAAACATGATCATGTTCCTTGAAATCAGTGTCCTTCTGCCTGGTCACTGCTTCTGATTCAATACAAACCTACAAATTAAACTTGACAAAGCATAACATTTAAAACACATTTCAGTCTTATCTCAACCTTTTATCTGAGAACAGATTAAATTTTGCATCTTATACATCACTAACCAAATCTCTTAACTAGTTGAGACTGATGTAGACCATTCGAGTTTTAAAAGACAGTCTTGTAGTAGCTGCCAACTCATCACTCATGCAGGACAACAATTTAGGAGCAACATACTTATGTTATATAACTGCTAGAACTTACACTGTCACGAAGCAAAGACTAGTTCCTCAAATACAATAAAACCAGCCTTGAATAAAACAAATCAATTTGACATTTTCATTATGTATTGGCAAAACTATGGCAAAGTACAGGATGCTAAATGCTACTTGCTCTAAAATGCACTTAAAATAAATGCTGTACAATTAACAGGTACTCTGGATAAATAATCATACATTGTTCTGATAACTGTTTCTCCTAAAATCTACTGATAAAACCAATACATTACAAGAAAAGTTGGCTCTTTCAAATATCAAAATAAGCACAGATAAGTTAAAACAGTGGTGACTTCATAATTCACAACACAGTTAATATACACAATGGATCTGGTTCATCTTTTTAAGAAGCGAAGTCTGTAGCTGTGCCATTTTCTATCCACAGTTACAGGTGTGTCTCAGTCTGTAGGCTGTTGCGGACACCAAGTGGTTTTCTTTTTCCCTGTAACACAAAAGAATGAAATAATAGGATAAATATTTATCCCATCACCTGTAGAGACAATACTACAATTTTCTACTGAATGTAGCAAACGCTTTGACCAAATTTTACATTGAATTCAGTTCATTTCATATTGCTTATAGCCCGGCCAACTACTAGAGCCATATCAGGGATAACACCACGTCTAAAAGAAAAGAACCCGTTAAGATAAAAGACAACAGTTAAAAACTATGTTCACCGTCAACCTTGCAAATCTAAAATGCCATTAAAGAAAAACATGTGTAATCACATCAAGTGAAATTTATTGATCTTATGTAAAAATTGGAAAATTGCATCAGGAGGGACGTCTCAGAAGAGCTTCTTTAAGGAGTCCGCCGTGTAGTGCTTTTGTCTTACATCATATAAGTCCCAGCAATCGAGATGTCAGATGCTTAACGGCTCATCACATGGTATACACCAAAGTGTTTCTTCGTTTTTTAAAAGGTACGAGTAAGTGTAGGATGTGTGACCCGTGCGTAACCTACATAATACTGTCTCTTTCTTACAGTTTCCTGCAGCAGATGGGAGAATTTCTTTCAGGTTAGGGCGGATTTGGAAAAGTTTATTATCTGTCTGTTCATTCCAATCCTCCTGCCACAGATTTCTTACGTAACAGTCTACTTTCGATTTGACATCTGTGTAAGGGATCAAGGACTTAGACATCTTTGTCATTATAGCCTTCTTGGCCAGGTAATCAGCCTTTTCATTGCCTCCAATACCAAGATGGCCAGATATCCAGGCAAAAACAATCTCGTAACCTTCTTTTGCAAGAGTAGAATACACTTCAAAGAACTTCACTAGTTCAGGGTGATTAATATTTCAACAAGCAATTGCCTGCAAAGCAGAGAGTCAGAAAAAATGAGAAACTCTGTTTTTGGATTGGGACACCATTTTCAGTGCCAAAACCAGAGCAGTCAGTTCAGCAGTGTAAACAGAACTTTCAGGTGGAATATGTTTTGAAAATGCTCAATTGGGAATCTCGGAGCAAAAGGCAGCGGCAGCAACACCTTCATCACACTTGGACCCATCAGTGAAGATTCTGTAGGATGACGGAGATTTTTCACACAATTCTGCATAAAACGATTTGTACGCTAATGTACTGGTATTGTCTTTACGGAAGGAAGCAAGATCAAAACAAACCTTTGGTGTTTTCAATGTCCATGGTGGACTATCTGGAAACTTCGAGGTCGTTAATAACTACTAAATTTATATCTGCCTTTTCCATATGGGGACGGATACGCAGCCCAAAGGAGGAGTCACTTTCAGGTGTTTTTCAAATTTGGCTTGAAATCTGGGGTTGAAGACACAGTCATAAGCTGGGTTTTCTGGTTCAAAAAACACAACCCTGTCTGACTCCTCTTTTGATGTTGTGGAAAGAGCTTATATTGTTTTCTATTCTCATTGCAGTTGTTTGTTCCCAGTACATATTTCTGATTATTCGTAGATCTTTTCCATCAACATTGAGTCTCTCCAGTTGGTTGATCAATTCATCATGTCTTACCCGATCGAAAGCCTTGGTGTAGTCAACAAAGCATAAATACAAATCCTTATTCATCTCATTTGACCTCTCTATGATAGTTTTTAGGATGTATATGGCATTAATAGTTCCTTTCCCTTCCACAAATCCACACTGTTCTGCTATTTCTCTTTTGATTCTATTCCTTGTCCTCATCATGATTATTCTTAACAGGATTTTTGTTACATGACTCATCAAACTGATTGTGCGATGGAGTTCGCATTCTATAGCCCCTGTCTTCTTTGGAAGTGCAATGAAAATTGATTTTGACATATCTTTGGGGATTTTTCCAGTGTCGTAAATTTCATTTAGGAGGACTGTTATTTTTTATATGCCAAATTCCTCCAGGGCTTCAATCATCTCTGTAGTAATGTTGTCGGGTCCTGGGCTTTTCCTGGTTTCATCTTTTTCAGTGCCGCTCTAACTTCATCGTTCATTATGGGTGGTCTTTCAAAGTTCTTTTTTATAATGTGTACGTTTCTGTCATCCTCAAAAAGGTCTTTAATGTACTCTCCCCATCTATCTATTTTGTCCTTTTCCATGATGAGCGTGCCATCTTTCGATTTCAAGCACCTAGTTGATGTGCATGTATTTTTCCTGTGGACAATTTCTTCAATTTGTCTGTACATACCCTGAGGATCCGTTTTGTGTCTGTCTTCCATTTCTTTGCACTTTGTTTTCATCCAAGCTTCCTTAGCTTCATTGCACCTATTCCTGATCTCCTTGTTTATTTTCCTGTAGATCTCTTCGTTTCTCTTTGCCTTCCTCCTTTCTCCATCAAGCCCAAAATTTCATTAGTCATCCAGCTCTTTTTTGCTTTTCTATCTGCCCTAGGGATTTCCTCACAAGCTTCATTTATCGAATTCCTCAACTTTGTCCATTGTTCCTCACTGTCACCAGCGTCTTCCAGAGCACTGAATTTGTTTTGAACATGTACATTAATTTTTTTACGTATCACTTACAAGATACAATTTTATTTAGCCCAAAGCATCGCAATGGGAAATTGTTTTGGCATTCACATTAAAATACATATAGGCACAAGAACGCATAAACACATGTACACACATACTCTTACTCTCTCTCACTCCCTCTTTCACCCCTCTCTCACCCTCTTCCTCCCCTCATCTCTCTCCCCCTCCCTCTTTGTCGAAACAATATCAAAGATAATGACTAAATCTAAATATGTACAGTTAAAAAAGCACATCATAAGAGTCAAATGCCTTGGTCAGGACTTTTAACAATGGACAAAAAGGGCAATACTCATTGAAAAACAACTTTGGTAGGTATAGAAAATATTTGATTAAAGATGCAACGCGATATGCACATTAAAATCAAAATGAGTTAAATACAATAAAATGAGTATGTAGACTAAGAAGACAAGGTTAAACAAGAGAAGAACAAGAACAAGATTTTATTTTAGCCCAGTGCTCAGACACATGGAAAATGTTTTGGCTATGCATACAATCACACTCACGCATCACAACAATTACAATGTTCAACATCATAAAAGACAAATTTGTCGGTCATCCACGGAATCGAAGAAACACACACACACAACACACACACACTCTCACGCCAAGGCGCCCATATCCAAGCCACCTTAGCCCTGCCAGCTAATTAATTTAACAGCGCGCATCTGTCTTTCCCTTCCCCTCTCCAAACCACCCTCACCCATCTAGTGGTGGGCCACAGGCACACATTGAAGTATAGGCTTACAGATTGACCTGTCTTTAAGAGTCCAAGTTTAATTTGATGTTGTTTTTGGTCTGTTTCCTTTTCCTCAATTTCAGTCTAAATCTTCCCACTACAGGATTGTGGTCACTGTTGCAGTCAGCGCCTGGTAGTGTTTTTGCTGTCAGTAAAGAATTTCTAAATCTTTTGTTGATCAGGATGTAGTCAATCTGATTTTTGGTATTATCTCCTGGACTCCTCCAAGTCCATTTTCTTCTGTTTAGTTGCTCAAACCAGGTGTTTCCTACTATGAACTCATTCATCTGTGCCCATTCTACAAGTTTCTTACCCCTTTTATTTTGCGTACCAAGGCCATGAGGTCCAACTATATCCTCCACCCTATCCTGTCCCACTTTAGCATTAAAATCCCCCATTATTACAGTAACTTCTTGTGATTTACATTGGACTCTGGCCATCTCTAATACTTCGTAGAAGTTGTCGATGCCTTCCTGAGTACTTGTGGATGTTGGTGCATACACCTGAATGATGTTGATATCAAATGGTTTGCCTCCCAACTTGACCAGCAAAACTCTGTCGGACACAGCCCAGTATCCCTTAACTGCTTTTGATTTGTCTTTGTCCATCATGATGCCTACTCCTCTTTCATGTGAGTTACCACCAGAGTACATCACTGTGTATTCTCCTGATGTTATCATGCCTGTCCCCTTCCATCTCACTTCCCCTAGTCCTAAAATACCAATGTTAAGTCTTTCCATCTCTGTTTTGATATTTTCTAATTTAGCCTTCTGCAACAGTGTTCTTATATTCCATGTTGCAACTTTGATGTTTTTAAATCTGAGTTTAGGGTTCGCAGTAACTGGCTGACGGTCTGGTGTCACCTGCGCCGCATGACGGTCCCTACCGGACGAAGCTGCTCCATAGGAGCACCTATTCATGTCGTTGTCGTGATTTATTTTTCTGTTTCTGTCCATGATAACCTGGGGAAAATTACGATGGTGGTTTCCCGTTGCCTTCCATCGGTTTGTGTACGGTCTCTCCGCTAGCCTTACTCTCTCTCGAGATGTCCACAAGGCAGTGGAGCTATTCACCATAGCTTGGGGGTCTGGTTCGTGGGCACCAGAGCATATCCACACGCCAGTGGGCCTGCGTGCCTCACGTCTGGGGGCCAGACCTCCTCCGAGTCCTACGAGATTCAGCCCGAGTCCGTGAGGTGCTCAGTTACCGCCTGTCGCCACGAGGAGGCACAGCGTAGGGCTTGCTGATGGAGAGACTATGTACTGGCAGGAAGAGATTTATGCCTTCTGCTCTTCTTTTCGCATGGCTGCAAGCAGCAGTGCTAGCCAGCGGTGCAGGCTGAAGCCGACACACTAGACGCATCACACTTGCCAATATGTGTACCTTGGTGAATCTGCTGATTTCAAAGCTGATGTCACGTTCTTCTTCTTCTCTCTTAACTCTGCAAAGAATAATTGGGGCACTGCACTGAAGAACTGTTCAATGGATTCCTCCAGTTCTGCCAATTGTGTCAAAGCTTTGGTCTCTGTAAATGGTTTCTCTGTCCATTCTGCAATGTCACGCCATTATTTTTACCCCGTCTTCACCTGTTTCCCTCAGTTCTCTGGATGACTGATTTAGCAAGGCCACTGGATCTTGTTGCATGGCCATACCAGCAGGTTCTTTTCTTAATCGATGTCAGCAGATAGTCCAGAGTGCTGCTTGATGGATTGGCGCACCTGTTCTTTCAGTGAGATGTCAGTATATCTGATGTTTAATATCTTACTATAACATCTGATTTCCATGGCCTGGACTTGCATACTTTTCTTGGGCAAATCAAACCTGGTGGAGCACATCCCTCACCAAGTAAGATTTGTTTTGTTGAGTTCACTTTTTATATGCAGTGAATAATACTGGGTTGCATGAGTACCAGCAGCAAGGACAACCTCTGACCTGACCTGTCATGTTAAGTCGGAGCAAATGAAATGGTAAATAATCATATGTGTGTGTAGGATAAAAACTGACGATTCCTATTTGTTTGATGACAAGTCTGTAGTGTGAGTGAGTGAGTGTGTGTGTGTGTGTGTGCGTGTGTGAGAGAGAGAGAGAGAGAGAGGGAGAGAGTGTGTGTGCACATGCATCTGTGTCTGCGTGCAGACATGTGTGAATATGTGTGTGTGTGTGGTGTGTGTGTGTGGTGTGTGTGTGCGTGTGTGTGTGTGTGTGTGTGTGTGTGTGTGTGTGAGTGAGTGAGTGAGTAAGAGAGAGAGAATGAGTGAGTGTGCATGTGTGTGTATGTGATCGGAGAGAGAGAGAAGGAGATAGATATAGAACTATTGAGTTTTAACTGTCTAAGTCAGAAAAAGAAAGATTACTTGAAATGGGGATTTAAAGATGGTCCAAAGGCTCTAGAATATTAATACAACCACCAGAGGTAACAATGGAAAGAAAAAATTGCTGTCTGTTGAAAATATAACAGAAATCAGTAAAAGGTATGGTACTGTCAGGTGAAACTAAAACGGAAATAAAGGTTAGGTGATTAATGATTGTGATCCAAATTAATCAAATGTGCATGTGGTATGAAAAACCAAGTGACAAAAACTGGAAGAGGGCGAGAAAAGACAAACTGCACCATACCATGAATTTTTACAGGGCTTCAATTGTTCTGGAAAAGAGAAACTATGACAGCAGGTCCACCAGCATGACACACAATAAGACAGCATACCTCAACATAAATGTTATTCATTCAGTATTTATCATTGCTCTGTCACATAACTGGACATGGTTTGCTTTTTCAATATCTTATACACATGGAAAATGCCACTTGAACATGCATAATTATATTTCTTTCTGGTTGCGATTTTTTTTTCCAGTGACAGGTTCGTGTACACACACAGATGAACACACACACGTTTTGACTTAATATTAACTCTCTTCGTTCCATTCAATTTTCCGGTTCTGGTGTGTGTGTGTGTGTGTGTGTGTGTGTGTGTGTGTGTGTGTGTGTGTGTGTGTGTGTGTGTGTGTGTGTGTGTGTGTGTGTGTGTCTGTGTGTGTGTGTGTGTGTACGTGTGTGTGTGTGTGATGGTGGTCATTGGTTTAATGTCTATTCACTTAAGTGATTTTAGAAAAAAAAAAAAAAAAAAAAAAAGAATAAATAAATAAAACATAATAACTGATAACAATGATAATAATGATAAATAAATGATGAATAAAAAATATAACAAAATAAATATATAAATGAACAAATGAAAAAAAAAAAAAAAGAAAGAAAAAAAAAGGAGCGATGTTGGGAAGGAGAGTAGAAATAGGAAGGGTAAATGCAGGTGTTTATGTGTAGTCAACCTTGGTTAAAAAAAACAAACAAAAATTTAAAAAAAGAAAAAAAGAAAAAAGAAAAAAAAGGAAGTTCAAGTTTAAATTCATATTACTTTTAGCCCACTCGAGCATCAAAAATATATTCGGGCTGAAACCATGTGAAAAACAAGTAAGAAACAAGAACAATGGAAATGTCGGAGGGAAGCATAAACATAACAAATAAAGTAGCATACTACAACAAATATAACAATAAACTAGCTAACTGTAACTATGAACAGGAAGATGAACGAATTATAAATATTGAACTATTGGACTTTTAGATAGGCTAACGAAAAATTTGTATGTCAATAATGATTCAAAATGTCGGAAATTGTGTGAGTAGAAAGTATCGGAATGTATCGCTTTATACTAATGCAAGAAAGTAAATGACTGGTCGTTATTTTCTGTCCACAAAGACAGGCAATATTTCTGGTGTACTTTGTTTTGAATGCATCGAGTTTCCACCTATACATAAGGGACTGTATAGATCTGTTTGTAGTAGACTGTTTACTGATTTTAAAATCCATGTTATTAGTATTGTACTTTTTCTGATTATCTTGAAACAGTTTCCAAACATAGGCGTCTACTAAATTACAAGATTCATTTAAAGAGGGTGAAAGCTTTATGTTGTTTGATTCTGGTGAACCCTTAGCTCCTCGTTTGGCAGCCCTGTCAACCACATCGTTATGATGAAACGAACAATGAGATGGTATCCAACAAAAGTAAGATCAGTTCCTCTTAAGGATAAGAAATGAATTAAATGGCTAATTTCTATTACCATTTCAGATCTAGTGTCTAATTTCATTAATTCAAGAGCCTGAAGCAGAAAAGGATCTGTGATATATTTCGAGGATAATTTACTAATTCAAAGCCATCAGTATTGCAAAGAGTTCAGCTGTAAATATTGATTTGTTGGGTCCTATATGGAAAGATTTCTCTATTTTAAGAGCTGGTATTAGAAACGCAGAACCTGCTATTTTCTCAATTAATGAGCCATCTGTGTAGATATTTAAATGATTGGGATAAAAGTGTTCAATATGACATTTAACTCGACTCGCTAATAAGTTGATATTATCTTCTTTCTTTAAATCAGTGTGGTGTATGTCAAAGTTTGCTCTTAAGAGTTCCCAACTGGGTACTGGAGAAAAAGAAGGTCTTATAGATATAGGATCCGCTTTTAAATCAATTCCAGAACCATTCATGATGTCGTATGTATACGTTGCAAGTGTGGCTTGTGAAGATATTGATTTAGCTCGTTTTGGAAAATCGATGTCTGATCTTAAATTTATATCAGGTCTCAAAACATTTTCAGTGGTGGTATTTCTTAGCAGAAATTTGGTAGAGACGAGTTTCCTTTGTTCATCAAGCGGCAACGTATCAATTTCACCATATGTTGGAAGGTTGGAAGCATGCATCGGAAGACCAAGCGCAAGTTTAAAACTTTTGCATTCTATACTTTGTAGTTTTTGTAGTAAGTGTCTAGGTGCACTAAAGAATATTTCTTGGGCATATATTAGTTTAGATCTAATGAGAGATTTACAAGTGCTGATGGATTATGTCCCCATGGTTGCTTGCACACTATTTAAATTTTTTTTTAGACTTTTCTCTTCCTACCTCCCACCCCATACTTGCCCGTTTTTCTATCCGTCCACTGTGTGTGTGTGTGTGTGTGTGTGTGTGTGTGTGTGTGTGTGTGTGTGTGTGTGTGTGTGTGTGTGTGTGTGTGTGTGTGTGTTGTGTGTGTGTGTGTGTGTGTGTGTGTGTGTGTGTGTGTGTGTGTGTGTGTGTGCGTGCATGCGTTTGCCCATGGGCACATGTGTGCACATACGTTTGCTTTTGTCTCATTTACTGTAATATTCATATCACTTTACAATCAAACCTACATAATCCTAATATCTCACTCACACACACACCACACACACACACACACACACACACACACACACACACACACAAACACACACACACACACACACCTACAGTGGACGGATAGAAAAACAGGCAAGTATGGGGTGGGAGGTAGGAAGAGAAACAAGAAATCCAATCAATCAAAACAGCAGGACAGACACATAATCAAATTTAAAGCTTGGTTTGCATAACGGTCTTTGATTTAACTTGTATCATGAGCACATTAACATGCTTATGTATTCTTTTGTCTTCTGCAGCCATGCCTAATCCAATAAGTGTAGTGAACTATTCTGCACCAAGAAATAGTATTTTCATATACAATGTAAGAAAAAAGTATGGAAGGTCACATTAAGTCTTTATGTTATCTTCAATTTCTGTTGGGGAAACAAAAGCACAATGATTTTTTTTTGACACAAACAGCTGAAATGCAGGCTCAAAACACATGAACAAGTTCTTGACAACAAGTTCTTGCCACTAAAGACTGGACAATGTTGAAGACAGTTCAAAAGATCTAAAATGAAAGCCTCTTGAAATTCCTAACACTTTTACCTTTACATTAGAATAACAACGAATCAGAGACGAAATTGACTTGTCATTATTACTTCCATCTGTGGAAAGACTGAACAGTCCTGTCTTCATTCTACGAGATTTTTCTGTTTGTTTGTAAGCCCTTTCATAAAGTAGATGGTTTTACTTCAGCCACACTGAACCTGTTTAGTGATTCTGCTGTTAGGAAATAATCTTATATCTGACAATCCTTGTATAGTTGCTGATGTCCAGAGGCAAACTTCAGTTCTACTATCAGATATGTCATAAATGGTGTTTCAGCACAAATCACCAGATGCTCCAATGTCTTGCCATGCTTGTCAACAGGGCGTGATTATTCCATTATCAAGTTCATGCCACAGTTCCCCTACCATGCACACACACTATGCCCACACTTAAAAAATAAGAAGGCATTGAACTTTAGCAATGAAATCTTTTTCTTTCTGAATTTAGCAATTAGAATTGGAAAATATGACGGAGAAATGACTGTGGTGGTCGGCCATTGTACATTTCTTTCACAGAACACTATACAGTGTAATAACTTGAAAGCACAGAGTTTGATACTGTATATCTTAGTTCTATGTGTTATTGGTAAATAGCACAGTAAGTTCACTAATAACAGATTAACTCTATTTAAAGGGACAGTCTACTGCAAACAGAAGAATAACAATATGAAATAAAGAAATTTACAACTTAAAGTCAAAATTAGCGAGACACATTTTTAGCAATGCCTTGGCTGAGGCTCTTCGTGTTGGCACCAGTACTGGTGGGTGATTCACCAACATTTTGTCAGTTAACCTCACCTTACACTGTGACGTCTGTGGTCTGCTGCCAGAACTGGAAGACTTCTTGGATTTCCATTTTTCAGGAGTGAACAACAAAGGTGATACGCTGTTGTCATCATCAGGTTTGGGAATCTGGGGAAGTTTGGACTTGGACAGGAAGGCTTTCTGTCGAGTGAGGCGTCGGCTGCTGTCTGTTTTCACTGGGGAGAAGTCAACACCATGAACCACACTTTCTCTCTGGGGACTTGGATGTTCCTGTTGTGACAAAACAAGTTTCAGACTGACATGAAGATTGTTGTAGTGACTTATAATGCTACCAGTGCTGCTTAGCATGACAAAGCCTTCTGAATAAATCTTAGCTTTTATGAGAACTGAACAAAATATTTTCTCAAGATCAAAATTTATTTGGTGAAACACATTGGAACAATATTCTCTACAATAATATGATAGTCACCTTCAAATATACAACTGTTTATGTCAAACCATGTTATTTGCTTCATACTTTCTTTTCATCCTCCTATTCTTTTAGTGCAGATAACTAGAAAACTGCACAGTATGCACTCACAGACACTGCACAACAGACCCAGTCACCCAGAATGTGGAGACACACAAAACTGCTGGAGAAATCACAAGGGCACTTTCCCCAAGCTGATGGATTACTTTAGTTTTCAAAGATTTCCATCAAAGCTGTGTCCTTTGCAAATGGTGGAACACCCTCTTCCATCGAAATCCAATGGCAGCAAAGCTTTGATGGAAAGAGATGCAAATCTGCAAGAGACTAAACTGTCTAAAGTAAACCATAATCTCTGCATGTTGATTTCAATGCCTTTTCACTTCAGAAATATATAGATTAGAATCAACAAAATCATGATGTAAATAAGATTTGAAAAAGAAAAGTGAAAGTGAAAGAGAAGAACAATTTTACATCAGTTTCACAAAACTGCAAAGGGATATTCTTCCCCTATTATAAATGGTAATGCCATTATCTAGACTCAATATCTCAACAACACACTTTTTCCTGCATGACTGATTTTACACGATCAATTGATATATCAAGTTATTTGATTATAATTATTTTTACTGCTTCTTTAATTCAACACTGACTGATCTGTTTTCATCAGAGTGGTAGTGGTTGGCATATATTTGCTTTTCGTGTCTCTATTTGTCTACTGCAAACAGAAGAATCATGTTTTGTGAAGCTCTAAGGGCTCTTGTGACATAAGTTGCTGTACAAGTAGTCAGTATTACTGTTATCAATATCATTATTGTTGTTAATGCTACTGTTATTATCATCATTATCTTATTATTATATTCATCATTAGTAGTACTATCATTATTACATTTTGTTGTCGTAATTGTTGTAGTTGTTGTGTTATTATTATTATCATTACTGACAGATTAGACATCAGATCTGCCTGTGAATGAAAGTCACTTAAGGGGAAAAAAGCCCAATGCCTGACCTTTTGAATGCAAAAAGATGATAAAACAGTGCACTTTACTGACACATACACCACACAAAATAAAAGAAAAGAAAACTGGTTTATTTGAATCATGTACCTCCATCCACATTTTTCTTTCATTGATCAGAGATTTCAACTAAGAGAGCAAAAAAGATACAGGCTAATACTAATAGTATTACAGTCTGTCAAACTTTTCCCCAGGTTCAATAATTTTAACCACAATGTATCCATGAAACATTAACAAAGCATAGTTGAACAGATGAATAAATAATTCACATATTGTGAACAAAATTTGAGATAGTTACATAACATACAAAGATAACAAAAGAGGAAAGATTTAACATAATAAGGCAAATTGGCAACAGTATGTATAATACAATTTAAAACAGTGTTATTCTCATTTTTGTTTAAAGCCCAGCTGACTGCACAGAGGCATATCAGGGCGATAACCATTCCAAAACATACACAATACTTCAACAGTACAAAAAAAAAGGAAAAGAAAATTAAGTACACATATCAATGCATTTGCACATATAATCTAAGGAGATGCCACTGGCATTGACGGCTTTGTTCAATTCATCGCACAAGGGATTGAAGAAATGTATACCTTAATACAAACTGAAACATAACCATAGACACACTAAAATATATATAAATACAGGCCTAAATTACCTAAAATTGTTTACAAGTATCACATTTCCCTACAGCCAAAAATGCACTTAATACATGTACCCAATTATCAATTATAAGAGAAAGTACGTAAGACTTCATCGAACACATATAGGTGAATGGACCGACAAGGCAGAAAGTGATAGAAAAAATTTACAAAAAGCAAAGGAGCATGGCAGAAACAAAGAGAGTGACAGAAAAGAGGAAATTTCTAGCGCAGAATTTCCAGACAACCGGGGTACTATTCATACTGAAAGAGCCCCCAGCACACCCAGGGGGGGAATTAAAAACAGAATAATCCACACGGGGTACTATTCATACTGAAAGAGCCCCCAGCACACCCAGGGGGGGAATTAAAAACAGAATAATCCACACAACATCAAATCAAACACACTAGAAGCTTTAAGATTTTTCTGGTTATTACTTAAAAGTGCCAGTGTCACACATGGTATAAGTACTAAAGATAAACAATGTTCACTATGGATACAAGAGACTAGTCCAGAATCAAGACACAATACTCAACAAAAAATGCAGTCTTTTCATGTCAAGGAAAGAGAAAAGAATACAGTATTATAATATATGCGAACTGACAGTGACAAAAACAATACTGAAATGGACACCGAAAGAAAGAACTGTGAGAACTTGAAACATGGATTAGCATGCAATGAAAACCTTCAAGATAATACAGATATACCAGTGGCAGCAAGAAGAATGTCAGAATGCATTGTAAGTATATCAGTCTTATTAAGTCATTAGCCTGATAGCAAGACATTTATCTGCACAGTTCTTGTCTGGAGATAATCAAATAGTTTACAGGCATGTTAATGTGTCTGTAGATAAAGCTTTCAAAACATACACAATACTTCAACAGGGAAAAAAGGGAAAAGCAAATTAAGTACACATATCAATGCATTCGCGCACATAATCTGAGGAGATGTCCCTGGCATTGACCGTTCCATCCAATTTATCACACAGGGGATTTAAAAAACACACCTTAATACAAATTTCAGCACACCCAAACACACTAAAACATATACATATATAAAAAAATTTAAAAATCTAAATTACCTAAAATTGCTTCCGCGTATCTCACCTACCTAGAACCAAAGATGCACTTAATACAGTTACCCAATTATCAATGCTAAGAGAAAGTATGTAAGCCTTTATGAACACATACAGGTGAATGGACCAGCAAGGCAGAAAATGACAGCAAGAAATAACAGAAAGCAAAGGAGGAAGAAAGAAACAAAGAGAGTGACAGAGAACAGAAAATTTCAACACATAATTTCCAGAAGGTGGGGATACTATTTATACTGAAAGAGCCCCCAATATCCTGACGGGGGTAAATAAAACTTTTCAGACATCTTGTCTGTAGATAAAATTCATAGGTATATCTTAGATCTGCACTTTGCAATGACACAATAAATGTTGAAAATATACATTCTAGGAATCAGAAAAACATGAAGATAGAATCAAAACACAGTTAATATAACAAGACAAAACAAGGACTAAAAAAACATGAAAATAGAGTGAGTGTTTAACAAACCACGATAGGCAAGAAAAACATGAAAATACAATCAGAATGTGTATTTAATATAATGAGACAAAACAGGTGCTTGATATATTAAATACCTTTTCTGATTCTATTTTCATTTTCCTGGTTCCTGTTTGCCTGAATGCGGTTGGTCACACTTGTCTTTTCTATTTCATAAATTCTTGTGTTTGTGTTATATTATAAATTAGCATGTTAGTATGATGACTTACTTGGTCTTGGGTATTAACAGTATCATGATTTGCTGCAGTGTTTTTGAACCATACAAAATATTTTATAATAAATACAGAGAGGAAGATACACAAAGGTAACAAGAAAAGATAGTTACAGAATACATATACCATTGCTTACAATTGGATAAACCTTATATTAGTTATAAGAATATGGTTGTTGTGGTGGTTTTCATTTTTGTTTGCTCTTTAATGATTTCTTACATTATTGCAGCTTTCATACGTGTGTTGTATTTCGTTATGTGTGTTCGTTCGTTATTTCTTTTAACGTCTATTCAGATATGCAGTTCTAGACAAAACAAAATATACATGTTAAAAAAGAATGGACAACTAACTAAATAAATAAACAGATAAGATAAGATAAAACAAGTGTCTATCGTGTGGATGAATCTATGAAACCACAAAGGCTTTATACCATATAAGGTAATATCTATAATCTAATGATTTAACGAGCATTATCTAATGATTTAACGAGCATGACGAACTTTAGCTCACAGATTATCTCCCAACCTCCTTCAAAATAAATTCAGTAATACCATCAAATGTATCTGCAGTGATTATATAAGAGTTAACCACCTTTTGTGCTGTTGGCAAATGCGACCTTATTTCCCTGCATTATTTACAACTTTAAAACAAACATATTGATTTCACTCTATATCTGCACATTGCTAGGCGCTTACTGCACGGTACTGTAGGTTGTTTTCTTTAATTAAGCTTGATTGTTTTATACCTGTAACTCCCACCTAACCTTCTTTGTTTGCTTGTTAGGTTTTTCATTACTCCTTGACTGCTAGTGGTGCTACATTTTTAATTCTACCCACCAGATAATAACAGATGATTTGTCATATGACAACACAGGAACTTTCATGCTCTTAGCACACACGCTCACACACACACCCTGCACAGATTGATGCAGCCTGATTGTTCATATGTGTGTGTGTGTGTGTGTGTGTGAGACAGAGAGAGAGAGAGACAGACAGACAGAGAGAGAGAGAGAGAGAACAATAGTTCAATGAATGATATGGCATTCTGTTTGCAGAGCTCTTCTAAAACTATCGACCAAGACCTTATGGTGGTCAACAACATCAGAGGTGCATGGCTGTTGTCAGCAGTCAAAATCATCAGATTTTGCCTCCTTGCAAAGAAGAGTCTGTTTTTTCCCCCAATAAACAGTTTTAGTACAAATTCATATCAGATGGCACATCCAACAAACAAGATCATGTATGTATCAGGACTCCTGACAATAAAGTGTCAAACAATATGTTTTGGTAAACTGTCACAAAGATCCCACTTGTTTCAACACCACAGTCCCAAAAGTAATAATAATAATAATAATTACAATATTTATATAGCGCAAAATCTTGATAAAATCAAATCTAAGCGCTGAAACAGACACATACGCACACAGGCACACACACACGGCTATAAATGGGGAGAAAGAATAAAAGCAATGGAAAATTATAGAGTGATTTCAACAACTGGGCACACTCCCAAATTTATATACACAGACACATCTACACGCACGACACACACACACACACGCACACGCACGCACCCCGCACGCACGCACCACACACGCACACACACACACACACACACACACACACTGAATTTTCATAAACAAGTCCGAGTTACAGCAATCTAAAACATGTCCATTGTCCTAGATAATGTTTATAATAACTGTTTAGTTCAGTAAAACAAGGGGGAGGGGACGAAGACAGTGTCAAAGGAAGAAAGATCCTTCACAGAGAATGAAAACATTCACAACAATACAAGTACTGTTAACATTCCACTAGATTCAGCATGACACAACAAGCATGTGGGTTTAACAACTGAATCAAACTTGTAAGACACTCTCATTCACTACAAGAGTCAGCAAGCCATAACAAAGCAACTGGTGCCAGAGATGGGAATGGCAAATTGTCAAAAAAGACTGAAAGTAGGCTGGAGCCAGGGGGCCGCTTAGGCCCCTGGTGGGGTGCAGGGGCAAGACTGTTGAAGGGGAGTCCAGAGGAAGAAGCTCCCTGGTAGAAGAAAACTTCACTTTTTATGAGGCAAACCATAGTCTTTCCTTGCATATGACAGTTGTATTTTACAGAATTTGTATGGAAGAATTTAATCTGTGTAATTATAATCATCTGTCAACTCGTACAGTCTGGTGTGTATTCTTATTCTTTTTCTTTGTGTGGGTCAGCCAGATAACCCGCTTATCAGGGTGCTCGGTGTGTGTTAATACACTAGCCTAATACACATGTGGAAGATAATTCCTAACATTCTGCTTCAATTTTTTTAACAATGGATGAAAAGGTACCTTGCAGGACTCTGTCAGAACTGAAAGACTTTTTACACCTCCACCTTTTAGTACCATGAGCAAGTACGTTTTCGTCATCGACAATCTTTTGAAGCATGACTGCTTTTCACTTTATCACATCATGGCTCAGTTCAAGACAGAACATCAAGTGAACGCAAATCTTCATTCAGACTGGAAGTGGAGTCCTTATTCTCATTTGGTTATTCACCAAAGGGAGGTTATTTTGTTTGAAGATAGAAACCGTTTTAGAACTCACGATCAACTGACAGCAATGCGAGCTTCAACATTCATGAACTAATATATATGAAGCAGAAAAACATGAAAATAGAATCAGAACACGTATTTAATACAACAAGACAAGACAGGTGCAAATTTTCAGCCAAATGGCCTTTGTCAAGCGTGAATGTAAGATGACAAACAAACAGGAAGCCCAGGGGAGGACACACTGATATCATAAGGCCTGGGAAGAAAACACCCCCTGCTGCTGCAATTTCATTTAGTCCTCTTCTCCCACTGGACGAAGCAGCAGGGAAGTTTCAGTCTTTATCTCATAATTTTGTATTTGGTGTTTGTTTGTGATCTTACACTCACGCTTGACAAAGCCAAAAAATTGCGCCTGTCTTGTCTTGTTGTATCAAACACGCGTTCTGATTCTTTTTTCGTGTTTTTCTGGTTCCTGTCCGCTTGAATGCGGGCAGTTGCACTTGTTTTGGATTTCGTATGAACTAATATATGCCCTCAAAATTTCAAAACAGATTTGCATGATTCATGAGAACAGCATGCGGGCCTCCCAAAAATATGGAATTTCATATTTAGATAGAAAATTCCTATCTCTGTGGTGCACATGTGTAAGACAGCCTTATTCATACAACAGTTGGCAAGCCACAACAAAGCAGAAGCAATAGCAAGCAGAAGAAAAACTGGAGGCTTGTTATACCAGCATCACATTTTCATCAGCATAGACACGAGGCACACTGCGCAAACGAGGAGAACGTCTTGGAGTGCAGGGCTTTCTCTTATGGCTGGTGGGCTCATGGTCACAAAGGCGTCTATGGCGATCCATGAGTGGGGTAGGTGGACCTGGCTTCTGGTATATTGGTCCGTGGCGTGCCTTGACCAGTAACACACATACTTTATACTAGCTTCAGCAGACAGCACACTAGCAACTTGTCAAGACCTGGCTGCCAACTGTCATGTAGCATACTTGGAAAATGTCTCCCATCTAGCCAGGAAAAAAGGATCCACCTAGACCCTGACTGGGTGATGTAAGCTATCCCCTGCTCCAATACTTCAAATGGCAGAGGAATCTTTGATGTTCAAATCAAATGAAAATTCAATTCAAAAACCTGACTGAACAAATTGAAGCCAAAATGAAACGTCTTAAAATTACATTTAACAAACATACTGTGTCCGAATGATGTGATAGTTGGCAGTGCTTGCCTTTCCTGCCCTGTGTCAATATTTCCTCATGAAGAAAGCCCATAACAGCAACTCACCATAAACTATCCCCAAATGAGCAGGATGAGCAGGCATCAGAGCGAGATATGGTATGTTTATTACACAGATTTTAAGGGAATGAAAACAATCATCCTAATGACACATCGTATCCTTGTCTCACTGAAATGGAGTAGCAATAACAGGAGGGCTAACCTCAGTGATGGTGTGACAAAGACAAGAAGCAGACATGGTAGAAATGGCATGCTGAGTCACTACCAAGGAGGCATTACCTCTGGCACCGTCATTGCTAATTTCAAGGTAAAGTAGGATGAAGGTCCCTGGAGAGCGCCAGTATACAGTACTGGGGACCTCCTTCAGAGTTTGTGTGGGACAGGAAGCCCAGGAGAGGCCACACTCTGATATCATAAGGCCTTGGAGGAAAAAAAGAACAGTTAATTTCAATCTTGTCCTCAAGTAAGCGATCATGATCATTATTGTTACCTGCCAAGTGATGGTACATTACTGAACATCTTTCTTACAGCCCTTGTTCCAAAAAATGAAGAGGCAACACAAAAGTTGAACACAAGGACGTCATCCAATCCCAGCACAAGTGAAGAATCCTCTCTGGGCAAAGGAGTCTATCCTTGTTGTCTGAAGACAGGAGACAGGATAAAGGTAAAACAAAGACTCCTGGGGAAGGGTCCATGGGAATCCGATTCTTGGCCAGAAACTAAGGTAACAAGCAGAGGGATATAGGGAAGCCTGGCTTGGAGGCAACATCTTGGGGGAGACAGCTAAGGGAGTGCACTTTACATCTTTGGCCTGAATCAGTTCTTTCAAGGAACAGGACTCCAGTGGTTCATAATAGGGGCCCTAAGGGATGGCAGTGCAAGAAAAAGATCCCAGGCTGGGACCCAGTGTAGGGCCCTGGCCTCTTTTAAGGTTTCAACTGGCACATTCTGGCACAGGTAAGGCTGCAAAATCAAGATCTCTGGAAAGAAGACCAAAAAAACTGGATACTAAATGGAGGAGAGCTGAATAGATTAGAGTGACCCGTACACTATCTAAGCCACCTCAACCAATATGAAGAGTATACAACCTGCATGCCTGGTCTGTGAGTCTGACTAGGAAGCGTCTCGAGAAAACAGAACGTCCCGCACGGAAGCCAGGCATAAAGGTCAAGCACGTGGATTTCCTTGAGGAATACCAGACCTTGGTTGGAGCAGGAACTGATCCCTGAGACAAAGCCTGAGAGGTAAAGTATGAGAGAGAAGGTGGTCCAGAAACCAAGGCATGCCATGAGAATGAATGAGGGAGCGTCTTCACACACTTCCCTTGGAACCTTCCCCATGATGGGAAGAGGGGAGACAGGAGAGGGCATCAGCACCTATGTTGCTGGTTCCTGAACAGGGGATATGTACAGCAGCAGACAGTGATTGAACCTGGTCATGAAGAGACCCACCTGCGATTTGAACCAAAGACCCTACACAGAAAGGTCAGGGTAGACTAGAGTCCACTCCACTGCAGAATCATGTGAACATAACTGACAGAGTTCTCCAGAATGCTGACCTTGCCCGGAATCTATTTGGCCAAAATCAACATCTGACCTTTAACCCCACAAGAGATCCTCTGTCCTCAGTAAGAGTGGATGTGACCTTGCCCCCTTCGCCCCTGTCTGTTGGTGTTGCACACATTCATGAACAATTCGGCCTGGTGGGAATGGGACCACCTCACCCTGAGCTGCTGCTGACCCCGTCTCTTGTGGAGTCTACTCAAAAAGGAAGGCGTGGAGCAAGAGACTCCATCAAGGCCAGAGGGGAAACTAGTTCTTGAACCATGGTCTGTGTGGCATGATGAAAATGACAGAGGTTGGCTTGCAGTATGAGCATGCGTTGGTGAGCTAGGAGCACTTGCCACTTCATTGTCACAAAAGACATCCCCAAGAAGTTGAAGCACTGAAAAGGTTGAAGCTACAACCCTTCCAGGTTGAGAATGATGCCCAGTGAGAGGTCTAGTAAGTCCCAAATCTTTTGGTGGTAGAGGACATCATGAAAAGCCAAGAGGCTGGAGCCACTTGTGATCTTAGGGATGGATAAGAATGTGAACGTGTCTGGGTCTTGATAGTGGCATTAATATTATGTCCAAAAAGAAAGCAATCCTGAACAGGAAAAGCCCTGAGAGAAGAGTGAGAAGCTATAAACTGGGCCACAGATGATCCTGATGACAGAATCCCTTTCTGAAAAGACCCACATTTATATTATGGAGACATGCAAGGGTTGTGTGGCCTAAAAAATAAAATCCTGACCCGAGTATCTAGCGCCTGGCAAAACTGAAAAGCTATCCCAACAAGGAATCTGGAAAAGGCTCTCAAAGGACTTCTACTAAGGCTCTAAGGAACGAATTCACAACTACAGAAGCTTCTTGGCCCTTTGGGCAGTTTCTCCCCATTCAACTAGGATCTGCTCAGAGGCATCTGCATTAGACAGCAATCCATCTGGGAGGAATAGATTGTTCTGGAAGAGGAAGAAGTCCCATGTGACAAAGGGGGGCATCCCATGTGAGAAACGAGGGGGAGGGGGGTGACCTAGAGAAGGGAACTTCTCAGCCCTCAGGAACGTTCCTTGTGGAAAGGCAGAGAGAATGTCCAGAATGGTAACTGGGGACAATTCAACTGGCTGAGAAAAGCCTCAGACCTGCTCCTGAACACAACAAATAGCAACGGCTACCATCACTGACTCCTTCAAGATGGGCCGAAGTGATGAGGCCTGGACGAAAGCTGCAGGAGGAATGGAGAGACTACAGGTGTCCCTGAAAGACCATGCTGAACAGTCAGTGGAATGGTCCTCCTCATACTCATCTTCGAGTATGGCCCTCCCGTGGAGCACAGGGATGAATGTGAGGACTTAAAGTGGCTCTCTGGTAGGCTGAAAAGTGCTTAAGTTGGAGGGAAGAGAATGTGAGCTAATGCTCAGACCACCGGCCTTAAGAGGCCAGATCTGTGAAGCAGTGTGGCTGCAACAGTGAGAACGACTGTGGTGGGTTGGGTTCAGCACAAGACAAAACCTTGCACACTTTAGCGCGGTCAGTATCTGGGCTCATTCCTTTCTCTTTCAGGACACAGAGAAACATGAATAAGCAGACCACCAATCGATCAAGCAAACCGAAGTGAGAAAGATAACATCTGAAATAGGTGTGAAGATACGAAAAATGGCTGTCAGAAAGAGGAAGTTGCAGGATATGCACCACACGCCTATAATAAAATATTTCCGCATTAGGTGGACAAGCATTGGTATGGGGCTGAAAAGCTGAGCGCTGCCAGCAATCACATCAGTGAGATGCGGTAGAGCATGTGTAATTAAACTCTACAATCAAACTAACTTACCTCGTGACGTTTGAGTGGGGTTTTGCAGACAAGTATGAAGTCAGATAGGATCAGGTGAGACAGAATGTGAGAGCTTGTCAGATTGATCATGCAAATGGTGCAGGCAGGATCATTAGTAGCCAACAAGACTTATTAAAAAGTCAAGTTTGAGCGACTGAAGATAAACTCATAGCTACAATGTGGTCACTGGGCTGGTTCAAAACTACATATGCCTGCACACAACTGCTCCCACCAGCCAGCCAACAGTGTAAAAGAAATAACATTAAATCATCCAGCTTTCCAGAAAGTCTTGAAACATACCATCACAAATCAGTCATTAAGCGCAACAGGACAATTGCCTAAAGCCAGCTAGTGAAGAGAAAGTAAGTGGGAAAGAAAGACAGATAAGCACCTTACAACTGCCTCCGACAAAAGCTCTTGCGTGAATGACAAACTCTCATGTTTTCTCTCACATGATCCAGATTCCTGACAGAATTCTGGGAGGCGAAATTATACTTTTGGTGTTGTAAAAGAAAATTTTAAAAATTTTAAGATCAAAAACACACAAAGTGGGAATGAGAACACTTACTTGATTTACCAAACAGAACAGGCACAAATTTTTGCCCAAATGGTCTTTATCAAGTGAGCACAAAAGGTACTCAACGTACAATGAAACATCAAAAAAGTTAGCTATCTGTCGTTTCTGTACTAAATCTAGTGAATTTGTTTCTTTGTTTGTTTTAAAGTAAGTGTGACAAAGGACAGTCGGCCAAAATGCTGCGCCTGTCTCATTTTGTTAATAAAATAAGAAATATTCCATTTTCACGTGTTTCTGGCTTCTGTTAGCTTGAGCGCTAACAGCAACTTTGATTCAGTTAACATTTAAGACTCTCAGAATCTGAATTTCACTTTCTTCATAACCAGTTTCAGTTACTATACATTGAGAGTGAAAACCGTATACAAATGTATGTTGTCCTCTTACACTCCAAGGATATATCCTATTTCAAAATCAGGTCAAAATAAAAGAAAATAATATTTCTCAGGTAAAGGTCTGGCTGTCAGCAAAAGGGTAAGCAGCAAGTAAGAAAATAAACAAAGAAAACAACACCACACGCAACACTAGCGGTTTCCATTTTCTGTCATTTAAAACCAAAAGCTTCTATTTTCTGATATTTTTCACAACTGAGTAAATCAAATCCTTCTTTGAGAAACGTGACTGTCTCCATTTCAGGTGTTTTCCTCAATCAAAACTTTCTATGGTTAAAGCCAAATAATACAACTGGCAAGCTTAACCAAAAACTGTAACAGTGGTACCAATTTTCCTCATCCAAACTGGTTCAGTATACTGCCTTAACAACAAAAAGTAAAATGTATACAAGAACAATGACAGAAATATATATACCTGCAAATGTGAAAGTGGCTGAGACTGAAATATATTTATGTACCACGTAAAGATTCTGTCAAACTGTACATGATGCTCTCAAACTAAATAAATAAAAGAATCAAACACACAAATAAAATTAATGAATGTATGCATAAATGATTTTTTAAATAAATAGGTAATACCTAACTGATAAAATGTCATATCAATTTCATGCAGTAACTCTGTAGAGGCAAGTGGAGTTTCCAAAAGACACACAGACTCACCAGCTTTCTGCTCTGTGGCTGGGAACCGGAGTGCTTTGTAGGACTGTTATCCACTTCCATCAGTTCTGGTTTTCGTTTCCTTGACAACAATTCCTCTGAAATGATGCTAGCAGAACAATGCTCTCCCTTCGCGCTTGTACACTTGGCCTGCTGCATGGCACCATGGTCAAACTGTTCATCTTCACCGGTCTGTGATATAAACGAGCCATATTTAGATTCGCTGCATGCATATAAACATTTCTTTTATGAGCTGTGTTGTTAATATTTAGTGTGCTTCCTCTAGTTATTACCTGCCATTCATTCCGGCTTTCAAACACACCACCAACTCAATTTAATTTCATGCAGTTTCCACATACCACGATTTTACAAGGACCTATTACTGGCTAATTATAATTAGGGGCAGACATCCGCACGCAGAGTACATGATCATTTAATAAAAAATGCCCACACACACATATAAAACATTACAACAGACACTACACAAGCAAAATGGAACTGTTAAAACCAGTATGGGCATGGGAAGACTGGTCACAAAATTATATCCCACTGACCTCCAAATACAAAAGATGATGATAATAACATTCCTGACCTAAACACTTACTTGATTCTCAATGGTAACAGAGGATTTCGTGTGTGGCAGACAGAGTGAGTTGTATCGCTGCAGCTCGCCCAGTCTTTCCCACTCATATTTAGGACTTTCTGGTTCATCTTCACAGGAAAACAATTTGCCAGCCCCGGCTGTTGGAATGAAAATAAAGACGCTAAAAAAAACCCATTAAACAAACAACAAAAAGCTACAGATCTTAAAAAAATACGAGTACAGAAAGAAACACAAAAATTTCCTAAACACAGAATCTGCTTAAAATGAGAACAGTTTGTAATAGAAGGAAACCTGTTTCGCTTTGATTTTTACATATAAAATGGGAGATTGTTAAAATGGCTTGACCACATTAATAGTAGTAACAGTAGCAGTGCCTGAAGTAGTAATAACAGAAGTGAATTATTATCATTCTTATTATGATCATTATTATTATAGTGTATTATTATCATTCTTATTATGATTATTATTATCATCTTTTGGATTGCATATCTTAGCATTTTTGTCAGAATGATCTTTACTAGTTTTGATTAACACTTTTGCCGCACTGGAACAGATGTGCTATCAATACAACCTTGTTATCAAATACTTGTATCATCATCTTTAAATGTCCTTGCTTTATATTCTGGCTCAAAATTTCCAACTTGATTGCAAATGTCTGGCTTACAATGCTGTCCCCTCATTTTTGTACCTGCTTAAAAGTTTCTGCACAGTCACATAAGCCCATTTTTGATTTTCAGTAAGGCAGAGTGGATCCACCTTGCTGCAACACATCTCATTACTAATTTACTGGTTAAAATCACATGAAATCTCTTTACATGTTACTGGCTTATTTTCATCCAAAATGTCTCCAACTGTTTAGACAGTTTTCATATCAGTAACTTCAATGGCCTCCCCAGATATGCTTGCCTAAACATAATTTCGTCTATCTTGAGAGAATGACACCCACTTATAATCTGCAGTCTGCAAAAGAGCTTGTGTCATATATGTACTTCACAGTGTTTTTAATATATCTGCGAGAGGATGTCCTTTCTTAAATTCAATTTTAATATACCAGATTTGTTTTTCAATAGTAAATGTGGGCACGACCTTGGAAAGATTGTACCAAATGTAATGTCATAACAAACAACATAATATTCGCTCATAATTTCACAATTAGATCATGGAATAATTGGGCCAGGTGCGTGCAAAGTTTCACAGCACTGCGCCTGCTACTTTTTAAGTTATTAGAACATTCTCACTATTTATCACAAAGACCCACTACCACCATGAGGCACAAGAAAACTTACAAGGCACAAAGACAACTGATTTGGCAGAGCTGGTGGAATAGGTACTGTAACGTCCACTGTTTCCACTGATGCTGTCCACGTCCATCACAGACCGCATTTGTTTCTCTGCACCACCTGGTGTCTGTGGTAGTCTATGAATAAAGAGTGTGTACACAAATACAAAACACAAACTTACAGAATCTAACCAAACATACACATAAAAATTATACTTATCATCATAAACGTATACACACATTAATAAAAATGATAATAATGATAATATTGATAACAATATTACTATTAATAGTAATTATAATAACAGTAAGAATAATAATTATGATTATAATAATGAAGGTGAAGATGATGACAATTTCACTTACACAGCATAAACAGTGCATGTCAAAGCATGCTCATTACAATTCACAGAAACAGAACAATGTGCATGCATACACACACACAGGATGCTGAGCTGGGACACACTCCACCTGCTAGGCACGTGACTCGTGACCGAAGTTGTCATCCTGTATCTCTCTCTTACACACGTGTGCGCGTGCGCACACACACACACACCACACACACAGAGAATGCTGAACCAGATTACACTCAGCATGAACCTTGACCCAAGTCGTCATCCTTTGACTCACTCACTCACACTCACTCTCACACACACACACATGCATACATATACATTGGATGTTGAGCTAGGGATGTTGATTTACGTGTGACTGATCTGAGTATGGTAAATGTTTGCCTTTCCATTATTCATTTTCATATTTCTTTTCGTCACAATGGATTTACTAAATAAAACTAGGGCTGCTCTCCACTCGGCTTCAGAAAGGCAAGAAGGCTAACTGGTCTTCAAGGGGAGGGACCTCGGAAATGAACCTATCTCTCCAATATTTTATACTAGGGCAGCCAGGCAAATACCTGCTCTTCACAATTTTTAACTGCCATTGCGCAGGCCAGAAGATGCACGGATCCAACCTTGTTTTTCACCCCCGTAAGTTGAGGCCTCAATGGGAAAAGAATCCTGCGAACTCAAGTTTAGTTACTGGCAGGCAAATCTCTGAACCACTTTTCCCCATTATAATTTCACAATGTGACATGATCAGTTGTTGGAAGTGAAAATACATACTAGTAAAGGAGTAATTATATTAATGGTGGAAGGCTTGGGTGATCTAGCGTCTTTTGACTTCTGATTGACACCAGACAAATATCAATGCTTGAGTGTGTGTGTGTGCATGCATGTGTGCACATGTACATTTCTGTGTACAAATGCATATGCACATAAGGCTGTTCTCATTTTCTCCCTACATTACCTACTCATGTCTCACCCAACAGAAACGGTTAAGTATAAGTGTGCAAAAGCAAGTTTTAATTCAGTATGCTTCTTTTCTTGATAGTGTATCTAAAATGCATAGCACTCTTGAGAGCAATGACAATGCAGTCTGTAAAAGCATTAAGCATGGCAAAAAATTCAGAATTCATTGTCCCACACCCCAGGCTGAGCCTCACTCTGCTATTCTGTCTGTAGTTCTATATCACTACATGACACAAGCAAATTATCTATAACAAATACAAAATATTATCTATATCAAAGAAAACAAACACATCAAGTTCTTCAGCTCCATAAGAAAAGGCTATGGCGTAGTGGCTGACTTGGTCAAAGGTCTTGGAGGCAGAAGTGTACATTTCGTGTTTGACAATTTCTGATCTTTACAACTCATTTGGTATTTAATGAGAATGGGTCACCAATGCCAAACATCAATACATAATTCACGGCAAGCGAAACTGAGCCAGATAAGACACTTTAGTTTCCCCGCCACAGGTGGTAACTCTCACCCTCCTTACCCCTTCCTGCTACTGCCCGCACTGGCCGGTTGGAATGCGGTCACGGCTGGCACTGGAATTCCTCTATTTTCTCTGTTGTGCTGCTGTGGCTGTTGTCAATTTTCTCTTGTCTTTGAATCGTTATAACTTCAGTTTCGCGGTTTTTATGGCCGTTATGTTTTCAATTTGAACTTTGCTGTATTTGCTTCTGATGTTGCAAGCAAAATTGTATGGGGGAGATTTGTGTGTGTGAAGTAAATGACAGATAACTGCAGTGTGTTCGTGACAGTGTAGCGTTACAAGAGAATGGATACAGAACAACATTCAGACGTGTCCCATTTTACTTGATGAAATTGACAGTGCCATCTCTCAGTACATGACTTTTTACAAGAAAGAATTCCCACTGACAAACATCATCCCCAAACAACACATCCTTGAGGTCCACTGTGTCCCATGGATCAGATCTTTTGGGTTTGGCCTGGGATTACATGGGGAGCAGGGGGGTGAGGAAATCCATGCAACAGTGAACAGACTGAATGACAGAGGGCGTGGAATTAGAAGTGACAGCACAAGATTAACTGTCTTAATGAGGGAACAGTTGGCCCTTGCATCTCCTCTGCTACAGATCACTCCACCTAAAAAGAAAAAAATACATGTCACATTGTAGATTCAGTTCACTTCAGTGTAGGCTGTGAACAAAGTGTAGATACAGAATGTTAGAAACACTGCTTTCTCTCTTTTTTCCTAATATCAATTAATACATTGCTTGTTTTGAATGATAAACAGTACAAACTTTTATAGGGAGACAGAAAAGAAATGGACTCAAATGTCTGTGTACGTGTGTGTATGTTTTTGTACAAACCCTGCCTCATTAAGTTCAATGGCACCTGTTCTCTGCGTCTACCCCACTCATAGCCGGAACGGATTATTCCTATTACAGTGGAGTACTTAATGACTTCCTTGTGGCCGAGAGAAAAACCTCCCCCAATTTTTGGTGAGTAGAAACTGTAGGAGCTAGTCTGCTCTTACTATGGCACTAACTCTTTCTCAGCGTAAAACCGGCAGGCACATGACAGAATGTGTGAAAGTATGCGCTTTTTTTGTTGTCAGTGTGTTGCTGCTTTTAGTTATTCCTGTCATGTTTATAGTCTATGCAATCTGTAATTTACGGGCTATACAGCGATGCACACCAAAACATGAAGGCATTTGAACAATGAGTAGAAATAATACAAATCTCAAGTAACTATGGTTTGCCAGTGCTCGGAACTACCGCTGCTGAAGTCACCGCTATCAAGTTCGGCATGCGGCTGGGCACTGGGTCCGCGATAGCGCATTGTATGGCGTTAAAACTAAAGCCCCTTCTCGCGAGCCGTGAATTATTTTAAATTCCTATGAGAGGCAGTCGTCTGTAACTGCTTCTGAAGTGCAGTCTAGTATTATCATTATCATCTTTTTGCATTTCATGTCTAAGTACTACTAGTAAAACCACACAATAAGAAACACTCACGTGTTGGTGAAGGTGCCATCCAGATCCACATGTCTACTGGATCGTATATCACAATGTAGTTTCCTGACTGCATTATTGGGACAGGTCATGCTCTCTGAAAAGGTAATTCAAAACCACATATGAATGCATTTTATCAACACTGTGTTAACTCTATTCTGACTGCACTTGCCACAGCTGAGCTCTCCTGTTGGCCTAGGGCTGCCACAGTGAAATCACTGAGAACCGGGTGCAAGTGAACATATCCATCAATTTTAGACAAAGAAACCAGCAAAACGTAGCTGAAGCATTCAACGGAAGTTCCTTCCACAAGGGAAGCAATTGCCAACTACTAAATCATTAGCATAACAAAAGTAGAGGGAGTTATATACCCTAGACCGTCTGTTACTATGATCGAAGTAGCCCGTCCTCAGTGAGAGCTCAGCTGTTACTTTGATCAAGTAGCCCTATCACAAGAACATCCACAGAGGCATTAAGCCTGACCTTAAAAAGCTGAAGGCCCCTCAGGTAGCAGAAGCCTTCCAGGCAATGATCAGTGGAAAATTTGCCCTACTGACCCTTCTTGATGCTGAAGACAATACGAACACTGACACGTTGATCACTACCTTCAACAAAGCAGTGACAAAAGCTGCCGGAAACCCTGGGCAAACACTGTCTAATAAAGAAAACCTGGGTCAGTGCTGACATGCTCAACCTGTGTGACAGGAGGATACTGAAAAATGAGACGTGAGGCCGCAAAAACCAAACAATACAAAGAAGTCAAAAAGATTAAAATAAAAACTGAAAAAGCCAAAACAATACAAAGAAGTCAAAAGGATTAAAATAAAAGCTGAAAAAATCAAACAATACAAAGAAGTTGACAACATTAAAATAAAATATGAAAAAAACAAACGATACAAAGAAGTTGACAACATTATAATAAAACATGAAAAAGGCCAAAGAGATCTGAATGTATGAACAGTCCTGTGAAAATCAAAAAAACTGAGCAAAAACACAACAAGAAAGTATACCTTATTCATATTCTTACTGTTTAAAGCCCAGCTGCCTGCACAGAGCCATATCAGGGCTATAACCATGTCCAAATGTACACAACATCTGGTTTAAAAAAAAAAGGAAAAGAAAATTAAGTATATATATCAATAGATGCATGCACATAATCTAAAGATGTGCTACTGGCATTGACCATTCTGTCCAATTCATCACCAGAGGATTAAAAAAAAAACAAGCCTGATTACAAACGTGAACATAGCTAAGAACACCAAAGCATACACACGAAACGGCCGAAATTACCTAAAAGTGCTCTTACACAGCGCACTTCCTTAGAGCCAAACATGCAGTCAATACATGTACCCAATTATCAATCCTAAGAGACATATGGAAGGCTAAATGCAGGTGAATGGACCAGCAAGGCAGAAAATGATAGGAAGAGACGACAGAAAACAAAGGGGTAAGGAAGAAACAAAGAGAGTGATAGAAAAGAGTAAATTTCTGGCACAGAATTTCCACAAGGTGGGGATACTATTTATACTGAAGGAGCCCCTCACATTCCACAGGGGCAGAAAAGTATACCTGACAGTGAAAGTGCTCACAAACATGAAAGAACAGTATTCTTCAACTATTCAAGACAAGTCAGTTACATGCCTTACAGAAGACCAGGACATCCTCAAACAATGGAAGTAAACTGCTAAGAGCTGCACAGACAAAGCCAACAGAAACCCAGCAATGCTGAATGTATCTTGTTAAAGCAAGGATGATGATTACCCTATTCTCCCTGAAGATGTAGTGGCAGCAGTGAAACTGATACAGAAAGGGAAATCAACAGGGTAAGACAACATTCCGGCCTGCAGAACGGATCCAAGCAGGAGGCAGAAGTGTGATCACTGCTCTCAGAACAACCTGCAACAAGATCTGGCAGACTGGGAACAACCTTAGCCATGGAAAAAGGCTTTGGTCGTCACCTTATTCAAGAAAGTCAGGTCATCACCCTATCCAAGAAAAATATCCTTAAGCTGTACCAGAACTATTGCATGATTAGCCTTATCAACCAACCCAGCAGCCATGCCAAAGATCTTCCTGAAAAGACTGAAGCTATAAGCAAAAAATATCATAGCTGAAGAACAAACAGGTTTCAGTGCAGGAAGAACCACCACTGAAAAGATCTTTAATCTCAGAATACTGTGTCAGAAGCAGCTTCAACATCAGCAGGACCTCCATCGTGTCTTCAAATATTTTAAACGGCCTTTGACTGGGTTTGCATGTAGTCTTATGTGCAACTATAAGAAAATATATCAATGTCAACCTGATTAATCATAGAACACCTCTACAGGAAGGTGCAATTTTCATCAATAGCAGCACTGGTGACAGGTTCCAAACGCCAGTCAAAGTTCGGCAGCATTGGTTACTTTCACCACTCTTTTCAACATCTTCCTGAAACGAATTATGCCTGACACACTGAAAGATCATGCAGGAACAGTAAGTGCTGACGGCAGGACAACCACCAGTCTACATTTTACCGAGGATATCGATGGCTTGGCTGGAGGTAACAGGATTTAGCCAAACTGGTGCAGAGGCTCAACGACATTGCAACAGCCTAAGGAATGGGGATCAATGTAAAGAAGACCAAGCTGAAGGCCAACAACACCAATGGCATCAGTACTGACATCAGGGTCTTAGGACAACAACTGTAGACAGTCCACCACTTCAAATAATTGGGACGAAGTGTCATTGACAAAGGCTTCAAACCTGAAGTGCTATCCAGGACTGTACAGACAACAAGCCTCAAGAGACTGAAACCAGTATGGTAAAACAATATCTTTTTCAGCTCTAAAGTAAGACTGATGTGCTCCTTTGTAAAAATAGCAGTGTGGATTTGTTGAAGGGAAAGGAACTATTAGTGCCATATACCTCGTAAGAACTACCACAGAGGTCAATCGAGTTGACTAAAAATTTAGATTTATGCTTTGTTGATTATACCAAGGCTTTTGAACTGATCAACCAGCTAGAAAGGCTCAATATTGGTGGAAAAGATCTAAGAATAATCAGAAATATGTACTGGGAACAAACAGCAGCAATAAGAATAGAAAACGATATCAGCTCTTTCCAAAATATCAAAAGAGGGGTAAGGCAGGGTTGTGTTCTGTCACCAGATTTGTTTTCACTTTACAGCGAAACCTAGAAGAATGCCCTAGGTGGGATAAAGACTGGAGGAAAAATAACAATCATTACGTAGATGACACCGTGTTAATTGCAGAAAAAGAAAAAGACCTACAAAATCTTGTGAATATAATAGAAATAAAATGCAAAACTAAAGGGCTGGAGCTAAACAGCAATAAGTTTAAAGTCATGCTATTCAGTAAAAAAAAAAACAAATCCCCTCATGCAAAATAACAGCTAATGTCACAACACTGAGACAGGTTGATAAGTTTAAATATCCGGTCATCTCACCAGATGGCAGATGCACATTTGAAATAGCCAGCAGAACCGGCCAAGCTAAAGCAACATTCAAGAAAATGAAAAGCATTCTTACCAACAAATGCCTATCATTTAACATCCATAAGAGAGTGCTTGGGTGTTATATAGAAGTGATACTGTTGTACAGATGTGAAGCATGGACAGTCAACACGCAATGTCGGAACAAGATTGAGGCAACTGAAATGTGGTTTTGAAGAAGAATGTTGAGAGTTCCATGAACAGCAATGAAAACAAACAAGAGTCTTGAAGGAGGCAGACACATTGAACATTTATGAAGATCAGGAAAAGACAAGCAACATTCATAGGACATTTTGTAAGGCAAGAGAAATGAGAGCATCTAGTCACAACAGGAAAGCTGGAGGAAAAGAAAGCACCAGGTAGACCCAGGGAGAAAATACTGGACACACTTGCATAGTGGCTGAGGTCAGAGAGGGTGAGAGATGTACAGCCAGCAACAAAGGATAGATTCGTATGGAGGGCTATGATTGCCAAAGCCATACGACAGGGCACATAATGATGAATATGATGATGAGTCACAAGAGGAAAGCTGGAGTGAAAAAGAGCACCAAACAGACCCAGGGCAAAAAATACTGGACTGACTTGCAGAGGGGATGAAGACAGAGAGGGTGGAAGATGTACTTGCAGCAAGAAAAAATAGTACTTGCATTGACAAAAACCAGATCAGTATGGAGGGTCATGATCATGAACGATATGCAGCAGGACACATGATCATGATGACATGAAAACAAATAAACTTTAGTACATACGAGAAGTAATGAAAATAAATTATACTAAAACATCTACTTAATATGTTAACCAATCATGAATAAACTAAAACCATACACAACTTTTTAAAGTTCAAAACCAAGGACTACACCTCTCTCTTACACAACATATGTTATACAAACTCTTCATATGGACACACACAAGAAAAACAAATACATTATGCAAACACATTGACACACACACACACACACACGCACATGCGCACGCACGCACGCACACACACACTCACAACATACATGTACACACACATCGCTCAAACTAAAAACCACAAACACAAAAAGCTGAAAGTGGTGAAAGCCTTCTGCCTTCAAACTGTTGCTACCTGAAGACATAAGTGAGCTTGTAGTCCCATTCTTTATACATTCAGATTCCAGTTCCTGCACACGTTGGGAGAGCTCCTGTAACATATTTGATTTCAGTTTGTTTTTTATACACTTGATCATTTGTACAGCAAAACCTAAAAGGATCATAATCATTATCATCATCTCATGATCAAAACTTTATATATAGTACAATTTGAAACTTAAATGACTGCTTACCTGGGCAGTTGGCATTTGTGTAGAATTCCATGATGTAGTTTATCAGAACAGAGGGATAAGTGAGATGTATGTATTTTACAGGCTAGGTAGAAGATCTGACCACTGTAATCCTTTATAATGTTAGCATCAGTACTGTGTGTCTGCTAGCATTCAATGTGTCATGTTTAAAGTTGCATGCTAGGTGTTTTCTCTATAAGACATCAAATACTGACATCATTTACATGATTTTTAATGAGCATATCTGATGTCCTGTGTGCACAGACACACAAAGGGTTAGGCACTGGCAAGTCAGCAAACATGTTGACCTGGGAGATCAGAAAAATCTCCACCGTTTACTCACCAGGTGGGATTAAACCCAATGTTTCCAACTAGAAGACCAATGCTTATCCACATGACTACTGCATCCGTCAGCATCCACATTTGATAAACAGTTGAAAAACATGCTGAACTGAATCAGAATGTAAATGTCCAGTTGCAGCCAGTTTCCATTCACAAAAGGTCTACAGAAGGAACGGTTTACTGTACTAAACAGTGTTGGACTTTTGATCTATTCTGTGAAAATATCCAGCTTTAAAGATTCTAAATGTATGTTTTTCTAAGTTTGACTTTGGGTTTAATTTTGGTCGCAGTAGCTGGCTGACGGTCTGGTGTCAGCTGCGCCGCATGACAGTCCCTACCGGACGAAGGTGCTCCACAGGAGCACCTATTAATGTCGTTAACTTCATACATTTTTCCTTTGTCCATGGTTGTCCTGGGGAAAACTACGATGGTGTTTCCCCTTGCCTTTCATCGTTTTTTTTTTTTTCAGGGTTAACTCCCTTAGCCTTACTCTCTCCCGAGATGTCCACAAGGCAGTGGAGCTATTTACCCATAGCTTGGGGATCTGGTTCGTGGGCACCAGGGCATATCCACAAGGAGAGCACCGGGTACACCCAGGGAGAAAATGCTGGACGGACTTGCAGAGTGGCTGGGGACGAGAAGGGTGGGGGAGATGCTGGGGGCAACGAGAGATAGAGATAGATGGAAGTCCATGATCACCAACGCCATGCGGCAGGGCACCTGATGATGATGATGATGATGAAATGTATGTTCTAGAAGAACAAGCAGTATGTTTATCTGTACTGCAATTACTTCTGTTTCTTAATGTTGGGTCTGAGTTCATGTTCTACTTGTTACATTCTACTAAACAGTGCTTGTGATCTCAAATTTCTCCTTGCGAAAGCTACATGTACAATGTGAAAATTGATAACTGATACATTTACAGTGTTACCTTCATTTTGTCAGAGTCAATTTTCCACTTTTTCTCATCCTCTTCATAGGCGTGCAGACGTTCCTCCATGACAGAGCGTTGAGTTTCGATTTTCTGACATTTGCGTTCATTGCTTTTGAGTCGTTCAGCCATCTTTTTAATAGTCTCTTCTGCCGATTCCTGTGACAATTATGACCTTGAAATCTTCATCTTATGAACATGGTTCTTGTCAAGGGTTTCACTCAATGCATCATAAACTTTTTAGGAGTTATACACGCTGAGAACTACAAACCATAAAAACAAAAGAACCTGAGAAAAATGAGAACTAATCACTTTGTCAGATGCACACCCCAACTGTAACCAAAACATCAATACTGCATAAACTTAGTTCATCAAAAATAACAACAGATTACAGCATAACATTAGAAATAGGTGTAGAGACACTAAATGATAAACAAATGAATGAAAACAACAACAACAAAACAGGTAAAATCATCTGATGGTGTCCTAGTTGAGGGCCCATTCCATCTGGATAAGGTTTTGGAACTTGTTCAGTGCATCTGCCAGGACATTTGCTTTGCCTGCGATGTGTCATGCACTTAGTAGAATGTCCACATCATGACACCAAATGTAGGAGAGCCTCCATGTGATGGGAGAGGTTCATGGAATGTTCTTCCTCTCCCTTTTCACATAACACATGACCAAGCAAATGACACTGCTGTAGGCTCCAATGCAAACTGCTGGAATGTTCTGCAGGCATGGGAACTGAATAATAAAAAAAACTATGAAAACTAGAGAAGTCTGGAGACTTGCTCCTCTGAGATTTTCTTTTTCCATCAATCAAAATATGGGGCTATCCTGAGCTATTTTTCAGGGTCCAAACAGGTGTGTAATCTGATTTAATTTACATCTTAAAAGTCAAAAAAAGGTAGATTAAGAAATAAGGGTCAGGAGTGGGTAGACATAGATTTATGTAGTAGAAGTGTCTTTTAGATAAAAGGTACTGGCAACAAAAAATATGCTACACATTCTACCCACCTGTATACTCTTGTTTTCTGTCTTGAGTGAAGCCAGCTGATCATGTAACTGCCGGATTTGGTCCTTGTACGACTGCTGTTGAGCCTGATCTTTCTGCATGTGGGCCTCCTGAGAGTGCAACCCTCCATACCAACTCCTCTTTTGGTGGTCAAGACTGGACCTCAAGGTGAACAACTCTGACCTGTGCTGGCTCATCGTGTTCTCCACTTCAACAATCTGGTGGGAAGGAATTGTTAAAATGTTGTGGCTGAATCTTTTTCTAAAGGAAGATTGTTTTACATTGCACGAGGAGAGGGGTAGTGAGTTATCCCGTTTGTGAAAAAGTGGGTAAACACAAATTTATCAGCCGTTTACATAATACTAATTTTTGCCAAATTTGGGTCTCAGGTTCCTTTCAATAATTAGCTGTGAAGCACGTTTGGGTACGGCAATTTTTGGACTCAAAAAATAAAAAAATGAAATACTCCTGGCACTAATTTCTGAGCTTTGTATGGCCAGATCCTAAATATAGACACGTAGAACTTCTAAATATTTAGATGAAACTGGGCTCATACATGTGGAATTTTCAAGTAAATTGTTGTTTAGCTAGTACATTTACCATATCCAGCTAATGCAGAGTGGCACATGATTGCTCTATTTTTGGCTGTAATCTAACCCAGCATTTACCAAGAATTCAACCAAAAGATGCCTTCAGGTGGCGCTCTGCACCACCTAACTGCCCAGGTTGCTCAAGAACCATCCTCTTTTTTCAGACTTTATATGCCAGTTCAGAGAGGACTATCTCAAGAGGAGTCAGGAAGGACGGGCCAAAGAGTTGGATATGGTAAGTGTACTAGTTAAATGGGAATTTAGTTGAAAATTCCTCATTTAGCATCAAATATTCTACCATATCCAACCAATGCAGAATTTAAAGACTGGAAGCAGGAGAGATCTCCAGCTCTGGTCTGTCCACATGTTGTAGGAATCTAAGATGGCATTAGCCAAAATGAATGAGATGGGCGAGACCCTCAGTGGTGGAGACCTGTAGATCTCTGAAGTGTTGATTAATAAAGGTGAATTCCCTGTACCAATAGGCTGTTTCTAGGATATCCCAAATGGACAGGGAGTGATGGAAGGCAGCTGAGGCTGAAAAGGTGGAGTTTGTTGATGCAGGGAAGCTCGGAAAGGGATGATGATGGAGTTTCTTTGTATGCCTTGACGACTGTTTCAGAGAGCCATCGGGATATTGTGGTTGCTACGATGTCTTAAATTAAAGTATCACTCATTAATGGAGATATAGTCTCCACTGAAAGGATCTCAATGAAGCTGAGCAATGTGTCTAAGAGTCCAGAAAGGATACCAGAGATGGAATTCCGGCAAAGGAGAGGTAGGTCTCTGTTGCTATGGAATGTGACATCTTCCTTGGCACATTTATACAATGGAGTTTACTGCAGCAGCAGGAAGTGGCAAGGGCTAGATGGAAGGATATGAGACATGAGAGGAGTTTGAAAAGTGGACGCCTGAGTGCATCTAGGACAAGTGCTAAGTTCCATTTAGGGATCCTAGAGAGGATCATAGCCTCTTAGGCCGATAGGCCTCTAGAGACTTCCCGGAGATGGAGGTCATTGGAGAGCAAAGACCTCCACAGCAGGTGCTAATTAGCATAGGTCGAAGGACTGGTTTGGGCGCGGAGCATGGCCTGTCCCAATGTCAAAAGTCCCCAGGCATGGATCTTTTCAGCCCCACTTTGAGTGGGGGAGAAGGCAGTTGAAGCTTGGCTGGCCCTGACTAGGACGTGAAATGAGAGTCTTTCTGGACCAGCCTGAGGGTCGGAGTCTAAGGCTAGAGGGGAGGGGTGGGGCATGTATGGCAGAGGGCACCCTATGGGGGCCCGGGATGAGAGAAGGCTGGCTGATTGAGAGTCAGATGCCTCATCAAGTTTGTAAGAGGAATGAGGCTCTGACACAGGAGCTGGGCTCAACCATGAGCGAGCCTGCACATCATCTGCACGAGTGTTCTATTGTGCTCTTTAAGGACCACCAGAGCAGCCACCTTACTGTAATGAGAAGACGTAATGTTTGGTCTGCAAGGAACAATTGCAATTTATCAAGATGGCACAAGCCTCGAACTGGGTCGGGACTGTGCCATTTCTCACGATGCAAACGACCCTCATTTTAGTAGTTCTTGAATGAGGCTTATGGTTAGTTTTTGAATGAGGATCAACTGGCTTCTGATCGGAAGATCTAAAGACATGGAGGGGTCTCAGAGAAGTTGATCACCTTGGGAGAAGGAACTATGCTTGAACCATATTTGACAGCTATAGTGGGAGCCTCAGGCAAGAACACAAAGGCGACACATGCTTGAACCACATTTGACAGCTATAGTGGGAGCCTCAGACAGAACACAAAGGTGACACATACAAACAGATGAGAGCAAAGGACAAAACGGACATGCTTATTTGACAATGGGCAGCCAGGGCCAGATTGTAACCCTTGAACAAAAATACTGTAGCATTCAGTAAACCTGAAGTTAGGAGAGAAAGATGTAGGTCAGGGAAGCTAATGTTAAAGTTGGAATATGTGGAAGCAGCACTCACAGTACACTATACTGAGAGTCCCCACCATCCCCACAGGGAGTCCTTGCTACACTACACTACATAATTATAAAATTTATATAATCATAAATACATAGAAGTGAAATGAATTACTGTAAAGTAATTAAATGAAACATTAATGAATAGTAAAAATCTAAATTACAAACATACAAAGGAAAGCTTTCATGGACTGGGAGTGGTCACATGGGTAGAGACAATAACAATGATAATAATAATGATTATCATTTTCTGATGGTAGAAGTTGTTAGCTGGAAGCCAATTTTTCAAACATGCCATTGCTAATACACATATTTGCATGTAACAGCTTGACCTTGAGGTTCACTGACATGCTTCTGTTCTTCCGCACAGGGCGATGCTAATGTTGTCTTTGCTGCTCTTGAGAGGATTTCTTACCAACATGTACAGTTTTAATCATAGATTTCCCTGATGTTTATGGATGAATCTGTCCTAGATTTTGTGCAGATGTGCAAGTATTCAAGGAGTTCCAAATATTTTCCACACGTTTATATTTGGCCAGTAAGCATACTAATACAGTAAAAATAACTACTCAGAGCGACCCTTCTGGTCGCAATGTGCTGCCATTTCATACCATACAGTAATGATGCTAAACTATAACCCTGAATGCCATGAAAGCTAATCACAAGCAAATGGATCACCAGACATTTTTCTATGGCTGATTAAGAATTACACTAATCAGCAAGTGATATCTTTTCACCAACGATCAAAAAAACAAGATTATAAGTGTGGCTTGATCATTCATTTTCTTGTTCGAGAAATATTATTGAAAAGGAACTGCCCTTTTTTCCATTATAATCGAACATCAACAAATGCATTGTACAACCAACTGATTTTGTTTTTAATTTTCCATTAAGCACACACTAAACATGGATATAAGGCTATAATACATGTTCTCTGTCTTAAGCCTATTGTACTCAGTCTGTCTTTAGTTAGACTAACAGGATATGCTATATTTATGACATTTTCTGACTAATTAACTTGGTTATGTATCATTCTTACTTACTTTTCCCATAAATACAATGGGTGTCAGAACAAAACATGAGATCTTTTTACTCTCTCATCGCACATATACAGGGTACAGAGAGGGAGTCATCACCATCATAATCATGTGCCCTGCCGCATGGTGTTGGCAATCATGGTCGTCATATGAATCTATCCTTTGTTGCAACAGATTGTCCCACCTTGTCTGTCTTCATCCATTGCGCAAGTCCATCCAGTATTTTCTCCCTGGGTCTACCAGATGTTCTTTTTCCCTGCAGCTTTCCTGTTGTGACCAGGTGCTCTAATTTCTCTTGCCTCATAAAATATCCTATAAATATTGTTCATCTTTTCCTAATCATCTTCATTCATGTTCTTTTTGTGTCTGCCTCCTTCTAGACTGTCTCATTTGTTTACTTTGCTGTCCATGGAACTCTCAACATTCTTCTTAGAAACCACACTTCAGCTGGCTCAGTCTTGTTCTCACTTTGCGTGTTGACTGTCCACGCTTCACATCTATACAACAATATCAGTTCTATGTAACACTGAGTAATTCTCTTCCTGATGTTAACTGATAGACATGTGTTGGTAAGAACGCTTTTCATTTTCTTCAATGCTGCTTTAGCCTGGCCGATACTGCTGGCTATTTCTAATGTGCATCTGCCCTCTGGTGAGATGACTGTTCCCAGATATTTAGATTTATCAACTTGTCTCAGAGTGGTGCCACATGCTGTTATTTTGCATGAGGGGATTTCCTGATTTTTTTTTTTTTTTTTTACTGATTACAATGATTTTAATCTTCTTGCTGTTTAGCTCCAGCCATTTATTTTCTATTTCTATTATATTCAAAAGATTTTGTAGGTCTTTTTCATTTTCTGCAATTAGAACAGTGTCATCTGCATAACAAAAATTGTTTATCATTTTTCCTCCAACCTTTATTCCAGGGCATTCTTCTAGGTTTCTCATGGTGGTTTCGCTGTAAAGTGAAAACAACTCTGGTGACAGAACACATCTCCGCCTAACCCCTCTTCTGATATTCTGGAAAGAGCCTATGTCATTTTCTGCTCTCACAGCTGCTGTTTGTTCCCAATACATATTCCATATTGTTATTAGATCCTTTCCATCAACATAGTTTTTCCAGTTGGTTGATCAATTCTTCATATCTTAACCAATCGAAAGCCTTGCTATAATCCACTAAACATAAATATAACTCCTTATTCAACACAGCTGATCTTTCTATGAGAGTTCTTAGGATGTATATGGCATTAATAGTTTCTTTCCCTTTGACAAAGCCACACTGTTCTATTATTTCTCTTTTGATTCCATTCCTTGCCCTCACCATGATTATTCTTAACAGGATTTTTGTTACAAGACTCCTCAAGCTGATTGTATGATGGAGCTTGCATTCTATCGCCCCTGCTTTCTTTGAAAGCACAACTAAAATTGATTTCAACAAACAAATTCAACTAGAACCTCAATCATTTCTTAGTAATATTACCTGGTCCAGTTTCATCTTTTTCAATGCTGCTCTAACTTCATCTTTTATTGTGGGTGGTCCTTCAACATTCTCTCTTATGATGTGTTCTTCCTTTCTTTGTCAAAAAGGTCTTTAATGTACTTTGCTCATCTATCTGCTATTTTGTCTTTTTCCATGATAATCATATCATCATTAGTTTTTAATCAACCATTTGATGTGCATGTCTTTTTCCTGTGAGCAATTTCTTCAATGTTTCTGTTCTTAGGATCCGTTTTGTGTGGGTCTTCTATTTCTTTACATTTTGTTTGTAGCCAAGCTTCCTTAGCTTCATAACACCTATGTATCTTTTTGTATTTCTCCTCTCTTCTCTTTGCCCTCCTCTGCTGTTCCATCAAGCCTAAAATTTCTTTTGTCATCCAATTCTTTTTTGCTTTTCTTTCAACTCTAGGGATTTTGTTACAAGCTTCATTTATCAAGTAACTCAACTTTGTCCATTGTTCCTTACTGTCACCAACGTCCTCCAGAGCACTGAGTTTGTTTTGAACATATACCTTAAATTTTGCACAAGTTGATTCATTTGTCTTTAAAAGTCCAAGACTTAGTTCAATGTTACTTTTGGTTTGTTTTCTTCTCTTTAGTTTCAGTCTAAATCTTCCCATTACAGAATTGTGGTCACTGTTATAGTCTGTGCCTGATAATGTTTTTGCTGTCAGTAAAGGATTTCTACATCTTTTATTCATGAGGATGTAATCAATTTGATTTCTTGTACTGTCTCCTGGATTCATCCATGTCCATTTTCCTCTGTTAGGTTAATCAAACCAAGTGTTTCCTATTATGAATTCATTTAATTGTGCCCACTCAACAAGTTTCTCTCCCCTTTCATTTCTTGTACCAAGGCCATGAGGTCCAACTATGTCATCTACTTTTTCCTGTTCCACTTTACCATTAAAATCTCCCATTATTATTGTAATGTCCCGTGGTTTACACTGAGCCTTGACTGTCTCTAATTCTTTACAGAAGTTGTCAATTTCTTCGTCAGTACCTGAAGATGTTGGTGCATATACCTGGATGATCCTGATATCAACTGGCTTGCCATCCAATCTAATAATTATAAAACTCAGTCTTTTATAGCCCAGCATCCTTTGACTTGTTACTGTCCATTATGATGCCCACTCATCTTTCATGTGTTTCTCCAAGACATAATTCTATGCTTGATGATGTTTTCATGCCTGTCCCCTTTCATCTCACCTCTCTAGTCCCAAAATATTTATAATAATAATAATAATAATAGTGAACATTTATGGCGCTTAATCTAAAAAAAAGCCCTAAGCGCTTACAGTAAACACACACACACACGCACACACAACACACGCACACGCACACACACACACACACACACACCCGCACACACACACACACACACACACCCGCACACACACACACACACACACACACACACCCGCACACACACACACACGCGCGCGGGCACAGATTTCAAGGTGGCAGCTGAAGTAAGAGTACAGAACTACAGGCTAGGATTTAAAAAGAGTGGTTTTTAGACTGGACTTAAACGAAGAAAGGGTACAGGTAGAGCGGAGAGGAAAGGGAAGTTTGTTCCAAATAGAGGGGGCCTGATAAGAAAAAGCACGTTCACCAAGAGTTTTGTTGCGGAAGCGTGGGATTCTAAGTAGGTGGGCATCAGTAGAAGAGCGTAGCTCTCTGGAGGGAATGTAAACAGTCAGGAGATCAGAAAGATAGGGGGGAGCTAGACCAGCCAGAGACTTATGGCATAGGAGGGAAAGTTTATAGTCAATACGCTTTCGAACAGGAAGCCAATGTAGAGTTCGAAGCAGAGGGGAAACATGAGTTGACCTTGGGCATTTCCGTACAAGGCGAGCAGCGTTATTTTGAACTTTTTGCAATTTGGATAAGAGTGTTTGGGGGCAGCCAGCAAGAAGCGAGTTACAGTAGTCGAGTCTGGAAAGAATGAGTGCAGAAATGAGAGTTATAGTGCTTTCTTCAGATAGAAGATGACGCACAGAACTGATCCGTCGAAGTTCTAAGTAACAAGCACGACAGACAGAGGATACCTGGCTGTGGAAGGAAAGAGTTTGGTCCAGTACAACTCCAAGATTACGCACGGATGTGGAAGTGTGGATTACCGAGTCTTCAAGCTGGATGGAAACAGGGATAGGCACAGTAGACAGAAGTCGCTTTGATGCAATAAATATAAATTCTGTTTTGTCATTATTCAGCTGGAGTTTGTTGCATGTCATCCAAGACTTTATGTCAGAAATGCAGAGCTGTGTGCGTTGAATTATAGAAGGGATAGTGGAAGGATGGCCAGACATGTAGATTTGGTTGTCATCAGAAAAACAGTGATGGGATATGTGATGATGGGCTACAATGTCAGAGATGGGCTGAGTGTACAAAATAAAGAGAATAGGGCCTAAGACAGAGCCCTGAGGAACACCGTACTTCAAGATGGTAGGATTAGAAGAGACACCATTTATGGAGACAACTTGTACACGACCAGAAAGGTAGGATTGAAACCATGACAGAGCAATGCCAGAGATACCAAAAATATTCTGAAGTCGAGAAAGAAGAGTATTGTGATCAATAGTGTCGAAGGCAGAAGAGAGATCAAGAAGAGAGAGAAGGGACACCTGACCATTGTCTAGAGTAGATAGCAGATCATTCACAATCTTCAAAAGAGCAGTCTCTGTACTATGACCAGAGCGATAGGCAGATTGCAAAGGATAGAGAAGGCTGTTGCAATCCAGGTGTTCCTGGAGTTGGAGAAGTGCGATCTTTTCAATAATCTTAGAAAGAAAGGACAGATTGGAAACAGGACGGTAGTTTTTCAGGTTTTCAGGATCAAGGGAGGGTTTCTTTAGAAGAGGTTGAACAATAGCTGTCTTGAGAATAGAAGGAAAACATCCAGAAGTGAGAGAGTCATTTACAATGACAGTGATGTAGGGAAGCAAATCGTGAATCAATTGGGATAAAAGAACAGATGGAAGAGGATCAAGTGCACATGTCTTTATGGTAGTTTTATGAATAACTTCACTGACAACAGCTTCAGTCACAGGCTTAAATTCATTAAACAGGTTTCCAGTGAAAGAGTCATAGGGAACATCTGGTAACATTGCTGACTGAGAGTCGAGGCTTGAACGAAGATCTTCAATTTTGTTACTAAAAAAGTCACAAAATTTCTGTGGTAGATTAGAGGGATAGACAGGCGAAGGAAGTGGGGATGATTTTATTCTCCCCATGAATGCATTGGTGACCTTGAACAGTTGTTTTGTTGTAGTACATGCAGTGATTTTTGAATTATAATATGCTGACTTGGCTTGTTGTACTAAGGTATTTACTAAATTGTTAGCAGCACGCATTATCTGTTTATGTTAAACCTTTCCATCTCTATCCTGACATTTCCTAATTTTCCTTTTTGCAGTAATGTTTTTACATTCCAGGGCCTGCTAGGGTTAATACCTTGTTCTGAAGCCGGCCATTTTCTGCCTCCATGCACTTGGCAATGTGAATTTGTTTGTCCACCTCCTTCTCCAGCTGTCGCACAGTCTTATTCTTCTGTGTCTCCAGCTCTGACAACTGTCGTTGCAGGCTTTCTGTCCGCTGGGCTGACACTGTCAGCTGCTCCTGAAACAGTGAACAAGATTTACTTCTGTATGTACAGCCAACTCAGGTCCTGTGTGTTGACAGAAGCAGACAGGTGAATAGAAGAGGGTTAGAAAGTAAGACAAATAAATAGAGTGGAGAGAGGAATGTTTGAAGGTAGAAAGAATTATAATTTCCTAATCCTGTAAGCAACATGGTCATTAAAGGGACTAATGGGACACGGCAGCTGACAGGAGTATCCATCTCTGTCATTGGGGTGCAGTAATAAGCAATTCAGGCATGCTGTTTAGTCTTTTATATTTGCTACCCAGCTCTTCTTCTTTCAACCTGGGGAAATGCCACCTTAAATGGCAGCAGTAGCATCCGTCAATCGGAATCAACTATGAATGATGTGTCCTAGTGTCATGTCGAATCGAGCTGACACCTCTCGAGCAGCATCAGCTGTGGCTGATTAAGTCGATGTGGGAAAAGTAGCCACGGCTGCTCTTTCTGTTCCCTTTAGCTGCGAGGAAACTCCCCGTACCCGTGGAGGAATGTGTTATCTTGACCCAGCCCGCCTGCCTGGTGCCCAGCACGCTGGCCAGTTGTAAGACGGTTGTAAGATTAGCGCGTGCCAGTACCGCACAAGACTGCTGCCGCGCTTTCGCGAATCACACTCATATGCGGCATTCCCACCCAATGCACAGGTGCTTAGCCAGACAAAAAATCACTTGGTTCACACTTTCGTTGGTTTTTTTCCTTAATGTGCTTACAGTTATACAACATGCATAGAAATGAATAGAGAAGAAATTTCTGAACAAAAAAAGACCAAACATGCACTACAAAAAGTTGCATGCACAGCAAAGAGATTGTGTTGAATGTGAGTGTTCGAAGCAGTACTAATCATAAAACATACACAATTAAAAAAGCAAATGAAGTTTTAAACTTCCTTTTCACAGAGATGTGACTTTCCATGTATAGTTTGTTCACACAGTGACACACTATCAGTCTGCATGCCATTCCACTCACCCAAAGGCGTGAGTTATTCCCACGGTTCCGAGCAGGCCAGCGTTAGTTACTCCACTGACAGGGGAAAGAGAGACACAGATATGGGCCAGACTGTGCTTGTTCTGTGTTTCACTGCTGTTTGTTTTGGCCTTCCTGATCGTTTTACTGGTCTGCCACCTTTTCTTTGTTCACAAAACTGTGAATGCACAGAGCAGTCACTAATCTGAAGTGACTGATCATATGGAACCCACAGGGCTGCCGAGTTTTATATGTCCCTTTGAGCATTTTGAAGTGTTGTCACAGGTGTATTGCTTGAGCTTTGTTTTTTTAAATTGATCAGTCTGGAGTGACATTTTTTAGAGTGTTTCTGAATGTCTTCTCTGTCTGACCGAAGGTTTATATTGTAAAACGCCTTTAGTTCAGTGTCTATATTTCTGCAAAATTTTACACTAGTTTCTGCTGTTCTTTTTGAGCACCCACCACACACTCTTCACAATAAATGTAATCTTTTTAAATGCAACGGCTTTGAATGTTCTGTCTCCATATTGTTTTGATTAGACACAAACAAATCACATACTAAATTAGTAGCACACCATGAAACCACCCTAATATATAAATGATGAAAAAACATGTGTGCACACAAACCGATTTGTTCTGTTAATCCTTTTGTGTATACATTAACACACAAAGTTCATATTTTCTGTAAAAAGTAGATAAACCAGGCACCACAAACAAATAACTCAGCAAACTAGACCGCACAGAACAAAAGAAGTCTTTTGTCTAATTGTGTGCACACTTCTTTTGCCCCAACAAAGTTTGAGGCGGACACTGCATGTAGAAAGAAACTCTAGGGAAAGCTAGACAACAGAAGGTCTTCAGAGAAGTAACCCTCTTTAGACAAGTGTTTCGGTCCTGAACTCCTTACACTCTCGGGGGGCCGGGCCACATCCAGGTCATGACTCCTGGATGCCCTTCTGCTTTTTTTTTTTTTTTTTTCTTCCCCCACACCGGGGAGCGAACCTGGGCGATTCTGCGCTTCAGAACTGCGGTACGCGGTTTTACCAATGTGCTAACGGGCACACATCATCTGTAGGGAATTTAATCCTTATGAAGTTCACTTTTGGTTCCTCCTTGCCCAGATCCAGCTTGAGCTCCTTTCTGCTGCCTCTGCCATCGCTTTAAGGGCTCTAGTCCTCTTCTTCCCAGAAATGGCGAGTTGTTTCATGAGATCATAAGCGGAGGTGCCCACAAACCCTCTTGCCCCGACCTCTATGGCGAAGATTTTGACCCGCAGACCTGCTTTCTTCAGGGTGCTGGCAAGACCGGCGTATTTTTCGATCTTGTAGATATGTGCTTCTTCCATTCTGCTTTCGTATGGCACAGTGAGTTCTATCAGAATCACTTGTTTCGAGGAGTCAGAGTGGAGAGCGATGTCTGGTCTCATGCCTGTCTAGCTGATGACATCTGGGTAATTTCTCCACTCTGGGAGGTCTGCTGTACACTCCCAGTCGACTGCTCCATCCAGAAGACCCTTTGGCAATGTGCTGGTTGTCATAGCAATTTCGGGCCAGACCTGTTTTCCTCCTGCTTTGTAGAACGTTGTCATAGCAATTGGTGCGTTTGGGGTCATGGTTTTTTCGATAACCACGTCTGTGATCACTTTCAGAACTTGGTTGTGCCTCCATGTATACCTTCCTTGGGCTAGCGCTACTTTGCAAGAGCTTAGGACATGTTCCACTGTTTGTTTCTTCTGACAGAGCGGACATGCTGGGTCATCTGATTTCCCCCATTTCACTAAGTTTGCATTCGAGGGGAGCAGGTCATATACAGATCTGAGGAGGAAGCTTATCCTTAGAGGAGCCATGTGCCACATATCGTTCCAGCTGAGACTTCTTTGGAGTGCACTGTCCCATGTTGTCCATTGCCCCTGTTGACCTTGCTGGACTGCCTTCTGCACTCTTTTGACATCTTCTTCTTTCTTCAACTCCTATATGATCATGTCTCTTTTTTCCTTCCTTTTGGCTTTGGACCACCACTGCATTTTTGTTGCTCCCAGTCCCTGTCTGTTGGTTTGCATGTGTCCAATTATTTCTTTGATGCTGAGGTTTCTCTTGGCATTGTTTACAGCCTCTTGGACTTTCCATTTTTTGTCAGTTCTCAGCTTTGGCTGAACTGATCTCACGATATTGTCTTCCGATTCCTCCAGCATGCTCAACAGTCTTGCTTTTCCAACTTTGTATTCCTCCACTATGGATTTGAGAGGTAGCTTCAGCATTGCTTGATGACAGTAGAATGCAACATCAGTGAGACCAGGTGGGACACCGAGCCATTTTCTTGTGTATTTGTTGATTTTGGCTTCCATTGCTTCCACTGTGCTGGTGCAAATGTCATAGATTAGCAGTGGCCACAGCAGCTTTGGTATCAGCATGAACTGTAGACACCAGACTTTGTATACTATTTGCCTGGCAGTCCGCAGTTATCTATTTTCTTCAGGCCTTCTTCTGCTGTTTGCTTGGTTTCACATCCCCTTTGTGTGTCTTTCAGGGAGTCATCATACCATCTTCCGAGACTTTTTACTGGCTCTTCTGTGACAGTGGGGATGGCTTGGTTGGCTACCATGAATTTGACTGAATCTGCCACTTTTCCTTTTCGCAGTGAGAGACTTCGGGATTTCTTTGGTTTGAACCTCATTCTTGAAGAGGCCACCAGCTCATCCAGCTGCTTTAAGATTTGGTGTGTCTCTTCCTCATCCGTGGACAAGACTGTTGTGTCATCCATGAAAGCTTTCAGAGGAGGCATCTGGTATCCATCTCCCAGATTCACTGGACCTGAATTCTTCATTGCAGCTTTCAAGATGACTTCCACTGCCAACAGAACAGTATGGGAGAGATTGCACAGCCCATTGCAATGCCCACCTCTAGGTCTATCCAGTCCGTGGTGTATTCTTTGGTAGAGAACCGCATTGAGAACCCTTGGAAATACTTCCTCAGCATTGTTCGGATGTTTTCTGGGATGTGATACATTTCAAGAGCCAGCTGGATCATATCGTGTGGAACTGATCCATATGCATTCGCCAGATCAAGCCAAACTACGTCAATGTCTCTCTTCTCTGTTCTTGCTTTTTGGATGGCATCCCAAATCAACGTGACATGTTCCAAGCATCCAGGCATTCCTGGTATGCCTCCCTTTTGGACTGACATATCCAGATACTTGTTTTCAGTCAGGTATTTTGTCAATCTTGCTGCCATAACAGAGAAGAAGATTTTCCCCTCGACGTTCAGAAGTGATATTGGCCTGAACTGGTTGATGCTGCTGGAGTTCTGCTCCTTCGGAATGTACACTCCTTCAGCTCTCATCCATTGGTCGCTGATCTTCTGGTTCCTCCATGTTGATCGAATCATCTTGTGGAGCCACTCGAGCACTTTTGGGCATTTCTTGTAGAGCAGGTATGGTATTCCGTTTGGTCCAGGTGCTGACTTGGCTCTGGCTTTCTTTACTACGTTCTTCACTTCATCCAGTGTTGGTGGTTTGTTATTGAATTTTCCTTCTGGCGCTGCAGGCCAAACCAGATTCTGGATTTCAAGTGGTGCCTCGCGCTGAGAATCGAAATATGTTTCCCTGAGATGCTGCTCTAGGGTTTCCTTGCCCACTGTGAGAGTCCCTGATTTGGGTTGTTCAAACAGCTTTCTTGCAAAGTCAAAGGGATCTTTGAAGAAACGATCTTGAGTCTTCTTCTTTTTGCTCTTTCTTCGCCTTGCTGATTCCACTTTGCTGAGAGCATTGTGTTTGGCTTTCAGATCTTTCCAGAGTTCCAGGAGCCCTTGCTTCTCGAATTCTGAGGCAGTTTTCATTCGCTTTTTAAGCTTCCTTTTCTCCCCCCGGATGCTCTCCATCTGTTGCTGTCTTCTGGATTTCTGGGGAGGCGTTTTTGTCTTTGGCTGCTTCACTCCATAAGTGTCCCTGCAGATAGAGTATATGATGTCTCCGTATGTGTCAAGTTTGTGTTCCAGCGTACTGTTCCCTATTAGCGCATTCAGCTTAAGGACAAGTTCCTCATCTAATTTCTCCCATTGTTCTTTTGCACCGGCAGGGGCAAATTGAGTTTTTCACGTTTGGCGTTAAGAGCTTGTGCAAAATCCGCACCAGAACCATCAGCGTGGATGTCCTTGGCACTATGGTTTAAATCCTGGCCTTGGTCATCCAACGTCTCACCTGCTATCGCAGTGCGCTGCTGCTGGTTCGTATGAGTCTTCAAACAGCCCATTTTTGTCCTGTGGATCTTCATGCCGCATTTGGTGGTGAATCTCCTTCCACACGCACACGGAAATTCCATCTGGTCATTAATCATGATCCGTTGTGCGTTTCCAGTCGTGATGGAGTCAGTGCCGATGGATTCATCATTCTCTCCCCCTTTCGGTGAATCCTGGGAGCATCTTTCATTTATAGAACTCATGGCATGTTATCAAAGGCAAGGTGGGAAGCCAACCCACAAAGCCCGCAGATCTAGTCTTTCCCAGTGTCCTTCGGTCTTTCCCGAATGTCCTCCGAACTATTCCCGGAAGTCAATGGATTGACCATGTGCAGGTAGAAAGAAACTCTAGGGAGAGCTAGACAACAGAAGTCTTCAGAGAAAGTAACCCCCTTTAGACAAGTGTTTCGGCCGTGAACTCCTTACACTCTCAGGGGGCCGGGCCACATCCAGGTCATGACTCCTGGATGCCCTTCTGCTGTTGTCTATTTTTTTTTTTTTTTTTTTGCTTTTGTATTAAGTGCATGGAATGTGTTAGTTTAACAGATGACATTGAAGCGATTCCAGCCTAGTGCCTGCAAGCAGGCACCAGTGCCAGAGATAAGAGCTGGGGAAAGAGAAGGGGGGGGGGTCAGGCGGTGTAGGTATGAGCCAACCAGGCCTGCCTAAGCGGTGAGAAATGGCAGCAATCGTAAAGCCGTGTAGCCTCTGCGACACTGGATGCATGTATGGATGCTGGCTATGGAATTGCCTTCACCAGAGCTTACTTTCTGCCTGACTCTTTTCCTCAGCTAAGGTCTGGATCCTCTTTTCTCCCAACCTGAGCAGACTGTGCCATCTCATGTGGTAGGCTGCTGTGTCTTCCCAGCTCATTGTCTTGATGTCCAGAGCTTTCATATCGTGCTTGCAGGCGTCTTTGTATCGTAGCTGGGGACAGCATTATACAGATCTCTTGCCAGAGACTAGTTCACCATAAAGGATATCCTTTGGGATACATCCATCTTCCATCCGCGATGTCTGAGTAGTGTGTGCTGTGCATGGTGGAGAGACCAGCGCATGCCAGGACCTGGGTGTTTGGTATTTTGTTGCTCCATTTGATGCTGAGGATGCGGGGAGGCAGCGCAAGTAAAAACTGTTTAGCTTTCACTCTTGTTTGGCATATGTTGTCCATGTTTCATTGCCATACTGTAGTGTGCTGATGATGAAGACGTTGTACACTACCTTGGTCGAAGTTGTCAACTTGGGTTTTGCGTCAAGTTTGCCTGAGGTTGCTGCAGCCATGCCAATGCGCTTGTTGATCTCGGCACTGATGGACAAATTGTTGCTGATGATGGAATCTGAGGTATGTGAACTGGGGACGACATCAAGTTTGTAGTTGTCGATGGTGACGATAGATGAGTGTCCACGTCTTGTCTCAGCACGTTTGTCTTTTTCAGGCTGATGGTCAAACCAAAGCCTTTGCAGGTTTGGGAAAATCTGCTATGAGGCATTGGAGTTGTTGCTTTGTGCGTGAGGTAACAGCACATCATCAGCAAAGAGCAGGTCTCTGATAACAGTCTCGTGCACTTTTGTCTTTGCTTTTAGTCTTGCGAGACTGAATAGTTGCCTGTCAGATCTGGTGCGTTGGAACACTCCTTTCGTTGTAGTCCCAAAAGCATGCTTAAAGAGCATGGAGAAGAAGATGCTGAACTGGGTGGAAGTGAGGACACAACCTTGTCTGACACCGCTTTTGATGTCAAAGGGTACAGACATGCTGCCATCGTACTGGATGGTTGCCTTCATATCGTCGTGGAATGATCTGTTCAGGCTGTGCGGCTTTGGGGGCATCCTATTTTCAGGAGAATGTTTAACAGTCCATCCATTCCTGCTGAATAGGTCAAAGGCTTTGGTCAGGTCGATGAAGGTGATGTAGAGGGGCTTTTGCTGTTCTTTGCATCTCTCCTGTAGTAATGAAGGGAAAAATCATGTCCTCTGTGGAGCTTTCTGATCAGAAGGCACACTGGGACTCGGGGACGATATGCTCAGTTAGCTTTTGGCAATGAGCCAACAACTCGGGCGTACAGTTTGTCCATGATGCTCAGTAGGGAAATACCCCTACAGTTGTTGCTGTCACTTCTGTTTCCCTTGTTCTTATAGAGGGTGACGATCTTGGCATCTCTCCTGTCTAGTGGTACTGTTCCTTCTCTCCAACACTCACAGATGACGTCATGTAGAGGCTGCAGGAGGGTGTACTTGTATTGCTTGATGAGGTCTAAAGGGATGCCATCATTACCAGGTGCTTTCCCATGGGCCAAGCTGTTAATTGCATTTTGGTGTACTTGTAGTGTTGGTTTAGCATCTAGCTCTTCCATGATGGGCAGAGGTTCGATGGCATTGAGGGCTGAGGTGGCAATGAAGTTGTCCCTGGAGTACAGCTCTGAGTAGTGTTCCACCCATCTCTCCATCTGCTTGCCTTTGTCAGTGATCACTTCCCCACTGATGGATCTGAGGGGGGCTGTTCTGCTCTATGTTGGACCAAGAGCTTTCCTGATGCCCTCGTACATACTACTTATGTTGCCTGTAGCTGCTGCTGTCTGGATGTCATCACTGAGCTGTTACAAGTATTCGTTGGCACATCTTAATGTCTGCTGCACTTTGCCCCTGGCAGCTCTGAGTGCTTGTAGGGATTTCTCTTTTGCAGAGCGCTTGTATTCAGCAAGGGCAGCATGCTTTGTTTCAATAATGGGGTCATCTCACTGAACTTGGCTTCAAACCAGTCATTGTTCTTGAAGGTCTTCCTCCCAAAGGTACGTAGGGCTGTTTTCTGAATGGTCTCCAGGGGGTGGTCACATTTCTCAGAGGCAGAGTTGTGCGGTTGGTCTATGGACAGAGCACCTCTGAAAGACTTGGCAAATTCCTCATCTTGAGAGGTGTCAATGCGAGGCTTTCTCTCTTGTTTGGTACAGTGGAGCTTCTTAAGTTGTAGCCTGATCTTGCAACACAGTAGTGAGTGTCCAGTTGATGCCAATGTTTTGATCGAGGATGTCTCCCTCCATGACACATTGTGTTGAGGCTTCATCTAGAAGTAAGAGTTGGTCATGCAGAGGCCATGACAGGAACAAAACTCCAGGAGGCGCTGCCTATTTTCACTGATTCTGCCAACTCGAAACGTCTAAAGCAGGAAGGACAAGAGTCATGATTGGCACCCACTCTGGCATTGAAGTCGCCAAGGAGGACAAGTGTTCTTTGCTAGGGATATTCTTGAAAATCACTGAGGGTAGCATAGAACTCGTCCTTTGCATATAGTGTAGAGTGACTGGGTCATCAGATGTGTGGAGATGGATAGTCAGCATGCGTTCAGATCCCTTGTCACCTCGATCAACCATTTTCAGCAGAGTTCCTGACTTCAGATCCAACTCCGTGTTCTCTGTGCTATGCTCCTGAGCACTCTTTCCTTGCCAGAACAAGGTGTAGTCTTTCTCTTTAAGCGTGTCTGAGTCAGCTAGGTGTATTTCTTGCAAGGCGGCTATGTCTACCTGTAGTCTCAGGAGCTTGGAGGTTCTCAGGTAGCCCTGTTGTCATTGTACGGACATTCCAACACCCCAGTCCGAGAGCTGGCCTCTTTTGTTTTATGTTTGGTTTTCTTTCTTTTTTGCCTGCTGCTGGTCTTGCAGTCTGCTTGCCGGTGTTTTCCTAATTTCCAAGCACCCAATGGAGAAGGCAGACTGTGGCGGGACAGCACCTATTTGGCTGGGGGCTGCCCAACTTAGGTGGGCGGTAGCTGTCCACTGAGATCTGAAAAATCTCTCCCACAGACGGAAGCAGCCTCAAGAGCTACACTCTACACCAATTGAGCTATAGCTTATAATCAGTAGACTGCTGCTTCCGGTATTGTTTCAACACGAGACGAAGCTGGAGTACCTCTCCATGGTAAGAAAGAATGATATATAAGCATTATCTTGGTGTTGGTCTTGTCTTTTGTACAGCTAAAAAGGTTGTCAATTTAGTGTGGAGGATGAAATCTATTGTTCTTTCCAGATCCTGCTGTGACCCATGTAGCCCAACATAAAACGAAGTGTTCTCTGGCCAGATGGCCCTCTTTACAGCGCTGTAGCCTGGACTCATCTGGAGAAAGTGCTCTGCTGTATTGCTCCCCTCCTAACCACCTATGTGGTTAGTTTACCAATCATATCTGAAGAATTTTCCATTCTTCTCCACACACACATGCGTTTTCTTCCCTCCATTCCCCCAAATACATAATTGATATGCTTTCAGTGATTATCTCAGCCATCAATGAGTGTACATCACTATGATGATCATAGGCAATCTGGCAGTCTTACCTTGATGTGGTTAGTCTCTGCCTGCAGATCGGTGATGTGCTGCAGACTTTGCTGCCTCTCCCTGTCCAATGTATTCTGTAGGGCTAGCACCTCGCTCTGGTTTTCTTCTATCACCCTCTCAACCTCCTCTTCTTTCTCCTGTTGCTCTGCTGCCAACAGCTCTTCAAGCTCACGGCATCGCTCTGCCAACTGTGTCTGTAACAAGACATATTTGTGTGAATACAGAATCACTGCACCTGTAACACAGCATTTTCATATTAACATAGAATTAGAGTTTTACTTTCTGTCATGAAGGTAATAGTATTTCCTGTCTTTTTTTTTTGTAAAGGGAAACAATTTTAAAACTAGTATAATCACCAATGAATGCAAGGGCTTGAAACTTATATACACACTACCTGAAATCTGCATTGAATTATTGAGAACAGGGTTGGATGGCTAAGATGTGTGTATGTTATTATTAAGATGTATGTATATCATTATTTGCGATGGATTTTGAAGTACAAAATGTATTTCCTTCCCTATGAATCTCGTTTTCCTATTATGTCTAATAAAAGCTTGAATATTACATTTGGAGAAATATATATGAAGAGGTTCTTTACGGTGTCTGCTGTACAGTGCTTACGTGTCACAATGTGTAAGTCCAAGTATTCAATAAGAAGGTATTTGATGCGGAGTGCTCATCACACATATGCACCATAGCATGTCTTCAGTTTGTACTTTGGGTGAAAAAGTACAAACTGAAGACATGCTATGGTGCATATGTGTGAACAAACTTGAATACGAATGCATAAACATAATGAAGTGCAAAGAAACATACATAAAACTAAAGCAATCCTACTGTATACTGAAAATGTCACTAAGCAGTTCACAGGAGGGAAGACCAAAACTGAACTGGTGCAGCAGACACTTGTCAGAGACCGGAACTGGTGAATAGATACTGGAGAGATGCCCTCAGACCGTCTGCCATCTGAGCCCATTGAACCACTCTTGCTGCCTCCATCAACCGCATGATGCAAGAGCGTCTGAGTATGACTCTGAGTGAGTTCATATGTCTTGGACTAAAAATGCAATTAATGTGTGGACCCAATTACCAATCCTAACTGACAGAAAGTACATAAGGCTTTATGGAAAATATACATGTGAATGAACAAACAAGGAAAAAAATAAGAAAAAAATGACACAAAGATGAGAAAGCAAAGGAGCAAGGCAAAAAAAAGAGTGACAGAAAAGAGGAAATTTCTGGCGCACAATTTACAAAAGGTGGTGATATCATTATGTTGAAAGTACCCACAAGTAATTCTGTAGTGCAGGGCCAGAAAGTCCCAGATAAATTTTATTTTTTCTGTGGACAAGTAGTGGGGAAAAATCTACTTATCCCCCCAAATTTCTACATGCCTTCGCTGAGTAAAGACACGGTTAACAAAGGTAACTATTGATAATGCAATCACAAGTCAGCAAACAGAATTATAAGTCACAGGAAAAAAGAATGTAACCTGTACTCATAGTCAAAGTAACAAGAACTGCATCTTACACACTGACACAGGACCCAGACAGAAATGTTTGCAAGTCAGCGGTTTTTTCTTCAAAACCTAAGAATCCAACTCCGCACTAAACCAAACAATCTGCACATGCTGACATGTTTGTTTGTAGAATCGCCTTAGTTTCTATCAGATGACACTAAAGGAAGACAAAAGGAAAAGGAAGACATGGGAGGGGGTAATGTGAAGGTAAAAAGGAGAGGAAGTTAAAAACTGGTTGCAAAGAGACATGTGGTGAGAGCATTTCCACTTGTCCACTTGAACACTTAGTTCTCTCGGACAATCGGACAGGTGCATTGGTAATGGTACTGAACATCACACATGAGTGAGAAGCACAATGAGGACAACAAAAGTGGAAGACAAAGGAACATAGCCTTCCAGTTCCACTGTCCCCTAAAACACCACCATTCTGTAGAATGAAGCAAGAAATATAAATCGAAAATAGAAGATACTGCAAATGACATGCGAGTCCGCGACTAGTGAAAGGGCAACTGTGTCAAATCTGATAATTCCCAAATGTCCACGGACCAAAAATTAAAACTGTCACTGTGGAACCACTGTGTGGGTCTTTGGGACTGGGCCCAACCATTGGGCGAATTAACGCATTCTTCTGGAAACAGTAAAGGTTAACTCCACAATCAAACTCACCTTGTGGCGTTTGAGTGTGGTTTTGCAAACCAGTATGAAGTCGGGGTGGGATCAGGACAGAGAATGCTAGATTTTGTAAGATTGAACATGCAAAAGGCACAGGCAGATCAGGCAAGGAAGGGAAAGTAAAGACTCAAAAGAACAGACAGACATCTATTTCACTCAATATTGTGTATTTTAAAAAGAACTTATTCCATACACTGATAAAGATCAAGGGTGAGGCGCCTGATCCCATCCCGACTTCACACTGGTCTGCAAAATCCCATTCAAACGTCACAAGTTGAGCTCATTTGATTGTGGAGTTTTGCTTCCCAGAATTCTGTCAGGAATCTGGATCATGCGAGATTTGAAAGACCTGCGTCTATTCACTTCTATTCCCTTGAAGGACAGCTTTGTCAACGTGACCCTGTGTGACTACAGGCTTGTGGCAATACACAACTGAAGACTTTCATGTTCTAGGCAGTAGCTTTCAGAATTGTCTTTAACCCTTTCAACCCTAAGTACTTCTAGACCTCTGATACCCTCAACCCTGAGTATTTTTAGAGAAATTCTAGCGAAAACCGGTGTCTCAGAATAAATCCTTCTAATGCTTAAAAATTTGCCAGGAAGAAAGTATAGGGTGTCTGGAATTCGGTAATATAAACAGGATGTGGCAGAGGAGAGTAGGTGTCGGTAGGTCGCATACCGCACGCCAGCACCATACCAGGCCAGGTCAACCGGACATGTCAGGCTGCTCCAGCGGCCTGCCGGGTCCAGAGGTATTAATCGCATTGGCCGCTGCATCGGCCAGTCGGGTTCAAAGGGTTAATGGGACATTACCCCAATCTTTGATGCAGCACTGAACTGATAGAATGAGGTGTGAAAACAGTCACGTCTATGCCAGCTTTTGATAAGCATTAAGTAGATCTCTTCATCCACAGTCTTAATGTGTCTCAGGAGATGCTTCTATGACTCGTATGAGGGTTCCACTAGGTAACAAGGAGTCTGTTTCAGACTTTCATAATACTTCTGAACACTTGAGGTATGCCTGTAGGTGTAACAGGGAAAATGCATCTGTCACTAGTGTCAGATGGATAGGCTGCTAAGGACAGTTCCTGCTGATGTCATGTAGGTATTTGAAGTTTTGATCAAATGTCCAATCCTAAATTTAACCTCTCTTTAACTCCAAGGCATGCTGTGAGTATATCAGCCAGGCAGTCCGATTCCATTGTCCTGATATTAACATAACAACACTGACTTCAGTGATGACTGGGGGAGGACAGGTATCTAGCAGGAGACCACTGCCTAAGAACCAAAGATCTGTACATATCAAGTAACCCCAGTGCCTAATAAAGTAAACTTCAGTTTGAAGATCTTTCATAATCTTTGCAGACAAAAGAGTGGGAGCCTGCACACCTACCATCATTCAGAGAGAATAGAAACAGAGCTTGTGGTTACATTCAAGACATATAACCTTTGCCTTTTTGGAAGACAAACAGTGAGAAAATTCAATAATGCTGATGGAGACATAGAAAGGTGATTTTTATCCCGATCATAACAGATAGTTAATCATCCTTGAAACAAGTGTTGTAACTCTTCCTTGTCCCTGATCTCCGAGTTGATATGATAAATATTGTGGTCTCTTTTCGAAGTTCCTGTGCCTGCAAACCCTCCTTGCATTTTGATAATTTATAGATGATCGCCAAATTTTATTCCGGAGCTGAAGAAGTTCGTCTGTTCTTGACTGGGTTTCTGAGGTAGAAGCATTAGGTACTCTGCCAGAACATGAAGAATTTCGGTGTGTCAAGGTTGGGTTGGTCACAATGACAATACATCCGATGTTCTATAGTTACAGAAGTCTTTGAGATAAAACTCAAAGGAAGAAAGCAAAAGCTGAAGAAATGTCTTCAACTGAGGCTAAATGCACCAGCAGTCCATGTTTTAAGTCTAGTTTTCAAGACACATCTTTTGGCATCTTATTATTTCATTCAGATGTGAACAGGTCAGCTGAGCACGAGTTTTTGCATAGTATTCATAACATCAGAGTCTATGCTCCACTGTAACGTTAAAGCAGTAGCTGACATAAAGCTGACTTGTAAGCACCAAGTCAACTTTCCCTGGTAATTTTATTATACTTGGGTTTTATGTTGCCCATTTTATTATCATCACAGGTGACAGTTTTGCTATTGTCAGAAAACATTTTAATATGAGCAGTTTGGTCTTCCCTGTCTAGGAATTTTGAATGTGAAGATAGCGCTTTGAATTCAAAGGCAATAAGTGAATTCTCCCCATTCGTCTGCTGACCATGTGCCTGTGTGTTATTGTTCACTCCCTCCCTTTTCTTTCAACAATGATTGTGAGTTCATTCCAAGTTATGGGAGTTGGATATGTGGAACCATTCTTGAATCCATCATGCAATATCTTCTTTATGTAAGTCTGTGAGCTGCACGCAGCCTTCAAGGTTTCCACTGTATTCAGAGACTATTTCATTTTTCAGCTTCAAGACGGTTCTAAAAAAGTGAAGTAATCCATAGATCAAGCTGTGCAGCCACAAGCTTCAATAAGTCTTCCAGCTTTCTCTTCAGTGATAGCAATAGTCATGGGTACAGAATCCAATTACTCTGAAAATTCAGATACTTATGTGTGTTTCTGGTTTAAATGCTGATGTCACAGGGTGGAAGGTGAAATCCAGTTAATAGATAATAACATGTACTGCATGTATTTAGAAGTTCATATCAGTCACCCTGTATCAAGACATCATGAGGTCAACACGTAAAAAATAGGTTTCGTTTCATTAAACTGACAATTTGTTTTACAACAGGTGTCCATTTTGAAAAAGAATTTCTCAATCAGAAACGCAGGAAGAGATCTATTTTCCTGGTAAGGCAAGCTATGGGACAAACAACTGGGCACTAACTTCTTCAATCTGATCCAACATCCATAGATCAATACTAATGACTTCCCAAACTTGATCAGCTGTTTTCACCCATAACAAGTTGTTTGGTATAGTTCTATGGGTGGATGGGGAGGACTGTTTACAGAGGGAGTAGTTAGTCCTCCTCCTGCATCTTCAGTATCTGATGAAAATGGTGTTGAGACTGGTTTAATCAGTTTGGTCTTTAGTGGCTGAAATGATGGCTCTCCATGATGTGTGGGGTTGGTTGTAGTATATGTTCTAACCCCTTCATGTTTACCTGTGACAATACCTGGAAAGAACAACTCCATGCAACCAAACGATGGTAGAATAACTGTTTACTGCAAAGCAGTATACATGTACTATATGGGACTGTGGACAGCCAAGTGAGCCTACACAAAAAGCCAAATTATTATTCTTATTGTTTCTTAGAGCCCAACCGACTGCATAGAGCCATATCAGGCTATAACCATTTCAATATGCACACAATATTTCAACAGGAAAAAAAAAGGAACAGAAAATTAAGTATACATGCCAATGCATCCATGCATATAATCTAAGGTATCAATGCATTCGTGCATATAATCTTAAGGAAATGCCCCCGACGTTGACCACTCCATCCAATTTATCACAAAAAACATACCTGATTACAAATTTAAACATAACTAAGGACCTAAACCGGGCCTAAATTACCTAAAATTGCTTCTGCATATCTCATTTCCCTAGAGTCAAAAATGCACTTAACAAATACCCAATTATTAATCCTAAGAGAAAGTATGAAAGACTTATTGAACACATACAGGTGAATGGACCAGTAAGGCAAAAAATGATAGGAAGAAATGACAGAAAATAAAGGAACAAGGCAGAAACAGAGAGCGACAGAAAAGAGGAAATTTCTAGCACAGAATTTCCAGAAGTTGAGGATACTATTTAAACTGAAAAGCCCCCAGCATCCCCATGGGGGAAAGAGGCAAATGAAACTACACAAGTAGCCAAATGGGACTACAAAAGTAGCCAGTGGGTCTACAATAGTAGCCCACAGGACTTTATAAAAAGCTGAATGTGAGCGACCATACGTTATAGCCACAAAGGGGTTGCTGGGTCAGTTCAATACCACGCTCGCTTTCTTAGTCTTTTTGTTAAGGTTGTCCAGTAACAATTTGATAAGGGTTAGACTTCCTGTCACTAAATAAATCTTGTTCACTGGCCAGTCAGTTGTCACTTTTCAGGAAAGTGTCCAGAGAATTCGATTCAGGTGTAGTTCTGCATTTTTATGGTCAGAATATTTTCATGTTTGGTACATAATCACAGTAATTCTTTAGTCCTCAAGTTCCTTTCAGTTTAGTTTTGAGCCTTGTATCAATTTATGAAACATCGATGCAAGCGTCATCCAACTTGGCCCTTCCTGTTCGATGCAGACCTATGAGTGAAGTCAATCACATTATCAGCATCATCATCATCCATGATATCAAAGACCAAACTATATACGAAGCAGTCTTTTTTCTTGGAATTGCTTGTGTACATTATTCGTTGCACTGTCTTTGTCTTCATCGCCCATCTCGATTGTGGTGCCGTCATTGTTTTGGCCTTCCACGTCACTGATGTGTGAGCAACGTTCAATTATAGTTGACTTTGTCCGTTTTTGCTAACAACGACGATATACTTTCTAGAAATTTATCAGCACAGCAGGTTGTGAATCTTAATCATCTCTCCTTTTCCCTTCGTTTCGTCCCTATTCAAATCAGTGTCACAGCTGGTCTGTTTTGTGAATCTCCACCGGTTCTTCATCTGCCATTTACCTGTCACAATAGCCGGAAAACAACCAGATCTGTTAGAACAACCGTTCATTGTTAGAACCATTCATTGCAAAGCAGTATGTGAGATTGTAGACAGCCAATGAGACTATGCAAGCAGCCAAGAGACTACAAAAGTAGCCAGTGGTGTTACAACAATGGCCGACAAGACATTAAAAAGTCAAGTTTGAGGACCGGAAGTTACAGGTCACAATGGTGTCACTCGATCAGATCAAAGCTACACCTGTCTGCACGGAACCATGCCAACAGTGTAAAAGAAATAATATTAAATCTCCTAGCTTACCGCAAAGTCATGAAATGTACGATCACAAATCACAATCACTAAACACAACAAAACAACTGTCTAAAGGCGAGTTAGTGAAGGGCCAATAAAGTTGGGAAAGAAAGACAGATAAGCGCCACACATCTGCCTCCGACGAAAGCTCTTGTGTAAATGACAAACCTGGCATTCTTTAACATGATCCAGATTCCTGACGGCATTTTGGGAAGCAGAAATGGTTATTAAGTCTTCTAAATATCAATTTGACACAGTTCATCTTAGTTTCAATGAATTTGATGTGCAAAACAGATCTCCAAACTCACCTCAAGCTGAAGAATCTTGGTTCGGTCTTCATTCATCTGAGAGCGAATGATGTGCTGAGACTCTGCCTCCTTCTGCAGACACAGCTGTAGATTGGCCAGCTTCCTCTCTGTCTCTAACTCCTGAGCACTCAGCTTGTGCTGGAACTCTGCCTCCTTCATGGCCATCATGCGAGTCAATTCAGCTTGTTTGAGACCAGCCACATTTTTCTCTAACTCTGCCTTCTGGATGTTCAGCTTGTGCTCAAATTCCACCTCTTTTTCTGCCATGATGCGAGTGAATTCTGTTTGTGTGGAAGTGAGGGCGTCCTGTAGACTCCGCACTTTGTCTTCCAGGATGGCTTTCTGTCCCATGCGCAGCCCTTCTTGTTCTTCCAGTAAAGAGTTTACACGAGTGTCATATTCTGCCCGCTGTTCAGCAAGTTCATTTTCAAAAGTCTGTCGATGCTGCTTCATGTCCTTCTCCATTTCATCCTGTATGTACTTAAGCTGTAGTTTCCAGTACTCTTCATTCTCATCTGCAAGTGCCTCAGCTTTCTGTTTTTGTACCTTCAATGTTTCCAGCTGATCAGAGAGAGCCTTGATTTTTGTCTTGTTTTCTTCTTCCATTTTCCCAACATTTTCTTCATCTTTGTCAGTTACACGTAACCGCAAGTGCTGTGATTCTTCAGAAAGTTTGGTTATAGTTCTCTGTAAATGGGATGTGTAGGTTTCGGCCTCTTTGACTCGGACCTGTAGATCCTGCTCCCTTTGTTTAGCAGCATATTCTGACTCCACAGATCGCTGAAACAGAGTTTCAATGGATTTTGCAAGCTGCAGAATGCCTGATGCAGGTACAAAATCAAATTCTGACAGTTCTGAAACAATATGCTCAACCGTCACTCGTCAGTTGACCGTGTTTCTACTGCACGCACTAAATTGTCCACAGCTGTGCACAATTCATTTTCTCTGACAGAACAGTTTTCTTTTAACGTGGTTGATTTGTCTGACACATCTGCCTCTATCTGATTCTGTCTGGGTTCCATGCGCAAAAGGAGTTCTATAATCCGTTGCTTTTGGGCACTGACAACAGCCTGAAGCCCCTCCTCCTTCTTGACAGATGCTTTTTGGAGTGCTTCTACCTCACGTTTGTGCTGCAGTCTCAGCTCTTCCAAAGTTGTTATTTTCTGATTTATCAAAGATTCATGATTTTGTAATTTCTGGGTTAGTTCCACAACTTCTTGTTTTTGTGAACAAACACTGTCCTGGAGTTGCTCTTCTTTTATTGTAGCTGACTCTTGGAAGGCCTCAAACTGTGCCTTGTATTGCTCCTCTGTTTTAGAAAGGTCAGCTTCTTTTTGTTTTATAACTAATTTCAGTTCGTCAACTTGACAGCTTAGTTTTGTCATACTCTGTTTCTGTTCCAAGATCACTTTATGAAGTTCAGTCTCCTTGGATGCAGCAGATTTCTGGACAGTTTCTAGATTCTCCCAAAGCGCTTTCTCATTGTTAATGTGGTCTCCTTGCACAGCCTTGAGAGTGTCTTCCACTGTTTGCAAAGTCACTTGTAACTGAAGGAGCTGCTGTTCACTGCACTGCTGCTTCTTTTTCTCCTGTTCCAGCTCTTCTGTCCTGTTCTTTTTCTCCTGTTCCAGTTCTTTTGTCTTGTTTATCAATTCTTTCTCCAGCTCTTCCAGTTTTAAATCATAATCACTCTGAATTGACTAACACTCTGTTGGGTTTCCTCAAGCTCTTCACACTGCTGTGCAAGACTGTGAGCTTTCTGTTGCAGTTCTGCTTCAAGTTCAGTGATCTTCATCTCAAGCTCAGTCTGAACCTCTCTGTGCATCAATTTCAGAGATTCCATTTCATGATCTGCTTTCTTTGCTGCAGCTTGCTGTATAGCAGAGGTTTCCTCAAGAGCTCTTATTGTGATTTGTAAGTGGTGACGTTCTGTCTTCATCTGATCTGTAAATAGTTTGCTCTCCCCAAGTTCTTTCTGAATTTCAATCAGTACTTCCTCCATGGTGTTTAACTTCACTTGCAGTACCTCAATGCCAGTCTGTTTAGCTGCAATCTGCTCCTCTTTCTCCTGGCTGAGTGACAGCAATTCATTGATTTTGTCTTTTAGTTGCTGCCCTGACTCATGTGTGCTTTGCAAAACCTCTTTCTCTGATATCACTTCAGACTTCAACTGAGCTATTTCAAACTCCCTGTCTTGCAGTTCAGATTCTAGTATCGGATCCTGTGCTCCTTGTCTTTTATCAACACAATGTATTCATTTGCCTGTTCCTCCAACTTTTTCTCTAAACTGATCAGATCATCATCAGACTTCCTTGATGAGTGCCAAGAACTGGTCAAATCAGCCATCAGACCACTCATCTTCTCATTCTGCCCTTGCAAGGAACAACCCTGCTCTCCACACCTGCAACAAATGTTCCAGTTTTAGGAATGATAAAAAAAAGTTGGCAAACTGGTGTAAAATATGCACAATCACAGTGAACTTACCTTGTAGTTTTATCTCCCACAAGTTTCAAACTTACTTTAGCTGTGTAAAATCAGTTAAATATTATGCTGAAGAAACGTTTTATCTGTCCTATTAAGCAATGCTATGATCATGATGATGAGAAGGATGATGGTAATGATATCATGATTCTGTGGAATTCCATTTTGGGCTGAAACTACATGACAGGGCTGTACACTTTGCTTACTTTCGTAATATATCTTGACAGGTGTGGGTGACCATCTCTGGCCCAAAACATCCCGAGGCTGCGGATAGGGGAATGACTCTCAGATATGAGGGTTAGCTACAAGTAACCAATAAGCAATCATGGACCAAACGGCAATGGACACCAGAAGGGAGGCTGGGGTATGGGGTGGTGCCTATACTCTATAAAAGGTCTCATAACCCAATGACAGGTCTGTCTAGGCAAGTCAGGAGCGCCTACAAATAACTCCTACCATCACATCAAAAAATCCTGGTAAGCAGGGGCGGATGGAGTCAGAAGGCGACCGACACAGATACGCAATGGCAACAGCTTCTGTCACCACAGCTGTGGGCAGATGATCCCAAAAGGAACAATGGCCAGAACCTCTGCACAATGTGTGCACTGCAACTCCAGAAGGCAAGGACAAACTACTGGTTGTATGTCTGTCAAAAGTAGAGGCCTCAACTTTTCTCCTCAGTTTGACTGGAAAATCAAACTGAGCATCCGTCCGCAGGAAGGGGACGAAAAACGAGATGGACCCATGTGCTTAAGATCCCACGGCAGTTGAAAATCCTGAACAGCATGGCATTGCCCGGCTGCCTTGGTATAAAACATTGGAGAGATAGGTTGATTTCCCAGGTCCCACCGCTTGAAGACCAATTAGCATTCTTGCTTTTCTGAAGACTTGGTAAAAAAAAATGTGAACATGAATATGAATTTGAATCGACTGAGTTTGCTACAAGGACTACTCTCTGACGGAGCACACCACATAGATCTAAATGCATAGGCCTACTTCACGAATTTTGCAATTTCACACACAAAAAAGTATTCGTTCAAAAATCAAACATGCACAGTGTTAAAATACACAAAGAGGAAAATATCTTACAAGCAGAAAAATCCACACAAAACTAAGTCAACCATGTTGGGCGGTATCCAAAATAGCCCAACGAGCACTGCTCTCACTGTGAGCATGACCCACTTTCTGTCGTGTACAGTATGATTCAACAGATGGATAGCCGGCCTCGCGCTCAACCATTTCTTTTCACTGGCACTGCTGCCATGCCAGCCTTGCCACATATCGCGACTCATAACCAGCTGTGCCACAGAACTAAACAGCCCGCAGTAAACAGCTGTGAGCAGGTTGTAGAGCAGGATTGAAACTGAATGCTAAATTAAATGCTTAAAAAACAAAGTCATGCACATACCAAGAAAAGAAGACCAGGAACATCCAAACATTCAAATAAATAAAACACACTTAGAAAATGTCTAACATTTCAAGTATCTAGGATCTGTAAAAGCAAACAATTGTCTCCTGCACCAAACATGTGAAAACCAGAAAGGCATGGCAAAAAAGAAATAGCCCAGTTAAACAAATATGGAAAGATAGAGGGCTTCCCAAAGATTTAAAATTAAGAATCCTGAAAATTTTGATTTAGCCTGTTTTAATCCTTTAACTCCCGCACCATGTCCACTAGCATCCTGCATTGTCAACCATGCTAGCAAAAGAAAAACTCAACCCTTTGACCCACTCACCCTTTCCACCAGCTTCCTGCAGGAAGCTGATGGAAAGGGTGAGAGTCAAAGGTTAAGTTTTTGCAGTTGGCAGTTGTGGGAGTCAAAGGGTCAATGTATGGTTGCGAAGCCTGGACACCAAGAAATTTAGAGATGAAGAAAATAAAATCAAAGCAGCAGAAATATGGCTCTACAGACGCCTTCTCAGTCCAATGAACAGATAGAAGAACAAATAATAGCATATTAAAGGAACTGAATGTTGAGTGCCAACTGCTAACAGAGATCAACAAAAGAAAACTGAAATAATGTAGGCCATGTGATCTGAAACACCAAAACAGATTTGATATCAATACAGAAAGTTGAGGCAAGGAGAAGAAAGGAATGACAGCACACCTACTTCAACAACATCGCTAATGTCTGTGGTCTGGGGATCCAAGAAGTCACCCACATATTCTCAATCATGCGACCTGAAGAAGACTTGTGGCTTCAAGTATGGCTCCTACTGCCGATCCCAGCGAAGGGAAAAGGTGAGGTGAGATGTGTGGGGCCAGAGACACATATCCGAGTTGTCAAGAGATCTGAGCAATACCCTCCATGACATATCCATAACATGAACAAGACATGACTGTGTGATCTAAGTCTTCCCAATGAGCCCATAGCACGCTCAATTTTGTGCAGGAGCTGGTATGGGCCAAGAAAATAATCTCACTCTGATTTTGAAAGGATTGATAGAGAATTTGAACTTCAACACCTGGTCAGCTAATTGTTGCGCTAACCATTGCACCGCAAATGGCTTATCTGAAGAAAGTAAACATTAGAATGCAATTAATTCCATCTTTAGTAAAAGCAATTAATTGACAACCAAAAGGAACAAAATAACTTTATGAAATTTCAACAAACCAAGCAAGTGTCAAAATTGTTGCAATAAATAGAAATTAACATTAGGAGGAGAAATGAACGAGACACAACGCTTTGCCAACATACTGAGCACTGAACTTGAAGAAGGTAAACTTATATGGTTTTAGATACATCATACAGTGAATAAGTGCTACTTACATTGTACCCAGTGAAATGGGCTTAAAAAAAGCGCTTTTCACTGCTACTTACATTGTACCCAGTGAAATGGGCTTAAAAAAGAACTTTTTGTAAGTTTTGAATCAAACAACACAGAATTATCACAGCCTTTCAGATAGAATATAACACTGCCTTTGGGACTTATTTTGCCCTGAACCACTCACCTGTGGGTTAGCCGAGTGACTTCAGATGATTTTTCAGCCAAAGCTTGTTCTAGGTTCTCACACTGTGTGACCCTGACCTCCATGGCTGATTCTACTTCTGCCAGCGCCAACTTTATCTCTGCCAACTCAGTGCTCACTTGATCCAACATGGATGTCTTGCAGCTCATGTCATTCCGAAGTTCTGTACATTCTTCCTCTTTTTTCTCAAGTACTTTTTTCAGGAGTTTAAAGTTTGCATTCTTATTATCTAGGTCCAACTGAAGAGCTCTGCTTTCAACATGCTTCTGCTCCATTTCTTTCTTTAACTTCTGATATTCAAAGTCTTTCTCAGTTACCTCATACTGCAGTTCTTTGTTAGAAGTCGCAGATCTCTCCAGGCTGTCTTTGGTGTTTTTGCAATCAACTACTGCTTTAGATCTTTCAGACAAATGCTGAGCACATTCCAAGTTTTTACTTTCTAAATCAGAACGTAGTTTCTTACACTGTTCACTTTTCTCATTGAAAGCCTTCTGCACAAACTCAAACATTTGCTGTCTGTTACTCTGGTCAGAAGTCAAATGGTCACATCGTTCCTGGAGGCTATCCACAGTGACCTGAAGGTTATCACACTGCTGCCCGCTTTGTTGAAGACCAAGCAAAAGTCCTTGGCATTGCTCCTGTTTGCTGTCCAGCTGTGTTTGAAGATCATCATACTGGGTGAGCCACGAGGTCTGCTGAGCCTGCAGGTCATCCAAAGTAGTCTGCATGTGTACTTGTTGGACTTTCCCTTCTTCTACATCCTTCTGCAGCTGCTGACACTTGCTGTCCTTGTCCATCAACTGTGCCTTAACATTCCGCAGATCTTCCCTCAATTCTTCCACTCTTAGTTTGAGAGAAGCACATTCCACCTGTTGTTACAAAACCAAAAGTAGGCATGGTAAATTCACGCACTTAGTGTTCATTGAAATGGAACAGCTATGACAAACGTGCAGCATCAAAATATCAGTAAATCCTAAAAACCAAGCTAGTGGAAAAAATGGAACATAAATACACACAATAAACATTAACACCAAACCAACTGAACACATAAACCAGTTAGAAACAGATTCAAGCATTCTAAAGTACCAAACAATCAAATTCAAGAAAGTAGTAGCAGTAGCAGCAGCAGAAGTAGTAGAAGCAATGTAGTGGTGGTGGTGGTGGTAGTAGTTAGCAGTTGTAGTATTTAAACCCCAGCTGACTGCTCAGAGCATTATCAGGGCTATAATTAACTCATTACACACACTGCACTTCAATGATACTGAAGAAAAAACTGGAAAAGAAAAAATCAACACATGTATCAATGCATTCAGTGATTCACATACATAATTTAAGAATATGTTCCTGGCATTGACCACTTCACCTAATTTATCACCAGAGGGTTTAAAAAATAAACCTGAATACAAATGTACTAACATAACTAAGTACACTAAAACATACACAAAATTGGCCTGAAAATTGCTTCTGCACATCACAATATCATTAAAGCCAAAAACATCACTTACAAACACTTACAAGTGAATGGACCAGCAGGGCAGAAAAAGATAAGAAGAGATGACAGAAAGCAAGGGAACAATGCAGATATAATGAGTGACAGAACAGAGAAAATTTCTACCACAGAAATTTCAGAAACTGGGGATAATATTTACACTGAAAGAGTCCTCAACATTCTCAAAGGTGGAGCATTCACGAAAAAAAAAATCATGAAAGAAATGTACGAAACTGAAAAGCCTCATAAACTTTGCAAGCAGAAAGTACATTTTTCCATTATCATAAATGTATGTTTCCTATTTTAGGAACACCAACAAATTGGATTAATCTAACAATGGAAGATGGTAATTCTGAAACAATTTTAAAGCAATCCCGCATATGGGATAAATATGACTTGTTTATATTTTTTTGTCTGTCACATGAACATACATCCACTTCGACCTCAATGTCACTGACCTCCAACAGTTTCACAGCACTCTGGCTGGCTTCCAGGTCATGCTGGACTGCCATGTTTATGTCAGGTGGAATCCAGGTGCTACGTATCAGATCTAGCTCCGCCCGCAGTTCCTCCACCAACTTGTCTGTCACCACCCCCATGGACTCCCCACCTGACCCACTGAAATCACCTGTGACAAGTCCTGCCACTGTCATGAGGGCCACATTCTCTTAATGACTTTTCTATCTTAAAAAATTATTTATAATTATATCAGATTAATCTTACATAAAGTTTAAGTGATAGATACTGTGTGTGTGTGTGTGTGTGTGTGTGTGTGTGTGTGTGTGTGTGTGTTGTGTGTGTGTGTGTGTGTGTGTGTGTGTGTGTGGTGTGTGTGTGTGTGTGTGTTTGTGTGTGTGTTTCAAAACTGTCAAACATAATCATCATCAGGTGCCCTGCCACATGGCGTTGGCGATCCATACAAAATCTATCCCTTGTCACCGCAAGTACATCTCCCATCCTCACTGTCGTCTGCCACTCTGCAAATCCATCCAATATTTTCTCCCTGGGTCTACCTGGTGCTTTTTCCCTCCAGCTTTCTTGTTGTGGTCTAATTTCTTTTGCCTCATAAAATGTCCTGTAAATGATGCTTGTCTTTTTCTAATCTTCTTCATTAATGTTCTTCTTTCGTTTGCCTTCCTACAAGACTGTCTCGTTTGCGTTTCTGTCAAGGAACTCTCAACGCTCTTCTCAGAAACCACATTTTAGTTGCCACAATATTGTTCTGACTTTGTGTGTTGACTGTCCACACCTCATATCCATACAACAGTATCTATTCCATGTAATATTCAAGAACTCTCTTCCTGATGTTAACTGACAAGCATTTGTTGGTAAGAATGCTTTTCATTTTCCTGACTGTTTTAGCTTGGCCAATTCTGCTGGCTATTTCTGATGTCTGTCTGCCGTCTGGTGAGATGACTGTTCTCAGGTATTTAAACTTATCAGACTATACCATCTGCTGTGTCAAACATTATACACAATATAAATCAAAGTGACTGCCAGCATTCAGCAAACAGAAACAGACCATGAAAATACAACGAAAACATGTCTTTGATTAATGAAACAAGTGTATCAACAAAACAAACACAACAACATACATACAATTCAGTAGATTTAGGACAAAAGCAACATATCAGCTAACTTCCCTGATGTTTCCTTGAGTTGGAGAAGATTGCATGAAAAACATCGATCAGCTGAAAATTTGTGCTCATCTTGTTTTGATACCGAAATACAAGTTTTCGTTCTATTTTCAAATACTTTTGGTTTCTGCCAAAAATATGCAAATTAGATGAATCTTTTGCCAAGTCACATTTTTATGATCTGATGCTATGATACTTAATATCAATGGTTACCTGCCAGAACAGTGTATCTGCCTTCTTTTTCATTTTTTGATACTCCTTTATGGCAGGGTAACCCTCAAATTATGACAATGCAAAAGAGAAGTGCCCGCTCCCATCAGCTTGAACATTTCGTGCTAATGTATTTTGTCCTTACACTCTTATTTAGGGAATATAATAACATCCAGTAGTTCTAACAGCTGCCTGGTGCACTGGTTGGCACCATGGATTCATCATCATCAGGTGCCCTGCTGCACGGCGTTGGCGATCATGGACTTCCATCTGTCTCTTATCTCTTGTTGCCCCAAGCATCTCCTCCACCCTGGCCGTCTTCAGCCACTCTGCAAGTCCGTCTAGCATTTTCTCCCTGGGTCTACCTGGTGCTCTCTTTCCCTCCAGCTTTCCCGTTGTGACCAGGTGCTCCAAATCCCCCTTCCTCATAAAATACCCTATAAATGTTGCCTGTCTTTTCCTAATCTTCCTTATGAATGATCTACTTGTGTCTGCCTCCATCAAGAATGTCTCGTTTGTTTTCTTTGCTGTCCATGGAACTCTCAACGTTCTTCTTAGAAACCACATCTCGGTTGCCTCAATCTTGTTCTGGCTTGCTTGTTGACTGTCCATGCCTCACATCCGTACAACAGTATTGGTTCTATATAACATTCAAGAATCTCTCTTCCTGATGTTAATTGATAGGCATTTGTTGGTAAGAATGCTTGTCATCTTCTTGAATACTGTTTTGGCTTGGCCGATTCTGCCGGTTATTTCTGATGTGCATCTGCCGTCTGATGAAATGATTGTCCCCAGGTATTTAAACTTATTAACCTGTGTCGAGGTTTTGCCATTTGCTGTTATTTTGCATGAGGAGATTTCATGTTTTTTACTGATCACCATGACTTCAGTCTTCCTGCTGTTTAGTTCCAACCCCTTACCTTTGCTTTGTATTTGTAGTATATTCACAAGGTTTTGTAGGTCCCTTTCATTTTCTGCAATAAGCATGGTGTCATCTGCATATTGAATATTGTTTATCATTTTCCCTCCAACCTTTAATCCAGGGTCTTCTTCTAGGTTTCTCATGTTTTCGCTGTAAAGTGACAACAGATCTGGTGACAAAACACAACCCTGTCTGACTCCTCTTTTGATGTTTTGAAAAGAGCTTATATTGTTTTCTATTCTCATTGCAGCTGTTTGTTCCCAGTACATATTTCTGATTATTTGTAGATCTTTTCCATCACAACGAGTCTCTCCAGTTGGTTGATCAATTCTTCATGTCTTACCCGATTGAAAGCCTTGGTATAGTCAACAAAGCATAAATACAAATCCTTATTCATCTCAATTGATCTCTCTATGACAGTTCTTAGGATGTATATGGCATTAATAGTTCCTCTCCCTTCCACAAATCCACTGTTCTTCTGCTATTTCTATTTTGATTCTATTCCTTGTCCTCATCATGATTATTCTTAACAGGATCTTGGTTACATGACTCATCAAACTGATTGTGTGATGGTGTTCGCATTCTATAGCCCCTGTCTTCTTTGGAAGTGCAATGGGAAAATTGATTTTGACATATCTCTGGGGATTTTTCCAGTGTCGTAAGTTTCATTTAGGAGGACTGTTATTTTTTCTGTGCCAAATTCCTCCAGGGCTTCAATCATCTCTGTAGTAATGTTGTCTGGTCCTGGGGCTTTTCCTGGTTTCATCTTTTTCAGTGCCGCTCTAACTTCATCTTTCATTATGGGTGGTCCTTCAAAGTTCTTTTTTATGATGTGTTCTTTGTTTCTGTCATCCTTAAAAAGGTCTTTAATGTACTCTCCCCATCTGTCTAATATTTTGTCTTTTTCCATGATAAGCATGCCATCTTTCGATTTTCAGCAACCAGTTGATGTGCATGTATTTTTCCTGTGGACAATTTCTTCAATTCGTCTGTACATACCTGAGGATCCGTTTTGTGTCGGTCTTCTATTTCTTTGCATTTTGTTTTCAGCCAAGCTTCCTTAGCTTCATTGCACCTATTCCTGATTTCTTTGTTTATCTTCCTGTATATCTCCTCGTTTCTCTTTGCCTTCCTCCTTTCCTCCATCAAGCCCAAAATTTCATTAGTCATCCAGCTCTTTTTTGCTTTTCTAACTACTACAGGGATTTCTTCACAAGCTTCATTTATCGAATTTCTCAACTTTGTCCATTGCTCCTCACTGTCACCAACGTCTTCCAGAGCACTGAATTTGTTTTGAAATGTACATTAAATTTTTTACTTATCACTTCATCTGTCTTTAAGAGTCCAAGGTTTAGTTTGATGTTGCTTTTGGTCTTTCTTTTTCCTTAATTTCAGCCTAAATCTTCCCACTAAAGGAATGTGGTCACGGTTGCAGTCTGTGCCTGGTAGTGTTTTTGCTGACAGTAAAGAATATTTCTAAATCTTTTGTTAATCAGGATGTAGTCAATCTGATTTTTGGTACTATCTCCTGGACTCATCCAAGTCCATTTTCTACTATTAGGCTGCTCAAACCAGGTGTTTCCTACTATGAACTCATTCATCTGTGCCCATTCTACAAGTTTCCCTCCCCTTTCATTTTGTGTACCAAGGCCATGAGGCCCAACTATATCCTCCACCCTATCCTGTCCCACTTTAGCATTAAAATCTCCCATTATGACTGTAACCTTTTGTGATTTACATTGGACCTTGGCCATCTCTAATAATTCGTAGTTGTCAATGTCTTCCTGAGTACTTGCAGATGTTGGTGCATACACCTGAATGCTGTTGATATCAAATGGTTTGCCTCCCAATTTGACCAGCAAAACTCTGTCAGACACAGCCCAGTATCCCTTAACTGCTTTTGATTTGTCTTTGTCCATTATGATGCCTACTCCTCTTTCATGTGAATTACCACTAGAGTTATCACTGTGTATTCTCCTGATGTTATCATGCCTGCCCTCTTCCATTTCACTTCCCCTAGTCCTAAAATACTAATATTAAGCCTTTCCATCTCCATTTTGATGTTGTCTAATTTTCCCTTCTGCAACAGTGTTCTGATGTTCCATGTTGCTATTTTGGTGTTTCTAAGTTTGGTCGCAGTAGCTGGCTGACGGTCTGGTGTCACCTGCGCCGCATGACAGTCCCTACCAGACGAAGGTGCTCAACAGGAGCATCTATTCACGTCGTTATCTTCATTTTCTATCTTTTTTCTGTCCATAATTGTCCTGGGGAAACTATGATGGTGATTTCTCCTTGCCTTCCATCGTTTTTTTTTTTCAGGGTTAACTCCCTTAGCCTTATTCTCTTCCGAGATTTCCACAAGGCGTGGAGCTATCTACCCATAACTTGGGGATCTGGTTTGTGGGCACCAGGGCATATCCACACGCTGGTGGGCCTGCATGCCACACGTCTGGGGGCCAGACCTCCGAGTCCCTCGAGATTTATCCCGAGTCCATGAGGTGCTCAGTTACCACATGTCGCCAATGAGGAGGCATAACGTAGGACTTGCTGATGGAGAGGCTATGTACTGACAGGAAGAGATTTACGCATTCTGCTCTTCTTTTCGCATAGCTGCAAGCAGCAGTGCTTACCAGCAGTGCAAGCTGAAAGTGAGAGGTGATAAGCACGCAGTCACTAGCTGATGCACTAGACACATCGCATCCGCCGTTGACATGGATTATCAACTAGAAAGTTGCAGGTTCAGGTCCCATCAGTCCTGTAAAAATCACTGTGAGACTGTTGAAACCCAACTGGTTCCTAACCATAGTCAAGTGTGCTATTGGCTCTTTGTGAAGACTGGGACTACACATCAACTCTCTTCCATTTTACGTGTATTTCACTGAGAGTGTTTGCTCAAATGTGACTAACATCGCAGGTATCTGTACCTCCTAGGCCAATCTGATGCCAAAATATGTTAAAATAGTAAGCACAAAGTACAGCCCTGCCATGTAGTCTCAATCATATATGAAACTCTACAGCATCATTTCCCATTAACATCACAGCAAAAAAATGATAATTAAATAGATAAAAAGCAAGCACAAATAGTACAATGATCCTTGAAAAAAAAAAAAAATACTGGCAACAAATCTGAAACTCTGCTTACCAACTGAGCCACTCCTCTCCAGCAGTTGTTGCCTCTGCTGCAGGTTGACTTTTTTCAGGATGTCCATGTCGACCTCCAGGGCCCTCTTCTCTTCTCGACTCTTGAATCCTGCCTCTCGCCAGGTTTCCAATTGTGCTTCTAGTTCACTCACATGTGCTGCTAGTTTTTCACTCTTTAGCTGGGCCTTTTTTGTCTCTAGCTGGCTTGCTTCCAGGCTGCCCACCTATTAGAAACATTAAACAGGCATGGGAACTGACAGAAAAGAAAAACTGAAATCTAGAGGGGCTCTGGGTCATGTGCCCCCTTGCCCCTCCCCTCCAATGTCTTTTTCTATCAATCAAAATCTAATCTATCTGGGATTAGCCTCAAATAGTTTTCAGAATTTAAAAAGATATCTAAATTATGTAATTTACTTTTATTTAGCAAATTTGTGTGTGTGATGGCACTTTTCTATGTCACCTACCTTCATCTCTACAACAGCAGACATTCATTCCCATTTCCACTTGCTTTGCACAACCACCATTGTCAAGTGTGTGCAAGGACAACATGTTGACAATGCAATGAAGTTGTGAAAAGAATACAGCGGATAAAAAAAATCTGTTTCTGCTCATTAGACTTTGCTAGCTTCAAACGATGTTATGCTCACAGTTCAACTGACTGAAACAGGTGGCAGCAGCATGTGAACAAAGCGTCCATCTTTTCACATACACTATGTGTAAGCCAGTGCTTTTTTTCCCTTGTGAGGGGGGGGGGGGGGTGAGGGTAATTCAAACTATCTTTTTTGTGAACAATTTGCATTTTTTGGGGAAGATCCCCATGCCTGGTTCAGGTATATAGATTGAAACATGGTATATGATCAGGTTTCGTAATACTGAAAAAGCAGTTTTCTATGACACTCTACTACAGGTAAAGGTTTCCTTAAAATCCTGAAGCAGCAGATGGGCGAGGTAGTAGATCCCTCAACTTTTCTCGAGGTCAGTGAAGGTTGTGCCTATCTCCTTTCCCTTACTGCTTTTGCTTTATCTTACCTAAGTTTGAAGAAAGTCAGGTATCATTCACAGATGGGCAGACTGAACAGTGCATGCATATATAAAGTTCCCTGCCTGTAAGTCACACCTGCGCAAACCCACACAAGCAGGTTGGAAGGTCAGTGCTCTCCCACAGCACCAATCAGGCCTCTGATAATCTATAATCATTGAACAAAAAAATTACGTTTGCAAAATAATTAAATTACAACTAACTTATGGTTGTTGTAATGATGATGTTTAAATACAGAGAGGGAGGGAGTAATGGTGATGTTTAAATATAGAGAGGGAGGAACTTCGTAAGAGCACAAAGCAAGACTGATCAAATTTAAAAGATATGAAATTGGCGCAGGAATATATCATTGAAGAGAGGCAAGAATTACAGGGTGGGTGTAAGTTGTTTAACAGCTTTTTGAAGAATATCTTTGTTTATTTACCATTCACTTGCAACACTTTGTCGTTGTAACTAAGAGACATTGTTATTATTAGTGATCACATTGTAACAGTAAAGCTTAACACTATGCCTGTCACCTCAAACTTTATCCAAGTACATGCCCCTACATCTACAAGCCTTAACAATACCTACAAACAGGGAAAGACAAAGTACCAAACAGAAAAATGCATATAATCACGGGCGATCTGAATGCAAAGGATGGAGAAGACAAAGACAAGAGTATGGAATAGGGCTTATGGGCAGTAACTCTCTTCAAGCAGCCACATCACAGATGTTACACATAAATATCCCATGGAGAAAGGTACAGAAATCAAACAAACTACCTAATGATTGGCAAAGCATGGAAAACAACACAGCATAATTCAACAAGACCATATGAGGACTGTGAGTCAAACTTAATGCTGTTGATCGAAAACTAAGATTATGTCGAATCGGACTAAATACTGTTGATCGAAAACTAAGATTAAGCCTTTCACGACAGCCAGTGCGAACCACAGCGAGTTCCCAGCTGCTGGGCCATCGGCGTTTGTTTTCTTCCCAGCGGACGCAACATTTTTACTACTTTTCTATTTTATTTTACAGCTACTAAAAAATGATTGATGGCAAAGTATTTGATATTACCAGAAAGCTCAAAATGTGATCTTTGCAAGCATACTATTTTCAAATAAGAACTTCCAACACTTATACGCACTGTTGTGACAAGAACAACAAGGTCACGGAGTATAAACCAGACGCATGCTCACGTCCCGGTAGTAACTGTACTGTATTGAAGTCTAGAGGAACCTTTGAAACCTCTCTCTCTCCTCTCTCTCTCACACACACACACACATACACAGTGAGCGAGCGAAAGAGAGAGAGAGAGACACAGCATTGGAATTTCCTGGTCAGGGGGGTCACTTTATTCCATTATCAGTCAAAGCATCAAGTGTAAAGCTACACCAACTAAACATAGTTTGTCCCTTAGCTAAAACCTTGTGCTAAACAGTACAGGCCGTTGTTCCCGATATTCTTTACAGTGAAAGCTGCCAGAATTTTTCAAAACTTGACCGGCACTATATGGCCAGCGCGTCTGTAGGGAACAGATGCCTTACCGGCACTAGGGATATGGTGCAGCAGGAGGGAACTTTTTCAGCACCCGCACCCGGTGGCCAGTATGTTCCGAAAAGGTTGAAGGCATAAAAGCAAAACAACAAACCAAATCTGACATAGACAGATTCAAGGGTAAAAAAAATCACCATTGCTTTCCAAATTGACAATGCTGTCATATTTTACTACTGGAAGAACGATTAGTTAAAGAAAAATATGCAAGTGAACTGTGGGAAGACATGAAACAAATCTGGACAGAAAATGCCGGTGCAAAACTTGGAAGAAAAACAAGAAACTCACCAAAACCATACCTAAAGTGATGAAGTCAGGAAATTGCCTAAAAAGACAAATCTAGCACATGAAAACAACAACCGAGAAGAATACAAGAAACTGAAAACAGAAATACAAACCAAAGTAAGAAGAGACAAGGGACCGTCACTTGAGCAAGAATGTGCTAAAATCTCTGATTGCAATACACAAAGAAAATCAAAGGAAATGTCTGAATAAACTAGGAAAGTGAAAACAATCAAATTTCACCCATAAAAACAGTGTAACAGTAGCAAAGATGCTGCCACTTTACCAAGACAGAAAGTATTCTTGTACAATATCATGAATATAGTAAACACTTATTCAATGACACTACAGCAACAAATCCACAAGGCACTCCCTGTCTTGATTTTTGATATTCCAAATCAGAACCTCTCTGAAGTAAAATGACAACCAACATTCCAAAGAGTGATGCTGTGGACTGACTTACTGATTAATGTACTACTCTGAATAAGCATCAACGCCAAGAAAGAAAAACCTATATTTCATATCAATCTTACAAGTTCATAAATCAGTACAACAAATAATGTACGCAGTGCAAACATCTAAGGGGAATTATTACTATACGTCTACACTCTGCGCAGACACACATGATGTATACTTAGCAATAATGACTATATAGCTTACTTAAACTCATGTCTGCCTTGTGCTTGAGATTTTTCTTTTAGTTTGTTTGGTTAGTTGGTTATTTATTCTTTTTCTGTCTTTTTTCCTTTTTCAAACTTTTGCTCCTTTTCCCCCCAGTAACTTTTATCCTTTCTTTACAGCTAGAAAAGGAATTTAATATTATGTACCTATGACATTGTAAGTTACAATGGCAGAGTTAAAATGTTTGACAAACAAATTCCTAGTAACAATTATATATGCATACATATACATTCCGCGGTAGTCCTTTGTGATTCCAAGGTCACCTTTCTTGTGGAAAGGAAGCAGGCATCCTTTTGTCCATTTCACGCAAGCGAAAATGGGCAGATTTTGCCTGTTTAGTTTCTGCCAGAAACACTGTCCCTCCCGCCCTTCCTCTCAGGGGCTTTCCACAGCTGCAGCCCTTTCCTTCTCTTTCCCCTATGTAAAATATGTTGTCAGTGACTGTGTTTCCCGCCTAATTATATTTTCATGCGGATTATATCAGATCTCAAATGGTGCTTCTTTAATCCAGCAATCTTTGCTGATTACATCCGTAATACACAAGTTGAGGTCCCAGTTCCTACTGTGTTGTAAAAATAAAATAAAAACGACCACTTAATGTCTGACACTGACTGAGTGTGTGCCGCTGGCAGCAGCTATCTGGCACTCTGGGCATTGAGATAGATAAGCGAAAGAATGTGAGTAGGCCTACAGGTCACACTTGACCCCGCTCACACGCAGTCTGTGAGAGTAAATGAAATGGTCTTGCTTTTTTCTTTGTTCTTGCTTTTGGATTTTTCATCTGCTTTCTGTGATTGTTCTTTAACTTATTTTCATCATCGTTTTGTTTTCTGGCCCCATTTTGTGTGTATTCAGTTTAGTTGTGTTTGCTTCTTATTGTGTAGAGAAAAAAAAACATACAAGGCTTAGGCTGGTTGGTGTTTTACTGTGTGATGTAGGCTATACACCACTTGACTGTGCCTGTGAAAAAAAAAAAGTTGCACATTATGGATGCAGAGAAACATTCTGAAAGAACTCACTTTGAGAGACTGAACGCACTATGCAGAATCTGTGGTGAGAGATCAAAGAAAGATCGCGAGACAAAACCCACAAAATTTTGCAAAAACTACGCCCTAGATTTCATGACATTTTTCGGGATAATTGTTTCCAGTGAAACAGACGGCATTCTTCACTCAGCTACATTTTGTTAAAACTGCTACAAAAGATTGCGTGCTGTGAAACAAGCATCCTCTCCATCTGAGATAACACTAAACAATATCAAGTCTGCCAGAGAAAAGAGCAATTTAATCTGGACACAAAAATATAGATAACTAAATGTAAGTAGACGTATGCTTGTTATAACACCAATTTCATTGCATTGTTGATTATTTTCATACACCTATAAAACATACAGCCAGCAACATAACTGACAGTGCAGTGTATAAAGAAAGACGTGTGTGTGTATATGTGCGTACACTGGAGTACAAACACCGCTGCCTCAGGGAAGCATTTCCTGACAAGTGAAGAGTGACTCTAATTACCCGCCGCCTGTGGCGCACATGTTCCGCAGACCCGGATTGTGGTGAGTGATACCAGTAGTGGCCAGACTGAACTTTTAAGAATGCTAAGTATGAATGGTCGTAATAGTTGCACGCATCACACAGCATGTGTGAAAGTTGAAGCTTTATTCGTTGTCCGAGCATAAACGTGTTGAAAAGTCTGTAGCATGGTATGAATGTAAACACCTCTTAAGTGCATATTACTTTCTCCTTTCTCCGGTGTGTTTGTACTCGTTGTAAACTTCAGACAGAGTACTTTCTGTTGGTTTTATCAAAAATCTTACAGCTGTGATGAGTCAGACATAAATGATGTAAACCCACAGACACTAGAATTTACCGCGGCCAGTGGCTGGCAGCTTAATGCTGGCACTGACAGAGCAGACCGTCGCTTTGTATGGTTCCTTTGGCACTGAGCAGCTGTTTTGCCTTTCGCGGTGGCTCAGTGAGTGAGTTTAACTAAACAGTGGGCTGTGCAACGCCGTGATTTGTTTATTGGGTCTTGGTTATAAACATTGTTGCAGCATTCCAGCAGTATCTGGTGAAATTCCTCTACTTTCCATACTTTCGCTGGTATCTCATCGAGTCCGCAAGCTTTTCAACACTGAGTGCTTTTCACATAAGAACAAAAAACTCGGCTTTACCCTACAGAACAGAAGAGCAGACGCTACCCTGTGGTAAAGATAACGGATGTGGATTATGCTGATGACCTGGCTGTTCTCGCAGACCTTCTAAAGGATGCAACATCTCTCCTTCACAATGTCGAAAGAACAGCAATGGAGATCGGGCTCCACCTCAATGCGAACAAAACAAATTCATTTGTCTGAACCAAGATGCATCAGAAGGCATGAGAAGTCTTAATGGAGATACAATCAAACAAGTTCAAGACTTTAAATACCTGGGCAGCTACACTGACTCCACAGAACAAGACGTCAACACCAGACTTGGAAATGCCTGGGGCACTCTAAATCAACTGGACAAAATCTGGAAATCCAATCTACCAGACAACCTGAAAAAGAACTTCTTCCGAGCAGCAGTAGAGTCCGTTCTTACATATGGCTCAATCTCTTGGACCCTAACAACGACCTTGGAGAAGAAGATTGATGGAGCATATACACAAATGCTGTGTGCAGCCCTGAACAAATCCTGGAGAGAACATCCAACTAACAAAGAGTTATATGGTAAGATCCCACCAATCAGTAAATCAATACGTCAACAAAGACTGCGCTTCGAGGGACACTGCTGGTGTAGCAAAGAACTGGTGGGGGATGTTCTACTATGGAGACCCAACCATGGCAAACAAAGACCAGGACGTCCAAAAAAGACCTTCATCGACCAACTGATGGATGATACGGGCTGTCAGTATGATGAACTACCTACTGCAATGTCTGACAGAGAAGGATGGAAGAAACGTGTCATGGACAGCCGAGCAAGCTCGACATGATGATGATGATGATGACATATACATTGCACATTTACACACATACATACATATATGCATATGCATACATATATACACATAAATAAACATACACACATATATTGTTATGGAAAAAGACAAAACATTAGATAGATGGGGAAAGTACATTAAACCTTTTTAACAATGACAGAAACAAAGAACACATTCAGAAGAAAGAACACTGAAGAATCACCCACAAATAAAAGATCAAGTTAAAGCAGCACTGAAAAAGATGAAATCAGGAAAGGCCCCAGGACCAGACAATATTACTACAGAAATGATTGAGGCCCTAGAAGAATTTGGTATTGAAAAAAATAACAGTCCTCCTAAATGAAATTTATGTCACCGCAAGATATGTCAAAGATATGTCAAAATCAATTTTCATTGCACTTACAAAGAAAGCAAAGGCAATAGAATGCGAACTCAGTCGTAAAATCAGCTTGATGAGTCATGTAACAAAAATCCTATTCAGAATAATCATGACGAGGACAAGGAATAGAATCAAAAGAGAAATAGCAGAACAGTGCGGATTTGTCAAAGGGAAAGGAATTGGACAAGGAATAGAATCGAAAGAGAAATAGCAGAAGAACAGAGTGCGGATTTGTCAAAGGGAAAGGAACCAGTAATGCCACATACATCTTAAGAACTATCACAGAGAGGTCAGTCAAGTTGAATAAGGGTTTGTATTTATGATTTGTTGATTATACCAAGGCTTTTGATCAGGTAAGACACAAGAATTGTTCAACCAACTAGAAAGGCTCAATACTGATGGAAAAGATAGAAGATCCACTAATATTCAGAAGTGTGTACTGGGAACAAACAGCAGCAATGAGAATAGAAAACAATATAAGCTCTTTCCAAAATATCAAAAGACAGGTTAGGCAGGGTTGTCTTCTCTCACTAGATTTGTTTTCACTTTACAGCAAAACCATCATGAGGAACCTAGAAGAATCCCTGGGATAAAGGTTGGAGGAAAAATGATAAACAACATTCGTTACTCTGATGACACTGTGCTAATTGCAGAAAATGAAAAGGACCTACAAAATTTTGTGAATATAATAGAAATAGAGAGTAAAAAATAAAGGGCTGGAGCTAAAAGCAAGAAGTCTGAAGTCACGGTAATCAGTAAAAAACAAGAAATCTGTTCATGCAAAATAACAGCAAATGGCACAACATTGAGACAGGTTGATAACTTTAAATATCTGGGAACAGTCATCCACACCGGATGGCAGTGCACATAACAAATAGCCAAGCTAAAGGAGCATTCAAGAAAATGCAAAGCATTCTTACCAACAAATGCCTATCATTTAATATCTGTGAGAGAGTTCTTGGTGTTATATAGAACTGATACCGTTGTACAGATGTGAAGCACAGACAGTCAACACGCAAAGTCAGAGAAAGATGAGGTAACTGAAATGTGGATTCTTAGAAGAATGTTGAGAGTTCTATAGACAGCAAAGAAAACAAACGAGACAGTCCTGAAGGGGGCAAACACAAGAACATTTATGAAGATTAGGAAAAGACAAACAACTTTCATAGGACATTTTGTGAGGCAAGAGAAATCAGAGAGAAAACAAGGATTACTTCAAATTTCACATTCCAATAAATATGGAGGACAGTGTGACATAAAACACCACCAATAACAAAAAGATTTGTTATGAAAATAAAGGATAAAAAACAAAATAAAACAAAAGACAATCTCTCAATCTCAGAGTCTGGAATGGTTTGTTCATTTTGTAAGTCTCTATCTTCATGAATCAGGTCCAGCCTGTCTGGCCACATGCTTTATAAACGCTATGGAACACCAGTGTTTAAAAATTGACTGAACCACCACAAAGTTTGACCTGCCTGTGAGTGACAGATTTCTTGTGCAGGTCATACATGTCATCAGATTTCACTGTTCATTGTAAGCAAGCCACACAAAGTCCTTCTAGCACTTGGAAAGAAAGCTATATTGATTTCCTGATGACTTGCTTCTCTTCCCAGCAGAAGTGCCTGACCCAAAGGCTGCAACTTATGAGCACTTCATCAGAGACACATGGTTTCATGACAGGAAATACAAGGTCACTGTTAACCTACAATCAGTAAAGCTGGGTGACTGATTTGGACACTCATGAAACTGAGTAAGCTTAATTGCAGTCTCATGTCAGCGTCACTGGGTTTAGTGTTGGCCACTGCACATCTGGACAACACTATCTCCCTCCAGGCTGCCCTGTCTTGACTTTTGTGGACAATTTCTTGAATATTTAGGTCACAGATGTTAAATTCTCGATGAATGAGGTTGGAAGGTTTGCCTTTCTTCCTTTTAGCCACTTTTTTCCTTGAAAGATGGTTGCCATGAGGTCCATGTTTTTGTTTCATGACATATGGCCGATGTCTTTTAGTCTTTTGTTGGTGTCTGCTGGTAGTTTTCTGGTGGTATCAAGTTCTTCCAGTAGTAGTCTCTGTATCATTCTGTGCAGTTTTTGGCAAAATTACATCAGGAAAGTTGCCACTGCTTTACTGAAGTGCAGTGCACATACTATGCACATGTCTTCTGCCCATGACCGTGAAGAAGCCGATTGCTGCACAGTACTCAGCCTTCACCTCCTTATTCCAAGACTTCAGTGGTTGGAGTTATGGAGTCCCTTCTCACCTGATAGTATTCATTGTAGGGTTGTGGTCCACTTTACAGAAGTAAAGGTATCACTTTATACCCCAGCCTCCCCTAGAATACTGTCATTGTTTGGTTCGTGGCTGCTTACTGGTTATTCGCAGCCGACCCCCATGTCTGAGGGCCATTCCCTTATCTGCCACCTGGGGACACATTAGGTTGGAGGTCGCCCCATGATTTACTCCATACACACTCCACCTAAATCTGCCAGCAATTATCTGGCAGGCATCCTGAGCCAGTAAAAAAAAACAAAAACAAAAAACACACACACAAAAATACAATGTGCTAGCAAGGTCTTGATATGGGATGCAGGGAAGGGGAAGATGGATCTATGAAGCATTACGTAGTATGATGACAACACTAGAATAACAGAACAGGCCAGTTTTTATGCTGCATACTGGGACTGACCTCAACAACTAATACATCAAGAACACAGATTCACATACATGTCCTCCGTTGTGGGAATATTATCGTCGTCAGCCTCTTTACATCTCAAGATGATAGTCTGCACCAGGAGGCGTTGTGGTCATGATGTGCACTTTCTGCTGTGGCTGTGCAGGCCGATTCTTGAGTGGCAATCTCTGTCACATCTGCTACATACAAATTGAGTCGCTGTTGTCTGGTTTCGGGAATGTTGCTTGCGAAGAGCCCTTTTCTCATCTGCGCTTTCTGCTCTCCTCCTCTCCGCATTCATAATGCCTTGTTGAACAGCTGTCCGCCATGCTGCCTGTCTTCCGCCAGTCTCCCAAGAGCCTCGGTCAATCCCGAGCTTCTAAGGTCCCTTTTGCATGCGTCTACAAAGCTTAGCTGTGGGCGTCCTGGAATTCGCTTCCGGTTTGCCAGTTCGCCGTAGAGAATGTCTTTTGGTATGCGTCCATCCTCCATTCGACGCACGTGGCCAAGCCAGCGTAGTCGGCGTTGGCTTAGAAGGGCAAAGATGGTCTGTAGGCCCGCACGACGGAGGACCTCTGTGTTGGTCACCTTGTCTTGCCATTGGATGCCGGGGATGCGTCACAAGCAGCGGAGATGGAAAATGTTGAGCCTCTTTTCTTGGCTGGCGTATGTGGTCCAGGCTTCACTTGAGTAGAGAAGTGTGCTCAACACACATGCTCTGTATACCTGCATTTTGGTGTTCGCAGTGAGACTGCTGTTGGACCAGACCCGCTTGTTCAGTTTAGCCATAACAGATGAGGCCTTTGCAATTCTGGGCTGATTTCAGCGTCCAGAGAGAGGTTGTCACTTATGGTGGACCCCAAGTACTGAACTTTGTGGACAGTATTGAGGTCGTAGTCTCCAATGTGTAGAGATGGTGGTTCTTCACAGCCTTGGCCTAAGATCTGTTTTCTTCAAGCTGATTGTGAGACCAAACTCTCTGCAAGCGTGGGCGAAGCGATCAACGAGCCTCTGGAGATCTTGTTCACTGTGGGAAGCCAGCGCAGCATCATCTGCAAAGAGAGCTTCTCTGATGGTCTTCTTTTCCACCTTAGTTTTGGAACGAAGCCTGGCAATGTTGAAGAGCTTTCCATCGGTCCTTGTATGAAGATATACGCCTTCTTCAGATCTGCAGAAGGCATAGGTCAGCAACATCGAGAAGAAGATCCCGAACAGAGTTGGGGCCAAAACACATCCCTGTTTCACTCCGCTGCTGATTCTAAAAGGCTTTGATGTGGCACCATTATAGCACAGAGTGCTATGCATATCCTCGTGGAAAGACTCGATGACAGCTGATAGTCTTGGGGGGCAGCCGATTTTCTTCAAAAGCTTGAAAAGACCACTCCGACTGACCAGGTCGAACGCTTTTCGTGAGATCAATGAAGGCGAGGCAAAGGGGCATGTGCTGCTCGCGGCACTTTTCCTGTAGTTGCCGGACAGAGATGATCATGTCGATGGTCGATCTTCCGGCCCTGAAGCCGCACTGGGACTCAGGGTAGATGCGAGCTGCCAGCCTCTGAAGGCAGGTTAAGACGACTCTGGCGAATGCTTTCCCAACAATGCTGAGGAGTGAGATTCCGCGATAATTATTACAATCACTGCGGTCGCCCTTGTTCTTATATAGTCACCATCCTGGCGTCTCTCATGTCTCTCAGAATGAAGCCTTCCTTCCAGCACATGCACAAAAGTTCATGCAGCTCGTTGAGAAGAGCAGGCTTCCCGCACTTGATGACCTCTGGAGGTATTCCATCTTCACCAGGGGCTTTTCCCTCGCCAAACCGTCAATCGCCTTGCTTAGTTCTTCAAGGCTTGGCTCAGCATCCAACTCCTCCATGACAGGCAAGTCCTCAATGGCATTCAGGGCAGCATCGGTGACAGAGTTCTGCGTGGAGTACAGCTCCAGGTAGTGCTCTACCCATCTCTCCATCTGCTTTGCTGAGTCTGTGATGCTCTCTCCTGCTTTGGACTTAAGGGGAGCTGACTTGGAGGCTGCTGGACCAGTCGCTTGTTTGATGCTAGCGTACATGCTGCCAGTGTTGCCTGAATCTGCTGACTGCTGAATACTTGAGCTTAACTGTAGCCAATAGTCGTTGGCACATCGCCGAGCAGTTTGTTGGGCCTTGCTGCGGGCAGGTCTGTAAGCATCACGAATAGTTTGGATATTGTTGTTTTTATACGCAAGTAAAGCCTTGCGTTTCGCTTCCGCTACTGGTTCCATTTCCTGCCAGTTTGCCTCAAACCAGTCGGGATTCTTTCGTTCTTTTTTCCCAAATATACTCTGGGCGGACTGATAGATTGTGTCCTTCACGTGATTCCACTTTTGGATCTCTGAGCCACTCTTGAGCGCTTCATTCAGGGTTTCTACAAACTCCCCAGCCTTGGTCGGATCGGACGTGCGACAGGCATCAATCCTTGGGCGACCTTTCTTCTTTGAGTGGTGAAGTCTTCTGGGTAGAAGCTTGATCTTGCTGCGTACCAGGGTGTGGTCTGTGTCGCAATCAGCGCTGTGGAAACTCCTCGTGTTGAGGACGTTGTTAAGGTCCGACCTCTTGTTAAGACGAGGTCGAGCTGATGCCAGTGGTGGGATCTGGGGTGGCGCATTGACACCTTGTGCTTCTCCTTATTGTTGAAGAAGGTGTTGGAGATGGCCAGCTTGTGGTAAGAGCAAAGTTCCAGGAGTCTTTGACCGTTCTCATTTTGCTTCCCAACACCATGATGTCCAATGCTGGTTGGCCAGGCCTCAAAATCAGCACCTACGCGTGCATTCAGGTCTCCCAATATGAAGAGACCTTCCTTGCTGGGAACTCCTCTGACAACAGCACCCAGGGCCTCATAGAACTTGTCCTTGACGTCGGGTGAGGAGCTTAATGTTGGGGCATAGGCACAGATGAAGTTGACTGTGCCTGAACTGGTCATCATTTTTAGAGTGAGCAGTCTCTCCATACCTCCCGTGGGGAGCTCTACGTTGCTAGGAGGGAGTTCTTTACAGCGAAGCCCACACCATGAATACATGGCTCCTCTGGGTTCTTCCCCTGCCAGTAGAACGTGTAGTTCTCACGCAGTGATCCGTCCCCAGGTAGCCTTGTCTCCTGTAATGCAGCGATGTCGACGTTGAGTCGCTGAAGCTCCCTGTCTATCACGGCCGTCTTCCGCGTGTCGTCTAACAGCTGTAGGTTGCTGTCAATACCAGGACACATTGTCCTTACATTCCAGCTTGATATCAGAAGAGCTGGCATCTTATTTTTCTTCTCTGTGTTGCCTGGTGCCTGGTATTTACAACCTGCCTGTCAAGTTTCCTCTAAGCTTCAAGCACCCATTGGAGCAAACAGGTTGTGGCGGGGCAGACCTGCCAACCCCTCTAAGCCTGCAATAGTACCTTTATAAATTTTTTATAGTATTTTTTCAAAAACAGTAGTATTCCAAGTATACAAAGAATTATATACCTCATTATAAAGTAGATTCGTCTTGTCATTTGTGGCTCCAGGAACACATATTTTCACATGTATCACTTCTAATGTCTTTTTTCACATGCATCACAAATTCTGAGTTCAAGTGTCTGTTTTCCACATATATTGATCACTATGAGTTCCAGTGTCTGTCTCCACTGAGGCACAATCACATATGATTCACTCAAAAAACATAAATTCTAATGTCTGCTTCGCTACAAACTGCATTGTCAAAATGACAATTTGAAGCCAACAAGGCACACTTTGAAAGTTACTGAGTTGTGTCAGTAGAGCTTGTTGCACTGTGCTCAGTGTGCTGCCTTTTGGTAGCTGACTTGCACTTTTTCAAGAGCTCATCAGAGAACACTGCTTTGTAGCATGGGCCCCCTTTCTTGGACTTCAGAACCATGAGAGCATCCAATGTCTTTGCCCCTATGGATCCCCGAAAGTCAGTCTTGTTTCTTCGCACTTGACTGAAGATTCTCTCACACCCACAGTTGGACACAGGGATGAGGAGAATTGACAGCATGAACTGGGACAGATGTTTCAGTCTAGTGGCACCATTGTGATCTTTCATGGCACCAATCTCCTTCCACTGCAGTTCTGCTGATGGCTGGTTCAACACCACAGGTGGAAGTTCTGCTGCCTGGTACTCCAGAAACTCTCCCTCCAGCTCATCAGGGGTTGTGTTAGGTGGCAGAGTGCATGGGAACTTCTTCAAGAAGTATTTCAAAGAAGATGCTTGAACTGACTTCTGCAGGTTCACATCCGCAAGCTCTGCATGTTTCCATAGAGTTTCCTCGGCCGGGTTCAGCTTCTCTTTCATGTACTTGCATGCCTCCTTGTAGAATGTCTTCACATTCTCCATGAAGATCTGCTGCTGCTTACTTTCCACACAGTCCAGGTGTTCTCGGGTGGTGCTACCAATGAAGATGTCTTCATCACGCTTCATGTTGTATGAGGATTTGAAGTCCACATCCATCAGGGCCCCATTGTTCAGAGCAGCTGGCTTCAGATAACTGACAAGCAGGCGTCTGTACAGTCGTTCCATGTCTCTCTTGATCAGATGGATTCTGGCGCTGTCGGTCTGTTCAAGTTTGTTGACTTGGTTGAACACCTCCAAGACTGTTGCATAGAACAAGACATACAATTTGGTGGTCTTGCGCCGGAAGAAATCCCCGAGTTTTTGCCTCATAGGTGGGTCAGAACTAGATGTACTTGAAGCATGTGATGTCTTCACACTGCATTCTTCCTTGAAGAATTTGTCCAAAGCGTTCCACTGCTCAACTGCTCTGTCCAAGGCAGCCCCAAGAGAGAGCCATCGGGTGGGAACATGCTCAACAACCTTGTGCTCTGGCAAGCCTAGTTCCTTCTGGATCTGCTTCAGGCGTTGCTGTCTGCCAGTGCTCTTGGAGAAATACCAGGCCAGTTGACGCATTGTGTCATCAAGGTCAAACTTGCTAGACTCCTTCATGGCTTTCTTCACAGTCAGACTAAGGAGATGGCATACACATCTGGCCAAGAAGGTCTCTGGATGCTTGTCTCTGATGAACGAGATGACACCTTTGTTGACCCCAATCATGACATTGGCATTGTCGGTTACAAATGCCAGGCAGTTCCTCCAGTCTATCTGGTAAGCCCTTAGCTCAGAGTCCAACAACTGAAAGATGTGTTCTCCAGTGGCTGACGTCTCACATGAGGGGACACTGAGCAGTTCAGTTTTGATAGTTCCATGGGGATCCACAGCTCTCACAACAATGGGAAAGAACTTGTCTTCCCCTCCTGACTACCATCAGTACCTAACACAAAGGGTCCCTTCATGCACTGCACAAGTTTAGCCTTACTATCTTCAGCACATTCCTTCACAATGGATGTGGTTTTTGTTCTTGCAGAACTGTAGGTATCTGCTATGTTGCTGTCAGGAAACATCTTCTTAAACAACTGTCCAGCATGGTCAGAGGCTGAAAGTGGCACGTTGTGTTCCACCAAAAACGCCGTGAAATATGCCTCTGCACGAATGGGCTGGAGATCAGTATCTTCAGTTCTTTGAATATAATCAACAAGAGAAGAGGTGTTTCTTAAGGCTGATGCCTTTGCAATGTGCCTCAACGAAGTCACGTGCTTTTTTACATCGTCGATCCCGCCATGCGAAACTAGAAAATCGAACTCACAAGCACTGCACCTTGCATATGTGCTTCCCACTTTCGATGCAGTGATGCATGGGTACTCTTGTGAGTACGACTGGATGAACTTTTGTTCTCTTTTTGCCTTTTTCTGTACACTTTCACTGCCGGTGCCCAAAGCAGCTTCACCACCACGTTTTCCTTTGCCACTACCACGTGGTCTACCTCGTGTCGCCATTTTCTTTTTGCAAAAACGGAAGTCTCACAGTCGGTACGAGACTTTCGTTTGACCCAGTACGAGACTCTCGTTTGACGAGATTCTCATTTATAATAACAAACATGGCTGCGCCCATAGTCCACTTGTTTACCGATCGTGATTGTCTTCTCAGTGGCGCTCTCGGCTCAAAGTCACTACTAGACCTATAATCGTTTTTTTTTTTGTTTTTGTTTTTTTGCATCGTATCATTTTTTACTCGATCGTAATTTAGTATTATTTAATTATGATCGTAAAATAATACGCCAAAATCGTACTGGTTGGCAGGTCTGGCGGGGTAACACCTTACTGACTGGGGGCTGCCCAGCATGAGGCGGACGGTAGCTACCCAATGGAATGTGAAGATTCCACCCACCGTCGAGAGTAACCCCTGGCGCCCGGCTCTACGCCAAAAAAGCCTAGGCTTAAAACCGGTATCTGCTCTCTCCGTGTTGTGTCTATGCTGTGTTACCAGCGAAGCTGGAGTGACCTCTCCAGGTGCAGGCCTGGGCAAGTGAATATGGAGGACGAGCTGTTGCCCATGCAGCAGATCCCCCCTCTCCTCGCCACTAGTAGAATCCAGGGGAAAGACAGAGGCCTGTATGCCTGGTACCAGGGGCGACGCAGGAGTTGCCAGAACGAGGTTGTAGACAACGGCGAACTGCCTTAGGGACTCAGACTCCGGATTTTTCCTCGAGATTTCCTTCTGAAGCCTTTCCCATGAATGGGTGTAGCCGCGAGGCAGCGGAGGCTTGAAGTCGGAGTTTTCCTTCTCCTAGACAGGCTGCCTTCCTGGGCTGACGAGTCCCATCTACCCGATGCAGTGATAATATCATATCACCCCCTCACGTGGTTTGGCACGCCTGCTGAGGCGAGGTCCCCGGGTGTGGCGCTTGGAGCCAGCACGTGAGAGATTTAGAGGATGGATGAGGACCAGTGATGCCCGTCCACCCTCCCCTACCGGGTAGAGTGCAGCAGCCAGACACCAAAGGTACTACCTCTATCCAGAGACCCCTACACCCTTGGGAATATTAAACAAGAAAGGATTCTATATTCCTCTTGGAGCATGCTAGTATGCCTATTTTGTTTTAATCTGCACAGATTTCCAACAATGCCAGAAACACTAGTCACACACACACATTCACACAAAATGTTATTTTGAATGACTTTTCTGATGCTGACCTTATCCCGAAAATTGTTGAGGTCTTCATACAAGCTGCTGTTTTCCTCACTCAGGGACTGACAGTACTGCTTCAGTGTCTCTGCTGTCTGGGCAATACTACGTAAACTGCACACACACACACACACACACACACACACACACACACACACACACACACACACACACACACACACACACACCCCCACAAGCAGAAGATAGTGAAATGCCTCACAAGTTATTAGTAAAATAAATAAAATGACACAAGTGAATGACTGAATAAGTATACACTTAACATAAAAACAACTTGGTCAAAATTTCAGAATTAGTTTCTTTTCATATCTGAGACTTATGGAGCTGCAAAAACCTTATGTTTGTAATGATTCAGAAACTCAAATGGTCAGTCCAGTGGTCTGAGTGAAGGATAAACTTTTCATCAAGCATTCTATTTGCCACAAACCTGATCTTCCAGAGTTGCCCCAACAGGCCACTGTTTGTTTCTTCTATTTCTGAACAGTAGGCAAAACTGCTGCAGAATGTTCTCTGGAGACTGTTGTCCTGTCTAGCATCCAGCATGGACATTCATCTGTATGGGACAGCCCCATTCGCACATATGCAGGAGTAACGGCAGTGTCTAGTCCTCATGTGGAAGATTTGTGGTTTGTAGCTGTCACTTGAGGAAACAGATGGCATCTTTCCTGTTGTGTTCAGGGTGGAAATTTCTTTGCCTCTCTGATAGTAGGAAGTTGCTGTTTTCTGCCTTTGCCAGAGTCTGCCTGCTCATTTCCCTAGATGCCACAGTAACTGGAATCCACTGCACCATTACTTGGACATCGTGTGCTGGCTCTGTTAGTCCTTTAAGGGTAAATATGACCAGACTGTCAACTGGTGACTGTAGATTCTCTGTCAAGGACTGCAGTCTGTTAAGTCAATTCTGGATGGTGGAAAAATTGGTTTGATGATTTTTGTTACTTCCAGCTGTCTCTTCTGCCCTGTAGTTGGTGGACAACTTTCTTGTGGAGATGGACCTTTTCACTTTCCTTCCATCAGGGTCGCGGATGCTCCCACTGCCTCCCATTTTCACAGCTCCATCTGCTGCACTGTCTGTTAAGACCAGCATCCATTCCGAACTGTTGCAGGCACAATGAAGCATATGTATTGTAAGGGTTTTCAGGACTATTTCCAGTTAGTCTCTCTTGATTAAAAGTCTCGGACTTTTGTGACAAAAATATTTGTTTGGTCGTTTCAGTCTTTAGCATCCTAAGCTTTTTTGTATCACTTCATTTGCGGGCTGGACCTAAGCTTTTTTCCCTAAGCTTCCTTGATAGGTGGTTTACGCTGCTCCTCTTGAGGTGGTTCTTGGTTGGTTGTAGGTATTGTTCTAGTGTATGGTGGGATAGGTCTTCATAATTTTCACTGTAAATTAGCATCCAGCGGGTCAGTCTGGTCTTCTCCATTACACTGATAGAAGTGGTTTTCATTCCACATGTGATGATCCTCTTTCCACTGTTCTGGATCTTCGCAGTTTTGTTTATGTGGATCTTGGCAGCAGAAGCCCAGGCAGTTGATCCTATTCCACCACAGACCTGACAGCTCCTGTGATTATCTGCTTGAGATTTTTGCCGCTGTTGCCCCACTGGGATGCATGCCTGTTTCTTCATCAGGGCGAGTTTCCTTCTCAGTTTCTGCTAAGTCTCTGCTTTGCCATTTCAAGTGAGTCATTCGTGCAGCTTGACACCAAGATATGCTGGTGTCTCTTTCTATGGCAGATCTTTATGGTCAATGGTAACTTTAAGACTCCTTATATGAAAGCATAAAGCAGGCGGCTACAGTCTTGCTTGTATTGACAGTGATGCACCAGCGTTTTGCCCACGTTTAAACAGTATAAAGAACTCCCGTACACAGAGACAGTCAACAGGTCCTCTGCAACGGCCTTTTCCCCCAGGGTCATCAATATATTAATAACAACAAGAACAATAATAATAATAACAATAATAATGATGATAATAATAATTTCACTTATATACTGCAAACAGTCCACATCAAAAGCGTGCTTGTAGCACTTCACAGGAATAGAGTAAGGACTGTGCACACACACACACAAGTGCACGCACGCACGCACATCGATTATGTTTAGATGTGTATTTTGTTTGAGATGTTTACAGTCCTGATACAGCTCTGAGCAGTCAGACAGGCTTTAAACACTAGCAACAACAACAGCAGCAACAACAATAATGATGACAATAATAACAATAAAAATGGTAACAGTAATAATAATGATAATATTAATAATAATGATGATGATGATGATGATGATAATTGATAAAATGATGCCACCCTGTGGTACACCCATAATATTGATGATGATGATTGGGTGATGATAATAATGATGGTGATGACTGATGAAATGATGCTATCCTGTGTATACCTTGTCTGAGTTGAGTCTCATTGGCACAGCAAAGTGAGACAAAGCTAGCTGAAACAAGCAAATTAAGTGAGTGGGTTCCATGTGGTTCCTCTCGTGACGGCAAAGCTGGCAGCTATGCTAGCAATGCAAAAGTGGTCTTGAGAGGTGCTAGCTTATGATTTCAAGATGGCGACCAAATGTGCATCAGATTCACAACTTTGTCCTCTGTTGCTGTCAAATTACAATAGATTGATTTGCTACATCCTAAGAATTTCACCTCAGATCTTGATGTGGTCATTCAACATCCTCTCTAGCCTGAACTTTGCTATGTCCTGTGGTTCAAGAGGCTCAGCATCATAGTGTACATCTCACCCGCCACCCCTGGTTCAGTCTTCAGGAGACGCCCACACTTTCTTCCAGATTTTTTTTCCATCCAAACTTTTGTGCAGGCGTGTAATTATCACAGAAAGAAAACCAGAACAAACAACCAGCTTCTTCCACACATTCCCACTCTTCTATCTGAAATCCCAGTCTTCATCCAAAATAATATCCCACCCCTAACCATTTTATGAGAAATTAAAGCTTCTCTAAGATATTGTGATTTGACTGAACAGCTGACAAAATTTAACAAACCTCTCCACATCACGTTCCAGCTCCATGTTAAAATGTTCCACAGCACCCAGTTCATTCAGTCGGTCCTGCAGGGCTCTCATGCGCTGTACTTGCTCTTCCAGCTCACGAATCCGACAGTCTGCAAACGACAGCATTATACCTTCACATACTGGTTTGAGTTTCTACTGAAGAATTTATGGCATCCAATGCTAAAATGTTCCATTCTTTACATGCGTTTTCATAATTTCATCTGTTTACGTATGCTTTTGTGGTGTTTTTCTATTTGTCTTGAATCTTATTTAGTAAATTAGTATGGAAGTGTGCAACATATGCCAGGGGCATCTCCATCTAAGAAGAGTTTTGGAAATGCATAGTATTTATTTTTTCTTTTAGGTGAGGACAGATGGTCTTCAAGTGTGTTTCAACAGACAATACAGTACACACTGATAAGATGGACTCTCTTTTTTCATTTTGATATTTGGTCTGATAATTATTTTGTTTGTTATACTTTGATGGAAATGTGCTTGTTTGTTCAATTTTGACATGTGTTTGGTTTCACAGCTCATCAGTGACCCTCGCTATCATCTGGGCTATAAATATAAATAATTAATCAACTGGCCTCACCTTTCCTTTGAAGCTGTGCACTGGATTCCTGGAGATCCAGTTCCAGTTCATCACGCAGATGTACCTCTGTGCGCAAGTCTTGCTGGCACTTCTTCAATGTTTCTTCTTTTCCTTTCAACTGACGCTGCGTGTCATGCAACAAATGTATGGTAGCTTCATAACACAAGGCAAGTTTTCAGAATAACAAGTAGTTAGTGTCATCTGCTAGTTCCCTTCACTAACATTGTTTGAAACATACATATGTGTGAAACCAAATGAGAAAAACAAATTAATTCCCATCTCCCTCACCACCCTAGAAATACATTTGAGCTTGGTGCTAGTTTGTCAGTCTTTTTGGAAGATGTGAAATACAGCCAAGCCTATTCGAGCATGATTTTCAGCTATTTATGATTCGTATCAAGTGATGATGATGTACATACGCCATGGTTTCCTTTAATGCATGTACATGTGTATTTGGCTGTAAGAATAGAGGATGCAGTACAGTGTCATCTCAGTGTTCCATTGGACACACTGGGGACAACAGTCATCAACAATCAACATTTGAGCTTTGTGCCTTGTCAGTGTAAAAGCCTTGATGTTTAGAAGTCATGCAAATGAAAAGAAAATGACTGCCAGGGGCTGCATTACCAAGTAGAGTAAATATAGGTACTTTATTATAAGCCACCAAGAAAGAGAAAGTAAGGTTGTCTCCCTTCAAATGCTTATAACAAATGGAAAGAAATACAAAGAAGACCTTTTAATCAACAGAATAAGCACAAAATGAAACAGAAACCTTTGAAAGGAACAACTCAGTAATGGAAAAGAATGTGTTGGAGTTGGTAAGCAGTTTAGTTAACACTCCTGGAGTGCTCTGTCAGGCTCCTCAAAGGAAAGATCTTTATGCTCCCAAAGCAACTGATGATAGATTTGAGTCATGGGATATGGCTGACTCTTACTGTCTACATGAGGCAAACCAAAAGAAGTTTCATAAATATCAAAACAGGTCTAGCCAGAGATTTTCATCTTCTCACATCTGCCTCATGTGAGGTGGGACTCTAAAATGTTGGGACTTCGTAAAATCTTTGACTAATAGTCATCTGGCCCTTATGTTTCCTAGATACTGGAAACCATGCATGCGCCAGAGCTTATTGACCAGTTTTTGTTTAAAGCCCAGCCAACTGCATAGAGCCATATCAGGGCTATAACTGTTTCAAAACATACACCATACTTCAACAGAAAAAAGGGGAAAAGAAAATGAAGTACACATATCAATGCATTTGCGCACATAATCTAAGGAGATGCCCCTTGTGCTGACCACTTAGTCCAATTTATCACACAGGGGATTTAAAAAACATAACTGAATACAAATTTAAACATAACTGAGGACACTAAAACATATAAAAACAGGCCTAAATTACCTAAAATTGTTCCCCATATCTCATTTCCCTTGAGCAAAACACATACAGACATACACACACAGACACATACACAGACACAGAGACACGCACACACACACATGTATGCTCGTGAAGACCAGTTTGAACCCTTCACTCATAAACGGTGAAAAAAAGCAGTCACTTACTTCCAACTTGGACCTATGCTCTTTTTCTCTCCACATTATCTGCAATGCAAGTCCATATGGCAAGTAAATCAAATGCACACACTAAAAGAAAATATAGAAAAAAAAAGGAAAGAAAGAAAACAAAACGAAGAAAAAATGCATTTTATCATTTATCTAATTTTCATGACGTGTGATGTCTCACCTGTCTCACTTGGCGTCATCGGGTTCAGTGATGGCCAATGCACATCCAGACACCACCGTCTCCCTCCAGGCCACTCTGTCTTGACTTTTGTGGACAATTTCTTGATATTTAGGCCACTGATGCTGGTTATGTTCTCAATGTATGAGATGGAGGTCTGCCTTTCATCCTTTTTGCCACAGTTTTTCCTTGAAAGATGGTTGCCACGAGGTCCGTGTTCCTGTTGCATGACACATGGCCAATGTATTTTGATCTTCTCTTGTTGATGTCTGCTAGTAGATTTCTGGTGGTATCAAGTTCTTCCAGGACACTTTCATTAGTTCTTCTGTCTATCCATTTGCCACCATCTCTTTCCAGGCTGCTCTGTCTTTACTTTTACGGACAATTTCTTGAATATTTAGGCCACTGATGTTGGTTATGTTCTCTATGTATGAGATTGGAGGTCTTCTTTCTTCCTTTTTGCCTCTGTTTTTCTTTGAAAAGAATGTAGTAGCCTCCAATAAAACAGCATCTCTGCTGCCTCAATTCTTCTGCAATCAGTTTTTCTCAGAGTCCAGGTTTTGCAGCCATAAACCATGACTGGCCAGATCAAACATTTTAAAAGTCTAACTTTCAGGCCATTTGATATGCCTCTGTCTTTCCAGATGTTGAGCTGGACTGTTTTTTGCTTTGCATTCCAGTTCTTATTTTGATGTGTTTGGAGCAGGATCCATCAACAGTTTTTACAAGCCAAGATATTTGAAATCTTTAACATTTTCTAAAGGAACTTTGTTAATTGTGATGTTGTGGTTGTTTTCAGTGTCTTTGCCTTTGATATGTAGTACTTTTGTTTTCTTGGCATTCAAGTTTAGACCAGCCTTTCTGCCTGCTGCATCTACCCTGTTTAGAATTCTTTCTATGCTGGTAACAGCACGGTGTCATCAGCATGGCACAGGTTTGTAAGATTTTTTTCCTCCCATCTTTATGCCCATGCCTTCTACATTAGCATTTCTCATGACTTGTTCTGAGTAGATGTTAAAGAGATATGGTGAAAGGATACAACCTTGTCTGACTCCACTGTGGATGTTGAAGAATTCACATTTCTGATTATGTTGATGTGCTTGCTCAAAACATTCACAATGTATATGATTGTGCAGAAAGGAAAAATCATGAATAATAAAAGAATCAGGTGAACATTGTTTACCCTGCATTTAACAACAATCTCAAAAGGACACAGTTGTGAAGGAAAGAAAAATATAAACATAACACACAACCAAATTTTCTGAAGATAGGTGCTATTTTAAGATTTTGGAACACCAAAATTGAAACATGTGTATTCTTTCACAACAATCCTGACATTCATTTTAAGAGGGAATTATGACCTTCATGTGAACAATCATCATCATCATCATCCTCAGGTGCCTTGCCACATGGCGTTGGCGATTATGGACTTCCATCTGTCTCTATCACTTGTTGCCTCAAGCATCTCTTCCACCCTCCTTGTCCCAAGCCACTCTGGAAGTCCGTCTAGTATCTTTTCCCTGGGTCTACCTGGTGCTCTCTTTCCCTCCAGCTTTCCCGCTGTGACCAGGTGCTCCAATTCCCCTTTCCTCATAAAAATGTGAACAATAATTGCCCTTAATCAGTAAATAAATCCTTGCTGACACATTTTGTCTGTAAATGCATTAACATCTACAGAAAGATAAGATTTATGTACGTTTAGAAATGCACTATAATTGTAAAACTTACTTTTCTGGCAAGCTGTGGAGAGGTAACGAGCTCCTCAAGAGGAGTAACTGGGGAATCACTGTCACCAGCTCGCAGTGGTGACATAATTTGCAGTGAATCGTTCAAGTTGCTCAAGTTGAGACTGGCAATACGCATTCGCAGTGGACTGTCCTGCATTTCTGGTACTGCACATGTAATTGTTTACAAACCACATATTAATGTTGTACACAGAGAAAACTCAATTTTATTTAAAAGACTTTGATATAAGCTTATCGTTTGCATCCTTTAGGTATATCATTCCAGATCTGATGATTTCTCACTCTTGTTTGCATTTGTAAAAATACATTTAACAATGCATGTAGTTTGTATGTCAGTCATTTTAAATATCTTCAAAACTAAACTTATGGAAATATTTTCTCAGATACTCAAAACATTGAAAAAAAAAAGTAAATTGAAATCACATATGCAAAACTAAATGAGTTACAAATTCAATTGACAGTAACAGTAGTACACTAAGTGGTAGAACTAGAAGTAGTAGCAACAGCAGTACTCAATGAGTCAGTAGTAATTAAAAATTAACATGAATACTTATTCATTGATAAGAAACAGTAGTAATAATAGTTTTAGTAGTCATACCAACAACAATAGTAATTTATCAATATTAATATTAATAAAAATAACATGAGAGAAAATCAACTGAGAGACATTGCACAAGATTTCTACTTCTACTCTTAGTCACAAAAAAGTGTCCTATTTTTAGGCTACCAAGCTCTAGTCAGCTAAACATGCAAGCCACATACACAATGCCAGTCTTGCTGAAGAAGCTGCTGACACACTTCCAGAAGATGCTGAAGATGAGCTGTCATTCACTAGGCGACAGAAAAAGGCAGCACTGTTGTTAGGCCCAGGGTCTACAAAAGCAGGGGAAAAAAAGGCACTAACAGTAACAGCTCAGCCACAAAAATTGGAAAAAAAAAGCCCACCTATCTACCATCCCAACAAATATTCATAACCATCAAACAAGCAAAAAAATTACAATTTTCTATCAACCATTCTAAAACAACACAGATGTGAAAACATCAAAGATAATGCAGAAAAAAAAACAAGCAAAAGCAATGTTTCTAAAATAGATTTTAGCACAATGCAAATCATGTTTGGAGTGGAATGGGAAAAGAAAAGCGGAAGCATGGGAAAAGAAAATAAGGCAAAATAATAGGATTTTGTTTTTAATATGATTCTTTGTAAAAACTGTTTAACACTATTTGTGACTGGCCCTGCCTCTGCCTGAACTTCCGGCCAGCCTGAGCCTGCCTCCAATAAATTTGAAGTAGTTGTAAAAAAAACTCTAGCAGGCCTGAATGAAGTCCAATTGTCACCAAAATTTGTGCACTTAAGGAAAAGAGGATGCTGAGTTTAGCTGTGCTATTTATAAAGCTATTACTTGAATAGCTTTTAGCTGCCATCCAGTTCTGTACCATTATCACCAAAACAACTTTTAGCACGGCCCGGCAATAGGTGAAGCTCGGCGTTCACAACTATAGCTGCGGCCCTGTCACGGATGTGTTAAGACATCTAGAGTATTTAATACAAAACAAAGTATGTCAAGCAACTGTTTTCCTAAAATAACATTTAGTAAACATACTTACTGTCACTCACAAAAGCTACTTCTGCCAAGCCAGATACAGAAGCTGTGCTGCTACCACAGAAATCAAGAAAAAAAAGAAAACCCTTGCTACCAAAGGTGACAGTCCTGCACACATTCACTTAGTCTTCTTCTTCTGAAGTAAACCATGGTGAGCTGTTACCGTGTTAGAACATGGAAACTGAAAGGACTGTAATACAATAAATGGCAGGGAGGTGGTGTGACAATGAAACGCGAGTCACAATACATTCATTAAACTTTATTTTAGGAAAAGGTCTTGAAGGTTTAAGGGCTTGAGGTTGTTGTTTTAGAGCAAGGCACTGTTATGCCATGACAGCAGACATTATATCTCTGGAGCTGTCTTTTCACAGACAAGACATGTCCTGGAGATAAAAATGGATGAATGTGCCTGGGAAGTGCAAATGAGCCGCATCTAGAATATCTTGTAGGTTAATGGAGTTGGTGAAAGCTGATGAGGATGACCAGGCCAAACTTCATGAGGCCTAGAGACAACACCAGCCAAATCTGCACCCGACATCGAGTAAGCAGCTGAGATCACTTCCATTTACCACTGAGAGATGCTAGAGCAGCCTAAAGGACATTAGCTCAGATATTTCCTAAGAGCTCTGACCTGGCAGAGGAAACGATTCCAATCATCAGAGTCTAGAATGGAAGAGAAGGGTGTGATAAGGTTGGTAGGTGAAGGGTCTAGGGATTGTTTTTTGACTAAGAATTATGGGAGAAAATGAAAGGACATCAGTAGATAAGCCACTAAGAGTGTGTACCTTGATGCATCTCCAGCTGGAGGCAAGAGTTATGAGGAAAGCAGTCTTGCAAAAAAGATACTTGAATGACTTATCCCAGATGATCTCAATGGAAGACAGCACAGATGCGAACAGGAAGAGGATCCACACTGGTGGCCATCTGGGGTTTTGGGCATTTTTAATAGAAGCAGAGTAGACAATAGCCCTGAGTAGGGGTTCATCGGAGATGGAAAGGCCCGATAAATAACAGAGTAGTGCAAATCGCTGCTCGGTGACCATTTATCGAAGATGAAACAGACAGATTGGTGGAAACAAAAGCCAGTAAGTCAACGACCTGGATGTGAAATGGTTATGGAGGATGACCCATCTTCACACTACTAAAGCCAGTTTAACCAATGGGATGAGTGGGTGCCAGACAACAAGCCTGGGAGACCATGTTCAGGCCATGGTAAGGGGCCCTTAGTGTGGACAAGTCCTACAGAGAAGCTAGGCATGAAGTCTAAGAACCTGGGATAGATACAGAATCTTAGAGGAGAAAATGTGATAAGAACAGGAGTTCTGTAAACCAGGGCTGGAATGGCCATTGCTGAGTGACGAGAATAATGATGGCCTGATCTTCTCTCGCCTTCCCTTGAACCTTTCCTAGAATGGGAAGCAGTGCGAAGACATATGCAAAGGATGCAGGACCACAGTATTGTGAGAGCATGTACTGCCCATGCTAGAAATCTTGTAGTGGACAGGCAATGAATGATCCTCATTGCAAGGACATTGATGTGGGGACGAAACTAGGTGACCCAGACAGGGGCCAGGACAGCTCTGTCCTGAGTACACTTTGTAAGGAGGATCATGTGAGACCTGCTGAGACAGTCCGCTATAATGTTCAGCTTTCCCAGAATGTGTTAGTCAGAGAGATGTTGTGATCGCCGCACCATAGGTGTTGTTGGCCCTTCTGGACAGAGTGAACAATTTTACCTCCCTCCCTCCACACCTTCACCTGTTTATGTAACAAGTTACAGCCGCGTTGTCCATGTTATGTGCGGAGGAAACATGTCTACCTTGAGCTGAGGAATGAACTCTTGAAGAACCAAATGAACATTCGAGCCTGAGGTAATTCATGTGCCATGAGGACTGGTGATAAGACTCAAGACTTTGGAATGAAATCAAAAGGTAATGGGTTGAACTGAAACAAAACGGAATGTGATGAAATGAATATAGTAATTCCTGAATAATTCATTCAACCCCTGATCAGATGAAAGTAGTAAAAAAAAAGTGATGATAAATAATTGAATATCCTTTTAAAATAACAGACCCCACATGAATACCACACCAAACATGAATGGGACACTTAATAGAAAGTCATAAAATTCAAACAAAATAAAAATATATTTTAAAAACAAAAATTGTAGTACCCAAGTTAATGGAATAATGCAGTGAGGTCCATGAGAGGACAAACTGAATGACATAATAAAGTAAAAGGATCACAAAACCCAGAGTGAAGTATAATATAAACATGTGGATGAAACTGTTCGGAGAAGCTGTATTTATCATGTGATGGGCATAGTGCTCTGTGGAATACTCTTATGTTTATCAAACTGGCTTATTTAATCATTCATTTGTCCTAATATTCTGAAATTGCTGGATTTACTACCCACTCATAGTTGTCCATAAATATCAGATATACCACTTGGTGGCTGATGGATGTAAGACTATCTACTATTGTTTATTTCACTCCTCTTTTACATGATTTAAACTGTATTATCAGGTAGAAGGATGCTGGAATGAAGTAGTGTACTTCAGGCCCACTGATGGGTTGGGAGACAAGACTAGCCTGGTGGCAGGATAGCTAATAGTTGGCTGAAGCACTGCACGGCCCATCTTCTTTTGTAGTCATTTCGTGTGTGTGTCTGTTCGGGATTGTTTTCTCTGTGCTTATTTACTCTTTAAATGATAGTGTTGTAATAAAACCTGACCTGATTTTGTCAACCTGTCTTCTTTGGATATGACTTGTTTTGAGATGTTGTGTCTGTGTGGAAGCAGGACAGGGTTAGATCTTGGGAGGGGTTCAAGGTTTTGTTGTTGCTGTGGTTTTTGTTTTTCAGAACTTAGCATAGTCTGACATCCACTGCATATTTGTGTTGGACAGCCTACCTCCTGATCAGAGTGGCAAGATCCTGGGCATCAGCAGGAGATTGAAATAATGAAAGCAGATAAGGTAGAGGCCCAAGGCAAGTGATACCCAGATCTGACCATCCGGAAAATCCATCCACTGGCTGGAAGGTTCCCGTGCACTGATGTGACAGGAGTGAGTGCCAGCCTCAGGAGAGGAACTGAATTGGGTGATGGTGCAGATCATAAGTGAGTCATTGGGGATGGGCCAACTGCTTGGAAGCCAGCTTGCTCCTACTGAGACTGGTGATATTTTGCTGCTTAGTAGCCTTTACCTGCTTATAGGACAGCTGTCCCATATGTAAGACATGTATGCCGGGTGAACTGCATACGGCCTCCTTGAGGGGCTGGGTGCTGGGAGAAGTGAAGGAGCCCTGAATGCCTTCCACTTTGCGGAATGAAACGTACGGAATCTCCTTAGTTGGCCTGGTACCTGATGGTGGTCTGTATATGGCCCCCAAAAAAGAGCCTGGAGAGTTTATGCTTTGCCAAACCTCTTATGTGAAAGACCAAAAGAAGCACCTCTCCCCTTGTGAGAACAAAATTTGTGTGGAAGGCAGCAATGGAGCACTAAAGGGAACGAAGTCCCTGCATCAATGGCACAACTACAGACGAGGCCCTGGTCCATCTCTCTGGATCCATGATGGCCACCATGAGATCGTCCAGGATAGAGTCAACCATGGAGGTGTCTCTGGATTCCTCCGAGTAGCTTCTTCCCACTCTGACTGAGCCCTGTTGGAGATATGGGGCATCCAATGCAACACAGGCCCCTTTCAGGCGGATCTTTCAGGCAGGACAAGGAGGTCCTCCTGGGAGGGTGCCAGGGTCACTTTAGGAATAGCCTTGTGGACCAATGCAGATCTACTGAGGAAGGGCAGCTTATCTGGTCTGAGAAACCTGCCAGGGATGTCTGGAACAGATCTTGGTGGCACTTCAATGTGTGTTTATGGGTCTTGGGCTCTGGCCACCACAGAACTATCATGCAGAGCCGGGAGAACACACGGGGAAGGGTGGGGTAGATGAGCTCTAAGTGCCCTTTCCACCTCTGAAAGACTACAGTCTGCAAGAAAGGCTGGAGTTCCAGTTGTAGAGGGACTCAGTAGAAGGAAAAGTGCCAATGGTCACACTGGGAATCCTCCATGTCATCATCCGACCCATCCAGATCCTGAGTACTCCAACTGGAGTGGTCGGGGGATTCAGGGCGACCACCATGCCTTAAGCGTAGGGTTGCTGGAGAAGGGGATGGGCAGGACTAGCCAGGGTCATGTAGGAGCAAGCCAACTGTGAAGAAACACCCATGGGTCGACCATGTGCACCCATCTTTGGGGGCACAGTTAAGTGTAAGGTGGGGATGAAGGGCCTGGCCATGAAGTGCTGTATCATCATCTGGGACATGAAACCCCATGAGGGTAAAGACAACAGTCCCCTTGGCCAGAGGGGCATGCTTGGCTAGACGGGGGCACCATACAGAGGTCAAGAGGTTGAGAAAGGCTTGGGGAGGCCAGCCCAGGCCCACAGAGGGAGGTGGGTGGACCAACCTTGCTGATGACGATGGGTTGTGTGCGCTAGAAGTAATTGAACCAGCGGTGAGCGGGTGTGCCGAGATGTGGATTTTTTTCCCCCTTGGTGGTCAAAAAAAAAGGATCAGCACGAGTAAACATAACAAATGATGCACTTGATCATGACAGCTCAATGCCCGAGAAGGAAATCCCTGACGGTGTGGCACTGAGCTGATCAGCACTCAATGGCGCACTGAGTATGTTGAAATTTGAGCCAGGCAAAAGCTTGGTGGCTCAGGAAAAGCATGGCTCAGGAAAACCAGAGTCTGCAGTTTCCAAGACTTGGTTGAAAGGCAGTGCAATGGTACAGTCCTGTCGAGGTACTAGCTTGATGGCCCCAACAAAGCCGAGATTGTGGGGACAAATATCTTTGGCTCAAATGGTATAATGGTCACACGCTTAAACCTATCAGAGCAGAACCCAGAGCTGATGTCTTGATGGGGGAAGCAGCCAAGAGGTCGAGGAATTACTGATAAATGAGAAGGGCAAGTGACAGGTGCAGAACATGATACAGAAGGAGAAAAAAATGGCAAGAGATGAGACAAACTGATGCACTTCAAGAGATGTAGACACACAGCAACATAAACACAGCAGCATACCTTAAAGTTAAAGTGAAAAATTTTGCTGAGCAAAATTTGAGACATGGCAGAAGATGGGAGATGCCAAAGGAAAAGGAAGACTGAGTTTTTGTGCACAGGACTGCCACCTATGGTAGCAACTTAGCAAGAGCTCTCACCCTTTTCTTGATTTTTATGGTGGCAGTTCGCTTCTACCTTTGACTAGGCAGAAATAGCTAATAGCAGTAGGATATTAGCACTCGTGATTCATGGTATGGTATGTATTATTAAACTGTACATTTTGTGTACAGGGGTTGACAGAATTTAAGAGAAAAATATCAAATAACAATGACACAAGTGGAAATATGTTGGACATCCAGTTCCAACTGGAAAACTTGGCTCATCCTGCCCTGACACTGCTGGTGGGTATATTTTTCCAATTGCCCAGGTCAGTGTGTATACAGACCTGCCAGTACCTAAGTTCTCTCCGTGTGTATACACACAACAAACATCAAATATATTAAAGATCTTGAAAGCCATGTCACAGTCCAGTGGTTTATGGAAACATGAACACACCCAGCATGCACATCCAATGCACATGGAGTATGCAGACTGTGCAGCAACATACTGCAATGTGGACAAAACAAATGCATACACAAATCCAGGGGAAATTTTGCTTTGAACACTAAAAGAAAAAAAAACATAAAAATACACAAACAGTGAAAGAAAAGCAACACAAAGAATGACTTACTAGGTTCATCAAGAATGCGAACAAATGTTAACAAATCTTAGTTACACTGAATGTTATTTCTAAGTTTATTTAAAATACAAATAAACCAGTTTGACGGAAAAGAAAAAAAAACCATAACAAATAAAATAGAACATCTTAAATACTTAATATTAATCCAAAATAAATATAAGAACAAGGGGAAAAAAAACAAGTGCACAAGAGCAAGGAAATACATGCTGAAGTTCACAGAAAATGATTGCAGATAAGGCAAAGAAATGGCAGTGGACACAGGACAGATATTATAACACAGGGGCTGAAGACAAAACGAATGTAATGAAAAGGAAGATTAAGAACTGATGTTTATAAGCAATGAACAAAAATACAACCACTAGTTAAACTGCTCTAAGAAATTGTAATAAAAGTAAGGTAATGTCATGAATATGTTAAAAAAAAGTCAATTAAAACTATCAACAACAAAGTTACAATTTACAGTACTTCTGAGTTGGGAGAGCAAATTTTAACAAAGCAAAGAAAAAAATCAAAATGAGAAATAAAGGAGCCGTGCCAGAATCACGCTTTCAAATGAATTAAGTGCAATGCACAGTTCTAAAAAACAAAAACAAAAAAAAGACTCCACCAAATCAGTATTCCAACGCGATTTTGACACTCTTTGATAATGTGATGATTTCCACAAATCTGTTATTGCAAAACTTAAAATCTTCATGAACTTTCTTCCTGACCTGTGGTTTCAAGAAAAACTTTGGCAAAGTCAGCTGGCAGTGAAGTGGTTGGTTCCTCTGGTCGCACAACTGCTTCTATTAACTGGCGAACATCCCAATGTAGTGAGGCATCAACACTCATTGCGGCTGTTAGAATTGCTGTGTTTTTGTCTTGAATACCAGCGCACAGTAACAGCAATAGAACCTGAAAAATGGATAAAGATTTTTAAAATTATTTATCATTTCTTAAAAGAAACACATCCTGCTAAACTATTGATTTGGTTTCCAATCGCATGTTTGCTTCCACTATTGCTGTAATGTACTAGTACTATACAATCATTTATCTAGTGTCAAGTACTACGTTGTTTGGAAAAATTCACAGAAATGATATGCAAGCAAGATTGTACACATTTTACTGACACACTTATGCAAACAGATACCCACACCATTGTGTTCTATCCAAAACAACCACCATCCATCCATTTTTAATAGCTGTATATCTTATATAATATAAGGCTTAATTAACAATAACAGGAAACAATTTTTCTAAACACTGCTTAATTCAGTCTCACCTTTGCTATTTCATCCCTTGTTTGCTTGTCAGGTGTTGCTTCTAACAAGACATTAAAATCAACAAGACTTGTATCAAGGAAACTGGTGTTGTAAAAATCTGCAACAGAATGAAGGTAAGAATGAGTAAAAGGAAAGAATATCACTGATAAGCAATTTGTGATTTCATAAATAATAACAACAACAATAATAATAATAACAATAATAATAATAATAATACCAATGCACATAAATACAATAAAGCATTTATCGACTGTCAGACACATTTTGATAGTATTCAATGACGGATGAGTCAAACTTTGCAATAACTTAAGATTAATAAGAAATACTCCAATTTCAGCTCAGCAACATCCTCTGCCCTACCCGCATACACATCCATCTGCACTTCCAGTTCCTGACACTAATGATTTCCTTTTTATGCTTGTAAAGCATTTAGAAATGCAACATTGTCAATAATACTTAACAGTACACACTATATGGAAATGAACTAGTCATCATTGTGAAGAGAATAGCAACAGACCACCAATGGGAGGATGTGGCTTTGAATCTCTATGAACCCAGAATTATTTGTGTGCAAATTTTCTAACTAGATCAATCCATACTCAGTGTTGATCATATTATGGGCTCACTGGGAAGACCACTGAGTCTCAACAACTTTATGGATGTGTCACTAAGACTGTTGCTAAAATTTCATAACAAACACTGCAGGTATATCTCTCAGACTAGTTTAAGCCAGGATATGTTATGATAGTAAGCATAAAGTATAGTCCTGTCACATACCTTCAAACCAAGATGGAATTCCACAGCGTTATAATCATCATCCCATTATCATGAAATCATTAATCATAGCATTACGAAAACAGTTTCAGATTCTGAAGCACTTCATGCCCTGACGTTGTGATGCTTTTGTTTCAATTTCCACCACCATTTCCATGCCTGAGATGGATTCAAGTTCAGGTGTTTGGTGTCCATGGTCCATAGGGGCTGTCATTGGAAGGCCATGGTGGTGGTCTCCTTACTCAAGTCTGGCTCTGAGACTGAATGATTATTGTTGCTAGTCAGATGCTTACTAGACAGTGTCCTTAGTAAGCTGGATCAGAACAGGCACTGTACTCCACACGGAAGTAAAGCAGCAGTACAAGGTCTTCTTCAGTGGGTGGCCATAGAGGACTGACACTTCTAGCTTCCATAGGCTTCCTGACTCTGGGAGTAGGACTTCAACAGAATGAACTTAGGACTGGGGATGTACTATGGAACTGAAATGAGTGGCATGGAATCAAGACCACTGAGGCTGCACATATGTTAGAACAGGAAAAATATACATATGTTATAAATGTATCTCAGGCAGGAAAAAAACACACACAAATTACATGTATCTGGAAAAGAAATGTATGACTGCAGTTTTGATGCTTTAGCTCAGCTGTCTATCTTCCTGTTAATGTATCACTATGTTTATGTGTGTGTGTGTGTGTGTGTGTGTGTGTGTGTGTGTGTGTGTGTGTGTGGTGTGTGTGTGTGTGTGTGTGTGGTGTGTGCGCGCGTGCGTGCGTGCGTGTGTGTGTGTGCATGTGTGTTTCGATGCATTGTGTTGTGTTGTGGGTGTGTGTAGATGTGTGGGATCAGCGTGTATGTATGTACTCATATTTTTATGTTTCACGAGCAACATGTGTCTATCTGCACAGATGCATAAACTTTTTCTTCATGCATTTTACAAAACTTAAGTAATTCTTCAACTTCAAAACCTCAAAAGACACAATCACATCACAGACGAGAACAATGTAGAAGCAGAATACGAGCAGACTTATCGGTCAGTCATCAAAGAAGCGGGTGTCTGAACCTGTTGAGGACTTCAGTACCTCATATCTCTTCAAGACGGGAGCTGCTAAGGTTAATTAATGCAGTACATAATTTTCATACCTTCTAGAAACATTTTTGTTGCCAAAACTCTCTCCCTGGTGTTGTGTAAATCATCTAGACTCAAGCTGCTGTCCCTGTCAGAAACAAAATAAAGTTTTTCTTTCTGAAAAGGTGTTTATTATGTCATTATTGTGAACTTTGATAACAATAGCATCAACCCCTTCAGTGCCAAGTATATTGTTTTGCTAGTGTATGCTATTTGCCAAGTGATTTTGACATGGATGGGATAAAAAAAAAATTTTAATTTCTAGCACGCAAATGATTACATTGAAAGTAATCATAACCCTTTTTTTCTGAAAGGGCAATGAAGACTATCCCTTTATGATAGTCTGAACTGTATTTGATACTTTGGTTAGTGAAGAGTGGACCAAGAAATTGACATAAATATCACAGAATTTACTGTTATACGTTATGGATTAGTAATATAAAAAGCAAAATATTCCAAGAAAATCTACAAAAGTACTAGAGATATGTCTCCAAACTCTGTGTGCCTATAAAGTACTGAATAGTAACACACACACACACACACACACACACACACACACACACACACACACACACACACACACACACACACTCACTTATTCTCTCATGGCCACGTCCACCACTTTCTTTTCATTTCCTCCCAAACAAGAGAACACTTTACAGAAGACAGAAAACTCAACAATTTTGATAACCACATGTTGCACTGGACTCTCATGTTTGAGCTAGCCGTGTAAAACATGTCATAAGCAAGTTTCACTGACTAAGTGTGCTGGCACAATAGTTGACAACTGTAAACAAAACTTCCATTTCTTCATCACTCTCCCCCTCCCCCGTTACCCAGTCTGAAGTGTGGGTCAGAGTTCACTTAAAGCTTGTCTCAGTATGTGCTGTGATAAACTAGCTAAAACCTTTGGCAACACGCTGTCTTTCTCACAGCACTTGGCCTAGTCGAAGCATCGTCAGCCATTGTGGAAGAAAGGTCAAAATCTCTGAGGGGAAAGTTACAAACACTGCAGTGCAGTGACCATAACAAAGAGTGATTGGCTGCTGACCTCATGCATAAATCATGTAAATGGACAGAGCTTTCTGATTTATGTGAATTGGCATTCCCCAGTTTAAAACATGGAGGTAGGAAAATTCTTGATATGATGTGAACGTACATATAACGTCGTTGGCAAATTATGAGATACACATTATCTTAACGTATATATACATCCTTAGCACTGAAGAGGTTCATTACTAGCACTAGCGACACAACATAGGGAAACCTGGCTAAAGTGCAAAATTCACATTTCTGTGTTTTAGATTCATTTTGAAATTGCAATGTCTATAAATATCGAAAATGCAGAAATAATTTATCTGCAATGGTCGTCTTTTAAGACACTCGTAAAATATCTTTAATTAAAAACATTTCTTTTTTAGAATGCTTTTACTTTAGCAATAAAACTTTGGGAAATTAAAGATTAGATGTTAAAGACTCAAAATAAGGAAAATTCTTAGTCTTAGTTGTCCATGATTCTGGCCCTATTTATATAGCTATTTTTATCCACAGCTACAACTGCGACTGCCTGCTTGCAACACTAGCCAGGTTTCCTGCTGCGTCACATTTAAACTTGCACATTGAGTAACTTGATAAAATTTTTGTGACTTGCGTGACATGTACCTTGAGAATAAATTTATCTCAGTGACCTTTTTTTCTTGACGAATAAGCTTTCCTGTAGCATAAACAAATTAAAATATATAGCTATTTTTTGTCCTAAATTAGTAATATTCTACTTATTTGTATTCTTTCATTCATTTATGTCCTTTTTTTAATCCCTGTCAGTGAGAAAGTTTAGTTTTCAGTATTTCATCATTAACATTAAAACTAAAGATTATAAATACTCAAGTGGCATGCACATGTTTAGAAGCTTACTCACATGTAGAGCAAAATGTTGACGAAGCATGTCCCATAGTCAACACTTTTCAGAGAGTTGGAAGTCTCAATGTCTGTTAAATTGCAGAGCTGCACATGTAATACATGTTATATTAACATCTGCCCAGACCTCTAAAAAGTACAATGCAACATTATTTGACAATGCAAGATGAATTTTTACACACTGAAACAGCATCATTAGGTGTAATATAGGGCAGATGAGAGATTTCTTTAAAAAATAAACTGTTGGAGGCGACGGCCTCATACTGAAGAAAACGTTATTTACAGCAAAACCAAAAGATAACCAACACATCAATGTACACAAAATGTGCTATGGTGAAGAAGCCTGAAACTATTTGAGATGAAAGTTCAACTTTGCGCACCCAAATGCCTATCAATTAACATCAGGCAGAATTCTTCAGTGTTATACAGAACCAAGAACCAATACAGTTGTACAGATGTGATGCGTGGACAGTCAACACGCAAAGTCAGAACAAGATTGAGGCAGCTGAAATGTGATTTCTAAGAAGAACGTTAAGCAGTCCATGGACAGCAAAGAAAACAAATGAGTCTTGGAAAAGGCAAACACAAAAACAGCATTAATGAACAAGATTAGCAAAAGACAAGCAAAGTTTATTGGACATTTTATGAGGTAAGAGAAATTTGAGCACCTACTGTGACCTAGTCACAAACAGGAAAGCTTGGAGGGAGACAGAACACCTCGTAGACCCAGGAGAAAACACTGGATGAATTTGCAAGTGGGTGAGGACATAAATGGTTAGAGATGTACCTGCAGCAACAAAAGATAGAGATTCATATGGAGGGCCATGATCACCAATACTATGTGGCAAGAGGCATGATGGTGATGACTTACCCAACCCAGCAAAGCCTTTTCCTTTCGCTCATCCATATTGTATTATGTTATGTCTTCATGGAAACTGGACAGGTGTACTCTGATCTGAAACAAAAGTTAACAGAATAATGAATGATATGAATTTCATTGCTGAAAGGTTAATTCTCGTACTTATAAAAGAAATACTATACCTGTTAGTGTTAAAAAGGAAATACTATACCATAACACAAACAGGTATAGGACACGTGCTCACAACAACATGAATTTATAAGTGAACATTTTTCAACCAACAGACATCAACTAAACTACTCCAATGACTAAGGTCCCCAAGCTATTCAGATGCCATGATTTCTGGCCGCTAAGCTGTGACCCACTTAGCCGGCCAGGCCTCAGCACCAGCTGTGCCACCTTTATTTCTGGCACTGCTGCCTGTTAGCCAAGTCCCACAGCGTTCTTTATTCTCTGCTGAGTTTACAGATTTCGGTTGCTTTGTGTGCAGAGTGTGCTATGTTCGACTTGAAGTTTTGATGGCTCTCAAAATTTGCATACGATTGGAAAAAACGATACGTTTGTGCACATGGAAAAAGATTGTTCTTTTGTTCTGTGTGATCCAATTTGAGAATTCTTATTTGTGGCACCTGTATTGTGTACTTCTCATGCAATGTCTTATGGACTGCATGTATTATGTGTGCACAATGGGTGTTTTTGTTTTACATGTAGTATATACAATTTTTTATTGATTTGAGCAATGTCATTGAGTAACATTAAACTGTCATGTAATTCGTTGGTGTTTCATCAAAACAATATGGAAAAACAACACACAAAGCAGTTACAATTGAAAAGATTAGGCCTAATTTATTGTGAAAGTTAGAGTGCAATCAATAATTAATCCAGCTGAAAAGCTCAGAATTCTGATAAAAAACATAATAGTGTCACCTCGTCTCTGGTAATTCAAGATCAAACTAAGAAAAAAACAGAAGTGAGAAACACACAACACACACACACACACACACTTCGCTTTCCCCATGCACACACACACACACACATATTACATTATTAGTATAATGCAAAGGAAAAGTGCATTTCAGAATAATGGGATGAACACTTTTGTTAGTGCATAAAAAAAATAAAAAAATTTAAAAGAGAACATCTTTTTTCCCCCTCAAGGACTGAATAACTGAGGGTCTCCATCCACTACTAAAATCCATTTCAATTTAATATACTGTTGTTGAACGGACGTGGTTTGTCCACCCTTCTCAACAAAGCGCACCGTGAACAAGCTAGGCTGTTTACACAAATCATGAACCATTATCTCACACGAGTATGGCACTGTTTGCAGCATCGCCATCTGCCATCTTGCCTTGTCAGTACAGTAATTAACGCTGCCCTGCTGGGCACTGTGAGAAAGAACCCCACCTACGAGCGAGCGACATTGCACGCAGACATATGGTGTATGACTGTGTGGCCAAAAGGTGTGCATGGAAAATCCAAGCACTCTGAAAAGGAAAATTTAAACTTCACTCATTTTCAAACGGTACATGTTTCAGAAATATACCCCTGAACACTTGCATTCAACACAATCTCCTTACTAAGCATGTAATTTCTTATACGCATGTTTGATCTTGTTTTGTTCAGAAATTTGCCTCAGTCATGTCTGTGTGTGCCGCACTGATACAAGCAAAGTTAGAAAAGAAAAGATCAAAAGCATAAAATGAGTTATTCTCTGGCTGGCAGCTAGCACAATCATAGAGTGTTAAAAGGGGAGTGGCAATGGCAGCCTTTCAGGCATGCCAGACGGCCGCCATCTTGCCGTTGCGCTCTGCCCAAGCTGGCTCGCTTTAAGCCATTGTGTTTACCATCACTTACGTACCAACCATGTGCAGAACTAGTAACTGATCGTTAACAGATACCACCAGCATGAAAAATTATACTGATGTACTAGCACAATATACATCGAAGTCATTTAAATAACTTATGAGTAAGCTTGTATCATAACTACTTACTGAAAGTGTGTTTCGCTTAGCATATCTGTACTAGTAAGAAGCAAGTTTGCTCCTGTGTAGCCTACAAGGAGTCCCTTGATTAACCTGCCCCCTTATAATATGATCAGATCAGATCAGAGCGAGAAGGAGGGGGAAAGAAGAGAGGGAGAGAGGGAAGGAGGGAGGGAGGGAGAGAGAGAGAGAGAGGAGACCGAGAGCATACACACACCAAAAACAGAAGGAGAGAGAGGAGAGTGAGAGCACACACACACACACACACCAAAAACAAGACATCATGTGCACGCGCACACACACACACACACCACCACTACCACCTCCATCACCACACCACATCAAAGAAAAAAGTGTGAATCGACAATTTTTATTACATTGTATTGTATTTTGCAAGACTGTGTTTATTCTCTTCACCAGAGATGAAACAGTCCATATATAATGTGAAAGAGCGATAGGAAGGGGTGCATCTGTGTGTACATGTACATGTACGTGTGTGTTTGTGGGTCTTTGTCAGTGTGTGTGTGTCTATGTCTGTGTCTCCGTCAGTCCATGTGTGAATTACTCAGTCACAAATTCCCCAATTACACGATTTTCAAATACTTCCAGTTTCACGTTTCATGGACGAATTATATAGCATGGATCTCTCTCTCTCTTTCTCCCCCCCTCCCCCACCTCCGAGTCTCTGTCACTGTGTTTGTATGCGTGCACATTCATTTACATATTATGTGTGTGTATTATTTCTGTGTGAGAGGGGGAAGGGAGACAGTGCACACACAGGCACATGTTTGCGGTGCACACTGTGCTATCAATAATTTGTTATACTTTCTTCTTTACAGGAGTGCAATATATATACATATATTATATTATATTATATTATATTATATTATATTATATTATATTATATTATATTATATTATATATTATATTATATTAATATTATATTATATTATATTATATTATATATATTTATATATATATATATGTATCATCATCATCATCAGGTGTCCTGCCGCATGGCGTTGGTAACCATGGACTTCCATCCATGCCTATCTCTTTTACCCCTAGCAATTTGCAATACGCAATTTGCAAGGCTGCAACTTAGAAAAAATTTTAAAAACTGAAAAGTGAAAGGGGTCCAGGGGCGGGCAGTGCTTTTTCAAAAAACGGATTTTCTGTTTCCGACTCTTTTGAAAAAACGGATTCCGTCGTCAAACGGAAAAAGTTGCACCCATGAATTTGTATACTTCATGGTCAATGTTGACAGCATTCCTCCCCTTCTCTCCCCTCCCCCCTTTCTCTCCCCTCTGTCTAGCTTTCCCTCTCAGCCTCTAGAACATTTACTCATTGCATTAGCTTGAGTCTCTATGTTGCTGTACACAGCAGTGTTGTACAACTGCAATGCCTGGACAAACCAGCAAACTTGAGTCTCTTTCAACTTCAAGTGAACTTGACGGAGATGGGATTCAGTTTACATTCTGCAACATACCTAGGCCTATAGTATAAAATAAGTTCAGTACAAAAAATATTTATCTCTGCAAAACAGACAAGACAATATTCGCCATCACTCTGTGGCTGTCTAGCAAACTATTAGTATTATTATGAAACACAGACACTGCCACACATTAACTGATTAAGTGTCACACACACACACACACATACATATATATTAAATGTGAGCCACACACACACACACACACACACACACACACACACACTCACACACACATACACACACACAAACACACTGGCAGAGCACCACACAAAAACATTCACACCCTTCTCAAAAATACATATTCAGTAATTGGCATACATGAACATAGTGACAACAACAACACACACACACAGTGGGCACCTATGTGCATAACAACTTCAATAACAATCATTATCATTATTATTTAAAGCCCAGCCAACTGTGCAGGGCCATATCAGGGCTATAACCATCTCAACACCAAATTAGGACGACATACCAACGGATCTGCGCATATAATCTCTAAGGCTATGGCCCTGGCATTGACCATTCTGTCCAATATATCACCAGGAGTTTTTTTTTTAAAGAAATCTGAATACAGATATATATATAAACATAAAGTAAAACTGGCCTAAACAACATGAAATTGCTTCTGCACCTCACATTTCGTGAGAACCAAAACTGCAGTTAATTATCGATCCTAATGTAATAGAAAATACAGAAGGCTTCATGGAAAACATACACTGATACAGGTACTAGGTGAATAGGTCAGCGAGGTAAAAAAAAAGGAAGAGATGGAAGAAAGCAAAGGAGGAAAGCAGAAACAGAGAGTGACAGAAAAGAGGAAATGTCTAGTACAGAATTTCCAGAGGATGGGGATACAATTTGTACTGAAAAAGCCCCTACCATCCTCATGGGGGATTTAATAAGAATAAAAATGGGTAATGGTGCAGTTTTGGTCTTTCAGTTTCACCCTAGCTGACTTCACATATTACATCATTAATCATTATCTAGCCTGACTTCACTACTTTTGACATTTGACCCTAACACAAACCCTAGCATTAGGCCTACCCCTAACTCTTATCTTTGACTTGACAATCTTAGATTTATTCACAGAGAGCACTGATCCTGAGGATGAGGGTCTGGGGTCGGGTTAGCGTTAGGACTAGGGTTGATTATATTAGGATAAAATTACTAAAACTTAGTTGCCCCTGCATCATATGACACATAAGGCAATCAAGGCACTCCACTGTGCATGATCCTTATCCAGATGGTGTTGTTCCATCTGTTTGCTGACCAGTTGGAGGTCACTTTCCACTGTTGCCACCAGCTCATCTTTGGCCCCCTTTCTTTCTCTGACCTAATGGCATCTACTTGCCTAACTTGCAAGTCTTGTCGTGGGGAGCCTCCAGACATGCCCCCACCAGCAGAGGCATGGTCTGCCAATAGTGACTGACACAAGGATCTGTTGTGATCTGTCCCTGATCTCTTCATTTGACATTTGTAGCTCTAGTTATTCCATCTGATGCTCAGGATCTTATGAAGTTATGCAGATACCCAGTGTCAAAGGTGTCCAGTTTATTTCTCCTGTTTTTTATTTCCCTTTTTTTTTTTTTACCAGATTTCGCTGCCACAGAAGTATTGAGATCATGTTTCAATTGTAGAACCTGATACTGCTCCATACTTTGCCCAGATGATTGAATCTCCAGCATCTCACTTCATGGTCACGGTTATTTGCTGACACCTGAAGTTTCCAGCTCAACATGTTCTTGGTCTTTTTGGCGCTGATGATTAAACCAATTTTTCCTGTATTGCTGTTGATGTCAACCAAAAACAAAGATGTTGTCTGTTGTTGTCGCAGCACTAGCTGCTACACTGTCAGCAAAATCTGCATCAGTAAAGTTCTTTTGTTCAGTCCACTGGATTCCTTTTCCTTGTGCTGCATTATTCAGCACCCAGTTGGCAATTTCGAATAGGAGAGGGGAGAGACTACTATCACCACATCCTTGTCTGATGCCAGTGAGGACTTCAAATCAGTAAATCGGTCACTTAAGTATAACCATCTTCTGTCCTGGTAATAGTGATATGGCACTGAGATGTTATAGATTGGGCTGGTTGGTTCTTATGATAGAGCCATGGATATCTGGAGTTCAATCCCAGCCTGCAACATGAAAAACTGGCCTGTTCGCTGTAGTATAGGCTATTATGACGAACACAACAATCACCTAAGAGACATAACCCTCGCAACCATTGCTAAGCTTATCCGACGTTACTAGAAACATGTACACTTCCGGGAGAGATCAACAACGTCTACATCGTACTGAAACTTAGTGAAAGGGAGCTAGCTCGGACTCTGTTGAACATACCACAAGATACAACATGGTGGCAGAGGTTTAGTGGTTCAAAACCATGGAGAACCCTTCATTAGATGCTCGAACACGGCAAACAGGAGAATATGACCCAGTTCGACGCTTGCAGCTTCCGTTTCCAAAAACGTTTGACGGCACAGCAGAAACCTGGATGAAATGGCGACAACGATTTGAACGTTATAGAACCAGTATCGGTTTAGAACCAGACAAGCAGGTCAGCATGTTCCTCTACTGCATGGGAGATGTTACAGATGATATTCTAATCACTCTCAATATCAGCGAGGCAACCATTTCGTATCCAGAGCTTCTTCACGCCTTTGATGAACATTTTGGTGCAAAGAAAAACAAAATTTTCACCAGAGCAAAATTCAACCAAAGAAAACAGAAACCCAGTGAGTCAGTCGATTCATTCATACAAGAACTATACAAACTAGCTGATGATTGAGAATACAAAACTCTACGAGATGAACTTATCCGAGACAGGATTGTTGTAGGAGTGCTGGATGATGATTTATCTGACCATCTACAGTCAAACTCAAAGGCATCTCTTACCCTAACCGAAGCAGTCCAACTAAGCAGACAGGCTGAAGCTAGACGGGAATCCCAATCCATTATCAGAGAAAAAGCAGACCATACAGTCAATGCAATAGGTTATCACTCCAAATATCAACCCACACCCAGTTCACAAGTTTCGACATCATTCATCTCAAAGACAATGTAGATACTGTGGTCGAGAACCTCACCTCAGAGAAAAATGTCCAGCCCTGAATGCAACCTGCTCAGCATGTGGAAAGAGAGGTCACTAAAAACAGTCTGTCACAGCAGCAAGAAGAAAGTATACGAATTAACTGATGATACTGCTGACTTTAATTACCTGTGGGAAGAAACACATAGCGGTACAGACTACTTCCTTGGATCCATTGAGCAAGGATCTAGACAGCCAATGGACAGCAATACTGGAAGTCAATGGACACCCAACAAAGTTCAAGTTAGACACGGGAGCTTCAGTCTCAGTTGTCACTAATAAAGAACCGTGGCTACAGGGAAAAACTGTGCAAAATTGCAGAAAAATTCTTCATGGTCCAGGGGGATCCACTATCTCACCACTAGGCTCTATACATGCTACACTTAGAAAGTTAGATACCATGGCAGGACTGTCCAAGAGACGATATACATCCTCAATGACCAAACTTGCTGTCTCCTCGGCAGACATGCTTGCTGGGACTAGTGAAACATGTTGATATGATCAACATACCGTCACCAACACATTCTATCAAAGATGAGTTCCCAGATCTATTCTCTGGCCTAAATAAAGCTTCGGGATGATGCACGGCCAGTTTGTATTTATACACCCAGGAAGATTGCCCATCCACTCATTCCAAAAGTCAAAGCAGAACTGGAATCCATGGTGAAACAGGGAGTCATCACGCCAGTCCATGAACAGGGGTGCAGATCACGTAGAGATAGGGGTAAATCACGTAAGGAAGATGGAAATCACGTACAAAAATTATGTCAAAAGGGTATGAACACGTAAGACTTTGTCGTCTTGAGGGTATGGTCACGTAAGCATTTTTCCTCTGCCGGTCTCATCACGTAAAGGTTTTGAGCCGTGGGGGTATAGACCTATCGCTCCGTTCGCTCGCCTAGCCGGGGCAAGCTAACGACGCGACCGACATCGCTTAGCTTGCCCGCCGCGGCACATGCAGCATTGGGGTCGGGCATTACATTAGCGGTAAAAATAGTAACTAGGCTACGTCACACTTTTCTACAACTCTTTACCCTGACTTCAGCATGCTGGCTGAAATTGCTCTCGTTATGCCACTCACATCTGTGCCATGCGAGAGAGGTTTCAGTCAGCAGAATAGGGTGAAGACGAGACTGAGAAACAGAATGTTAGTCACCAAGCTGGCAAGAAAGATGAAGATCAGGGGATGCCAAGGTGCTAACAGGGGACCTTGTATTCAAGGCCTCCCAAGAATTTGAGAATGCAAAGAAGAGGGTCCACCTTAATAAGTGAATTTTTCTGTCCCAAATTCTTCTTTCTTTCCAGCTTTGGACTGCCAAACTTTCAACAGTTTATACATGCATTATTTGTCTGCTTTCTTGAATTTTAATTTAGTTAAGAGAACGAGAAGTACTTTTCTGCCTCAGTCAGATATTCTTATTTCTAAACACATTAGTAATGTGATTGCTTAGTTACAGTTACTTGAATCAGAATCAGTTCACATTAAATTTTGTAATATGGAAACATTCCTCCTGTGTTGTCTGTGTCAGTGTGGAAACTGGCATGTGTCACTGTAAAGAGTTGATCTTTATTCTAATTTAGTAGAAGGCCATGCTGCTTGCTTTTTTATAATTTAATTTATTTAAACCATTAGGCCAAAAAATCACTTGGGAAAACAAAATACGAGTCTTTGCATCGGTGGCTCATACCCCCAGAAATTTTGGCAAAGGGTATGAAAACCCCCTAAAAAAATTATTGGGGGTATGAAAACCCTCAAGTTTTTTTAGTGGGGGTATGAAAACCTTTGACTTTTAGAAGGATCTGCACCACTGATGAACCAACAAGCTGGTGTTCTGGCATAGTGTGGTCCCAAAACCCAACGGGGCAGTCCGAATTTGTGTTGATCTCACTCATCTCAACAAGACTGTACAGAAAGGAATTCACCCAATAGCTCAGTCGACGAAAGCCTTGCAAAACTGGGAAACAGCCGAATCTTCACCAAGCTAGATGCAAAAAGTGGCTTCTGGCAGATCCCACTTTGTCCAGAAACAAAGCTTCTCACTACGTTTGTGAAAGCCTTTTGGTCGTTTCTTTTCAACAATTACCGTTTGGCATTAGTTCGGCACCTGTGATTTTTCAGAGAATGATGTCTGAAATACTGATTGACCTCAAAGGTGTAATATGTCACATGGATGACATTCTAGTCCAAGCACCTGATCAGGCAACACATGATCAACAATTACGTGAAGTTCTACAGTGACTACAAAATGCAGGAGTCACACTGAACGACAAATGTGAATTCTCAAAAAACTCTGTGAAATACTTGGGCCACATCATTGACGAACATGGCATTCGAGCTGACCCACACAAGGTAAATGCCATAAAGAACTTCCCAGTCCCTACCACAGTCACTGAACTACAAAGGTTTATGGGAATGGTAAACCAGCTGGCGAAGTTTGTCCCCAGTTTGGCTGAAATCAATGCTCCTCTTCATCAACTTCTCCACAAAGATGCTACATGGTTGTGGGGTCCATATCAACAGTCAACATTTGAACAAATCAAACGGTTACTCACCTCTCCTAAGGTTCTGGCTCACTATGATCCTCAAAAACCCACCATCATCGCCACAGATGCTTCCAATTCTGGCATTGGAGCTGTTCTCCTTCAGATACAAACTGATGGATCACGACGTCCCACTTGCTACATTTCTCAGTCCCCCAGTGACGCAGAAAAGAATTATGCCACAATAGAGAAGGAGGCATTGGCAGCAACCTGGGCATGTGAAAGACTCAGCAATTATATTCTTGGCCTTACATTCACAGTAGAAACTGACCACAAACCCCTGGTCCCACTTCTTACTAATCTTAGTACTACAGAACTTCACAAAATACCACCCCGTATTCTTCGCTTCAGGTTGCATCTCATGAGATACACCCCCAAAATTGTCCACGTGCAGGGAAAAATGCAAATCATCGCTGACACTATCCAGAGCACCTATAGATGAACCTGATTCAGCTGATCTGAATCACACAAACAGAATCTCCTTGATGAAATCACGGCATTCGCTAAACAGACCATCGAGATCTTGCCAGCAATGTCAAAGAAACTGCATGAAATAAGAACAAAACAAGCAGAAGACAAAGTACTGCAGGAAATACGCAGCTACAGTCTTCAAAACTGGCCAGCCCACATGCCAGAGAAACCTGCTCTAAAGCAGTACTGGATGAATCGTGAACATTTTTACAATTGTTGACAACATGCTACTCTTTGATGATCGACTTGTCATCCCGAAGTCCATGAGAATAGAAGTTCTCAATCGACTTCACACTGGCCATCTAGGCATCACAAAATGCAATGAGCTCACAAGATCATCAGTGTGGTGGCCAAATATCACCTCTGACATAGAAGAGATGGTGCGAAAATGTCACATTTGCGCCACACACTGTCCGGATCAAAAGGAACCCCTCCTTCCAGTTCCATCATCTTTTCCAGATCACCCATGGTCACGCCTAGGGATGGACCTTTTTGAACTCTTCGGCAAGACTTACTTAGTCTTTGTAGACTATTACTCAAGATGGATTGAGGTCAAATTTCTCAGCAAACCTACAACTACTGCAACAATCCACCAAATCAAGAGTGTATTCGCAGCTCAAGGTATACCAGATGTAGTGGTTTCCGACAACGGTCCTCAGTTTGCTTCTCATGAATTTTCTGAGTTTGCTTCATATATATATGGCTTCAAACATGTGACAAGCTCGCCCAAACACCCCCAGTCCAATGGGGAAGCTGAGAGAGCAGTACGAACACTCAAGCAATTACTCAAGAAGAACAAAGATCCATACCTTGCCTTCCTCATGTACAGGGCAACACCTCTCCAAAACGGACTATCGCCTGCTGAGTTCCTCATGGGAAGAAAACTGCAAACTATTCTACCAGTTTTCCCGAATATCCTGAGGCCTTACAACCCAGATCATGACTTGATACAGAGGAAAGATTCAGTAATCAAGGAAAAGTCACGAAATAACTTCAAGGAAAAGTCACGAAACAACTTCAACCAACGACATGCTATAAGAAGACTGCCAGCTCTTCAACCTGGTGACCCGGTATGGATCCGCGACATGCAACGCCCAAGCACTGTCATCTCCACCACTAATGAACCTCGTTTGTACATGTATCATCAGGACTCCAAAGGGAACAGTGAGACGCAACCGAGCAGCAGTCATAGCCACCCTGTTGGTCAAAGACAACCCTCCACCAACACCAGTGAGTCTAACACCAGTTTCACCACCAAGACAATGGGTGCAACCACCAGCGACTGTACATCGTACACTAGATGTACACACATTGCCCACAAACCAAAGATCACTGCCAAGACAATCAATGCAATCACCAGTGACTGTACAATCTACACCAGATGTACACACAACAGACATGCATCAACCACCGCCAGCTCCAGCTTCAACAGACACACCACTGAGTTCCAGACAACACTTCACCAGATATGGAAGACGAATAGTCAGACCAACAAGACTTGATCTGTGATGGAACTCATACCAAAGAAAAATTGACACATACTTTGACATAACTCATACAGTTAAAATTCACAAATATGAATAGAGAGAGGGAGACTTGAAAGGGAGGTAGTATAGGCTATTAAGTATTATGAAGAACACAACAATCACCTAAGAGACATAACCCTCGCAACCATTGCTAAGCTTATCCACCGTTACTAGGAAACATGTACACTTCCGCGAGAGATCAACAACATCTAGATCGTACTGAAAGGGAGCTTGCTCGGACTCTGTTGAACATACCAGTTACCACAACATACAACATTCGCTGCCCATCTTAATGTTTCCATCATTCTGGTGGTGTCAGCTTAGAGTTTCAGAAGCAGATTTGGGTGGAGCACACATGGAATTGTCTGAATGCAATGAATCCCTCTTGAACAAACAAACTCCTGTTATAGACTGCAGATACAATTTTCTAAATTACGTGTCCACAATGGATACACAAAAGCTTGAGAAAGCTAAACAGAACCATTACCTGAAGATGTGACAAGATGTATATGACATCAGCATGTGCATGTGTGCGCGTGTGTGTGTGTATGTCATTCAGCAGCATCAGCGGTTTGGTATGTGATGTTTCTTCTCTGACAGTCATGGTGACTCTTATCTGTCTGTTGTGGTGTGGTTGTACACAATGTCTACATTAAAAAAAAAAAAAAAGTGTAATATAATGCCAACTATGATAATATTAGTGTATAGGCTTGCTGCCAGGTGTAGGCTAGATTCACCATTCTATAACTATGCATGAAAATTACAGTTAGGCCCTGGACGAAAGTAAAAGTAAAACTACACAGTATCATTCATATGATGAATATGATGTATGAGTATTATCATCATCATATATCTTCTAGTTCAAGTGATGACAGTCACTCACTCATAGTGTCAGTGCCACTAACTGACTAAGAAAAGTAGCTGGCTCACTCACTCAGTCAGTCAGTGAATCAGTCACTAACGCCACAAATGAGGTCAGTTTATACTAAATACAAATTCCATAACCTATATGAGTATATCATTATATGCCTAATAGGCTACATCTTATCACGGCCCGCAAAAATGGAAATGAACATTTCGTAGTGATCAACATCATACTAATCCATTTGAATTTTGATCCACTCAGTCCACTGTGACTGTTTCAACGTGAAGTGCGGTGAACATCATTATCACATCACGATGAACTTCGACTGTAACTTCCAGGTCTTATTAGCTATTGAATGTCAAACAGAAGCTCCAGCAGTTACCTTTTTTTTCAGAAGCAGGCCATTTAACACAGCTAATATGAAATCTTGAAGACACTGACAATTTCTCGCAGTTTCAAATTACGGTTTGTTTTGTTTGGGCTACGCCATATTCGTCTTTGAATTTGAGCGCTTGTGACCTCGTTCTCAAGTTCCTCGGGCTCTTCCGCCAAACAAATTCTTCCGATTTCTTCCATATGTGGATGTAATCTAGGTAACTTCCCCTGAAAGTTTGTTGTCCACAGTAACAAAACATGGCCGACATGAGGTAGGTAGTCTTCGCAGAATTTTTTTCTTCGTTTTTTGTGTTTTGTTTTGTTTTGTTTTTATTTGGTTTCCTTCTTTTTATTGACTGTCCCATCTGATTGTTTGCATTCATCATCATCATCATGTGCTATGCCGCATGGTGTTGGTGATCATGGCCCACCATGCGAATCTATCTTTTCTTTTCTTGTTGTTTAGTCAAATTTATTAGTGTCCACAATCAACACGTTGATTATTCTGACACTATCACCTTTTTGTCGGTCCAACTGCAAGTTTCCTATCATGATCATCGTTATCTTAATCTTAAACTTTCCATCGCCATCCACTCACAAAACCTGTTGATTATTTTCGCCCAGGGTCCACTTGGTGCTCTTGTGCTCTTTTCCCCTGTAGCTTTTCTGTTGTGACTAGGTGCTCAAAATTTTCTTGTCTTATAAAATAAAAAAAATGTCATATAAATCATTAAATGTTGCTAGTCTTTTCCTAAGGTTAATCTTCTTCATTAGGCCTAACCCTTTAACCCGATCTACCAACAGCAAAAACTTAATCCCTTGATTCCATCATCCTATCGACCAGCCTATCCACCAGATTCCTGCAGGAAGCTGGTGGACAGGGTGAGAGAATCAAGGGGTTAAGTTTTTGCTTTGCTAGCAGGGTGCAGGAGTCAAGAGGTTAATGTTGTTGTTTTTGTGTGTGTGTGTGTGTGTGTGTGTGTGTGTGTGTGTGTGTGTGTGTGTGTGTGTGTGTGTGTGTGTGTGTGTGTGTGTGTGTGTGTGTGTGTGTGTGTGTGTGCCTCTGTCTCGTTCAGTAATCAGACCAGCAGTCAGTTCCTCTCCTGCAGGGTGTAATATGCACATCTCTTTCTCTTCAGTTTTTCTGTCACATGATCATGATGACATAAACTAGTATCTACAAGGTTTGTAGTTGCAATGCCAGTCAGTATATACTGGGATTGTAATTGGAACAGTGATAGGATGTAACTTTCTTTTTAGTTAATCATTGTAGTTTGTGCACATAGTTTCAGTTTGTGAAAACTTGTGGTTTTAACCTTGAATTTTAAATTGCAGTCAGTTTTTTTCCCCCTTCATGTTTTTAGCTTTGAGACAGCCATTGTGGCCAGCTATACCCTAGCATGAATAGAGCTGAATAGCACCTGTAAGTATACCAAGATTTTTTTTGTTTTGCTTTCCTGTTGCAGCATAGCAGTACCAAGTTTAAAGCAACCTCCGGGAACAGTGGGTCAGCGTGAGGAGTATATTGCGCCTACCACTGACTGTGTCAATGATTGTGTGGCCCCTCTTGACTTCTCTTTCCTCCAACTCACAACTTTGGAAGGTAAGACACCATGAAGTGAATTTTTGGATGTTTTCTTTCATATATGATTTAAATTATAAGGTCTTAGTATGACTGCAAATGTGTCTGTTTCTCCAATTTGACATCAACTGACATACTACTACTAGTAAGCATAAGCAATTTACTTAATTCTGTCACTAGATTCAGATTTACTGCAGGTTATCATTTACTTGTATATGGAAGCTTGATGTTTATTTGTGTATGGAAGCTTGAACTTGAAGTGGTGTAGCATCAAATCTTCTGACCTTTTGGAAGGATCCCAAGACAGAATATGTGGTCAAGCTGTCACAAGAGCAACGACAATCTTCCTGTACATGTAAGAACTGACTGCTACATTTGATTAAAATTGAGTTTTTACTTTACGTTGGTTTTACTTTTTCATCCATTTGTGCCAGGAGTTGTCATGGGTAAATGAAGCTGTTTGCAGTCAGATGGAAAAGGCTGTTGTATAATGTTGTAGCATGTGTGAAGCGTGTCTGCCACTCCATCTATTTAGCATCACCTCACTCTTCTTTGGCTCTGAAGCACAAGCATCTGGTACTGTGGGTTCAGAGGGCCCCATGGCTGTTTGACTGGCATCCTGGTCTAGTGGCCAAACCACCTGTTCTCTTTTATGTTATGTTATGGTTGACAGGTGTTATTCCAGCCATCTCTCAGATCTCTTCATTTCTAATCATGTTCCATCTGATCTTGCTTCTTGCTAGTCTGGGACATCTTTATTGTGCTAATCACGATCTTTCTCTCAAGGCTAGGTTTTTGTTGAAAGTCCAGGTCTGGCACTGCTAGTCCTGTGTCTGTGAAGATACAAACATTGTTCTGATTATATGCCTTATTACTTGTGCACAGGACATATCGGGTGTCCAACAACCCATGATTTTTAAAGAGCAGTTTCTCTAGATATTCCTTGCCATACATTGTGGGTGTCCAGTAACCATGGTTTTTAAAGAGCAGTTTCACTGGTTATTACTTGCCATACATTGTGGGTGTCAAGTAACCGATGTTTTTTTAAAAAGCAGTTTCTCTAGAGATTCCTTGCGGCAGGGGTTGCCATAAATTGTGGGTGTCCAGTAACCCATAGTTTTTAAAGAGCAGTTTCACTGATTATTACTTGCCTTACATTGTGGATGTCCAGTAACCCATGGTTTTAAAGAGCAGTTTTACTGGTTATTACTTGCCATACATTATGGGTGTCAAGTAACCCATGGTTTTAAAGAACAGTTTCACTAGGGATTCCTTGCCTACATTGTGGGTGTCCAGTAACCCATGGTTTTTAAAGAGCAGTTTCACTGGTTATTACTTTCCTTACATTGTGTATGTCCAGTAACCCATGGTTTTAAAGAGCAGTTTTACTGGTTATTACTTGCCATACATGTCAGGTGGGAGCTGGATGAGACCAAAAAACCCACAATGACATGAAATGATGGTGGATCAAATCTCAAACCTCCCAGTCATCAGCTTAAGATGCTAACCACTTTGCCATAGTCATAGGTGTACGTGAAACTTTGATCACCTGATATAGACTCGCTTTTTCCTCTCAAATTTGTTTTTAACTAATGTTGAAACTTGTCTTCAGATGCAGAACGAGAAGATCCACGTCCTCCATTGCAGGGCAAAGGTGCAACACCGAAGAACAGTGATGGTAAATTTATTGGACGCTGTCTGCGTATGAAAACAACAACAGCTGTCTGAAATCAGTACATTGAAAGAGTTTGTGGAAAAGATGTTCGTGAACCCCATGATGATTGGATGGATTGATTTGTCATTCAACACATTGACTCGGATAGATCCTGTGAGTGATGGCATGGTTTATAGGTGTTTTTTGTTTTCTTTAGTTTTTTGTTATACAAAGTCAATGTTTGTCTTTGCAAAAGATGCTTTGTTCATTTGTATTTTGTTAACTTGGACAAAAATGTGTAAGTGTGGATGGTTTAAATTATAGGTTCTTCCTTTGTTATTCAAAATAGATGTTTGCAAAAGATGCTTTGTTCATTTGTTTTTTGTTAATTTGGAAGAAAGTTTATGAGTGTGGGTATTTACAGGTTCTTACTTTGTTATATACAAAATTAATGTTTGTCTTTGAAAAAAATGCTTTGTCCATTTGTTTTTTTGTTTGTTTTTGTTTTTTTGTTAACTTAGAAAAAAAGTGTGTGTGTGTGGATTTCAGTGTTTAGAGGGAATGGTTTGCTGCTTTTTCAGTCGTCCTTTACCTTTTTGCCTTTGTGGTTATTTGTTTATTTACTTTTTTTATGGAAGGGGGGCTGCTTTTTCAATGTCCCCTTACAGTTTTGCCTTCATGCTTAATTATTTGTTTGTTTCTTTCTTTCTTTCTTTCTTTGTTTATCATTTATTTATTTTTTCATTATTTATTCATATATCTATCACTAATTCATTATTATAAAAGGACATTTTTTGTTGTAATTGTATGATTTTTTAAATTGTTCATGATATTTCTAAACATGAGGATAGTCTTTGCAATTTCATTTCAATGAGTAACATTTGATTCCTGTTTCTTTTTGAACTCATGAAATGTTTTACTATAATTATGATAAAAGGGCATAGTACAATCACTGATTGATTGGTTGTTGCACTTGGTTGGTTTCATGTACACATGTACTACACAAATGAACATGGGGGACAGCAGATGAGTGAACTAAAGAAATTGAAGAGAAGAGAAAGACATATCATATTTATATGTTTATCAGATAAGTTTTACATGTTTCTAGGTGTTATCGTAAAGGAAGATGTAGACGTGTTTGTTACTCTTTGCCAGGCAAGTCAGTTCATAGTTCATTTCCAGATATTGTCAGAATCTGGGAACTTGCTGATTGTATATTATACTTCTCATCATAATGATGTCACATGAATGTTGTAATGATAAGCCTGTATTTTCCTTCTTTTTTTCCCTAGATATTGCTTGAATTCGGGAACCTGCAGATTCTGTACCTGCATGGCAACAACATCACCAGTCTGCGTGAAGTGGACAAGTTGGGAGGGTTGACCTGTTTGAAGAAACTCTTGCTTCATGGCAATGGTATTGAAAATGAAAAGGTAATGGCAGAAAAGAAAATACTGGCAGATCACTTTCTAACTTTGCAGATTTCAGTGATTTGGGTTACATACAGAAAAGACAAACTTTAATGGACAGAATGCTTTGTCAGTGTAGCCTGTTGTGATATAGTAGGTTTTTTTTCTAGATAATTCTTCTCATGTTTTTTCTCACTGATCTTAGAATGCACACTGTAATACTTTTCTGATTTTTATTTGTCATGATGAGAATGTTCCTTAACTTTTGTTACCACTGTTACTCCAACCAGACTGTGTGACTGTACGCTATGTACTAGCCTCAGACAGTTAATGTGCAGCTGCACACCTCTTAGACCAGCAGAAGAATGGATTTTCTAAGGACAACTGCACTTAATCTAAGTTTGGAAACTAACCAATAATCTTGCGAATGCATCGTGCACGGCATTGCACAGCCCACTGTTTAGTTGAACTCACTCACTGAGCCACCGCGAAAGACAAAACAGCTGCTCAGTGCCAAGGGAACCATACAAAGCAACGGTTTGCCCTGTCAGTGCCAGCATTAAGCTGCAAGCCACTGGCCGCGGTAAATTGTAGTGTCTGTGGTTCTACATCATTTATGTCTGACTCATCACAGCTATAAGATTTTCAATAAACCGACAGAAAGTACTCTGTCTGAAGTTTCCAACGAGTACAAAGACACCAGAGAAAGGAGAAAGTAATCTGCACTTAAGCGGTGTTTACATTCATGCCATGCTACAGACTTTTCAACAAGTTCATGCTCTGACAACGAATAAAGCTTCAACTTTCATACATGCTGTGTGATGCGTGGAACAATTCTGACCATTCATACTTAGCATTCTTTAAAGTTCAGTCTGGCCACTACTGTTATCACTCACCACAGTCCGGGTCCGCGCAACATGTGCGCCACAGGCGGCGGGTAATTAGAGTCACTCTTCACTTGTCAGGAAATGCTTCCCTTAGGCAGCGGTGTTTGTACTCCAGTGTACGTACACACATGCGCGCGAGCGCGCACACACATCTTTCTTTATACACTACACTGTCAGTTATGTTGCTGGCTGTGTGTTTTATAGGTGTATGAAAATAATCAACAACGCAATGAAATTGGTGTGTTATAACAAGTATACGTCTACTTACATTTAGTTATCTATATTTTTGTGTCCAGATTAAATTGCTCTTTTCTCTGGCAGACTTGATATTGTTTAGTGTTATCTCAGATGGAGAGGATGCTTGTTTCACAGCACGCAATCTTTTGTAGCAGTTTGAACAAAACGTAGCTGAGTGAAGAATGCCGTCTGTTTCACTGGAAACAATTATCCCGAAAAATGTCATGAAATCTGGGGCGTAGTTTTTGCAAAATTTTGCAGGTTTTAAAGAACAATCACAGAAAGCAGATGAAAAATCCAAAAGCAAGAACAAAGAAAAAAGCAAGACCACTTCATTTACTCTCACAGACTGCGTGTGAGCGGGGTCAAGTGTGACCTGTAGGCCTACTCACATTCTTTCGCTTATCTATCTCAATGCCCAGAGTGCCAGATAGCTGCTGCCAGCGGCACACACTCAATCAGTGCCAGTAAATTATGTGGTCGTTTTTATTTTATTTTATTTTATTTTTACAACACAGTAGGAACTGGGACCTTGACTTGTGTACTACGGATGTAATCAGCAAAGATAGCTGGATTAAAGAAGCGCCATTTGAGATCTGATAAAATCCGCATGAAAATGAAATCAGGCGGGAAACACAGTCACTAACAACACATTTTACATAGGGGAAAGAGAAGGAAAGGGCTGCAGCTGTGGCAGCCCCTAAGAGGAGGGGCGGGACGGACGGCGTTTCTGGCAGAAACTAAACAGGCAAAATCTGCCCATTTTCTCTTGCCGTGCGTGCAGAAACACTACAGACGTAGTAGTAGTAAGAAACTATGGGGAGAGCTGAACAGCAGGTCTTCAGAGGAGAAACCCCCATCAAGCAAGTGTTTCGGCCCTTAACTCCTGACACTCTAAGGGGCCAGGCTGCATCCGGGTCATGACTCCCAGATGCCCCTCACGGCTGTACAAATGCTGCCATTTCTCACCATTTAGGCAGGCCTGGCCAGCTCACACTTACACCGCCTGACCTCCCCCCCCCCCTTCCCTTTCCCCAGCTCTTATCTCTGGCACAGGTGCCTGCTTGCAGGCGCTAGGCTGGAATCGCTTCTCTGTTATCTGTTAAACTAACACAGTCCATGTACTTAATACGAAAGCATGCAGTGTCCGCCTCAAACTTTGTTGGGGCAAAAGAATTGTGCACACAATTAGACAAAAGACTGTTCTTTTGTTCTGTGCAGTCTATTTTGCTTAGTAATTTGTTGTGGTGCCTGGTTTATCTACTTTTTACGGAAAATATGAACTTTGTGTGTTATAGTATACACAAAAGGATTAACAGAACAAATCGGTTTGTGTGTGCGCGTGTTTTTTCATCATTTATTAGGGTGGTTTCATGGTGAGCTACTAATTTGGTATGTGATTTGTTGTGTCTAATCAAAACAGTATGGAGACAGAACATTCAAAGCAGTTGCATTTAAAAAGATTACATTTATTGTATAGAATGTGTGGTGGGCGCTCAAAAAGAACGGCAGAAACTAGTGTAAAATTTTGCAGAAATATAGACACTGAACTAAAGGCATTTCACAATATAAACCTTCGGTCAGACAGAGAAGGCATTCAGAAACATTTTGTCAAAAATGTCACTCCAGACTGATCAATTTGAAAAAAACAAAGCTCAAACAATTCACCTATGTCCCTTTGAGACATAGAAAACTCGGCAGCCCTGTGGTTCAATCTGATCAGTCACTTCAGATTAGTGACTGCTCTGTGTGTTCACAGTTTTGTGAACAAAGAAAAGGTGGCAAACCAGTAAAACGATCAGGAAGGCCAAAGCAAACAACAGTGAAACACAGAACAAGCACAGTCTGGCCCCTATCTGTGTCTCTATCTTTCCTCTGTCAGTGGATTAATTAAAGCTGACCTGCTCGGAACCGTGGGAATAACTCTTGCCTTTGGGTGAGTGGAATGGCATGCAGAGTGACAGTGTGTCACTGTGTGAGCAAACTGAATGAATGGAAAGTTGCATCTTTGTGAAAAGGAAGTTTAAAACTTCACTGTTTTTTCTAATTGTGTATGTTTTATGATTAGTGCTGCTTCAAACACTCTCATTCAACACAGTCTCTTTGAGGTGCATGCAACTTTTTATAGGCCATGTTTGGTCTTGTTTTGTTGAGAAATTTCTTCTCTATTCATTTCTATACATGTTGTATAACTGTAAGCACATTAAGAAAAGAAAACAACGAAAGTGTAAACCAAGTGATTTTTTTGTCTGGCTAAGCAGCTGTGCATTGGGTGGGGAATACCGCGTGTTTGTGTGATACGCGAAAGAGCGCGGCAGCAGTCTTGTGCGGTGCTGGCACGCGCTAATCTTACAACCGTCTTACAACCCGTCAGCGTGCTGTGCGTCAGTCCGGCGGGCTGGGTCAAGATATCACATTCCTCTGCGCGTACAGGGAGTTTCCTCCCAACTAAAGGGAACGGAAAGAACAGCCGTGCCCTCTGCTGTCACCTTTGGTTTTTTTTTAAATAGAAATTTGTCTTCCTCCTGGAATACTAGGTGGTCAGGTTTCTCAAGGCAAAGTCACCCTTGTGACTGGTGTCTTATACACTTGGCTATCATTCACCAGCAACATATGGTGGAATTTTAAGCCTTATGAAGTTCACTTTTGTTCCCCCTGGTCCAGATCCAGCTGGAGCTCTTTTCTGCTGCTTCTGCCATTGCCTTTAGGACTGTGGTCCTCTCTCTTCCCGAAATCGAGACCTGCTTCATGAGATCATAGGCTGATATGCCTATCAACCCCCTTGCTCCAACCTCTATGGTGAAGGCTTTGGATTGAAAGCCAGATGTCCTCAAGTTGCTGG
>CM060314.1:76159828-76199828 GCA_030674185.1 Monoplex corrugatus | reverse complement strand
TACGAGATGGTTTGTACAGCTCCTCTTAAGGTGGTTTTTGGTTTGCACTGTTCTTCTTAAGGCAGTTTTTGGTTGGTTGCCGTAGTTGTATACATGATGGTAGGTGGAAGTCTTCACAGCCTCTCACTGTGAATAAGTGACTCCTATCTGTGAGCATCCACTGGGATAAGTCCTGTGGTCTTCTCCGCGCCAGATAATTTTTTTCTGCCTATGATGATCCTCATTCCATTGTTCTGGATCTTGGTAATTTGTTTGCGTGGGTCTTGGCAGAATGGCCAAGGCAATTGATCCATATTCTATCACACATCTGACAGCCCCTGTGTACACCTATTTGAGGATCTTGCCTTGGTGCCTCTCGTGGTGTTTGCCAGATTCTTCATCAAGGCGATTTTTTTCTGGCTTTCTGCTGTAGATCTCTGATGATGTGTGGATTCCGAGTTGTTCATCAAACTTGACACCAAGATAGGTTGGTGCGTCTACCTGTGGCAGTTTTGTTTTGTTTTGTTTTGTTTTTGTCAGTGGTAAGCTTAAAGATTTCCTCAGGAGAAAAGGGTGAACAGAGTCATGCAGATGGCTACTGTTTTGCTGGTATTGATGATGGTGCATCAGTCCTTTGCCCATCTTCATATTGAGAGCTCCTTGTACACGGATAGTGGCAGTCAACAGTTTCTCCGCAGTGCTCCAGGCCACGAAGTCGTCTGCGTGTAGGGTTCTCTGTGCATGTCCTGACAGTTGTTGGTAAATACGAGTAATAGCATTAGTGAAATGACCCCACTCTGTGGTAAGCCTTATCTATTCTTAATGTCTCATTGCCCCATCCAGCCTGACTTTTGCCGTCCGATGTTTCAGATAGTTCTGTATCTAAGTGTAGATCTTGCTTTGCCACCCAGTGGGTCAGTAACTTCGGGGGAAATGCTTGCATCCAGACTCTGTCGTAGGCGTTAGAAAGATTTACAAAAACAACGATCACTTTTCCTGAAAGGCGTTTTTGAGAGACTGAGGAAGACAGACCAAGTGATCTTCTGAAAGCTGTGCACGTTTCTCTGGCGCACACTGTGCAGGTAACATTTTGTTACACAGTCAGCATAATCTGTCTTCAGTGCGCCTTCGCTCTTCGTCTGGACTCTACTCTGGCTTGGGTGACCCTGCCAGGAGCAAAATGAGGAACAGAATGTGAAAATCTGGAAAAAGCACAGCACTATATATTTTTAAGAATAGAGAGCTGGCTCCTTTTAGCATTAAATTTTTAAGAGAATACAGCTATGAGACGACGTTTGTCACTTAGTTGGCATTAGTACACTCCAGTTGTCAGTGGTGCCCATAGATGATGTGCCTTGTTTATAAACAACTCTGCTGCTTGCGTGGTGTCAGGTAGCATTGATGTGGCAGGAATGGAGGCTGGCATTATAACACAGCAGGAATGGAAGCTGGCATCTAGCACTATAACACAGCAGGAATGGAGGATGGCATCTAGCATTATAACACAGCAGTTACTATGTTCACAACACATGATTGTGTCTGACCATCCGTAAACAAATGTTAAAGATACTATGTCATAAGTGTAACAATTAGTTATGTAATGATGGTTTACTGTTGAGATAAACCAGGAAAGTGGTGTCCAGGTGAAAGAGCACGAAGAGGTAGTAAAACTAACTGATTGCATAAAGAAAGTGAAACCAGAATAAGTCGTTCAGCTTACTTTCTGGAAATGTCTGGTTTGGAAAGAATGGTTCTCTTAGGCACATTAAATTTACAGTGAATTCAATCAAATTGACACAAGTCTTTCTGTTATGCTTTTATTTCTGAGATGGTGTTTGTGGTCAGTGGGACTGTAAACATTTTGAGTAGAATTATGGCTTTGGAGACAACCTAACACATTCAAACAAGTCTAGATCTTGCAAGTAACGTGTGTGCTTCATCATAAGCAGTGACCTCACTGTCTTTTGAATCTTTATGATTGTAACTTCGCTTGTGCTGCAGCCACAGACCAAACCTAAAGATAACTATCATTTGGTTTGTTGTGCTAAAACATTTTTTTTTTCATTCTTCATTTGTTATTGCTCAAGGATAGCTCATACCTCGTTCATTGTATATAAAGGGACCTCTTGCCTACTGTGACCCTCACTTCTACACAATGAATTCTGTCACTACTTGCATATTCGTGACCTTGCTACATACACTTAATGTTATGGCTGTTGAAAATCATAACAATTGACTTGATTATCAGTAAGTCGATTCGACAAAAATGAATAATTGCAGATTATATAAAACTTCACAGATGTGATAAATAAATGCAAACAGGGACACTGTCGCCAACGAACATACAACAACAGCCGATTTCTAAATAATTTTGCCCTTCATGTCTTTATAGTGGTTTCCATCATTAGTTACTGATCAGAGTGATCTTAAGAAGTACTTAATCAGGATTGTTGTCTGAGCAAGTAAAATTTTAACTTGAAATTTATTAGTCGTTTATTAATTGATAGTTTTAATTTTTGCCAGTTATTATACGCTTGTAGGTAGTCTAAACCTTTGTTGCAGAAACAGTCGGGCCATGCAAATAAATCTTTTATCATGAGCGCTGTCATAGATCATTTCATGTGAAAGTGAACATTATCACAAGAAAGGTAAAATTACATGTCATATAAAAAAGTGACATCTGGAGGAAGGAAAGTTAGATATGCTGACTATCAACGCTATGCAGATTTCAAAAGGTCTCTCTTGGCAGTAACATGTACATTTACGACATTATCTTTATTAATGTATATATAAAAAAAAAGTATAAAAAGTCTGAGAAATTGCTAAAACAAACACAAATATTAGATCTCAAATGGGCTCAAATTGCAAAGTATACTGACAAGGTACTTGAGACTTGAGAGAGAGGAAAGGAAAAGTCAGAGAGAACTGCAAAGAGGAAGAGAAAAAGAGGAAAAAGAGAGGAATGGAACTGGAAGCTCAAACAGGAAGGCAAAGAAGAAAATACCTGAAGAGACGGAAATTCCACCTATTAAACAGTAGGGACAAGATCTTCAAAAAAAAACTGACCATTCAAATGATAAGCCTCTTCCTTCAAACCGTCGCAGGACAAGCGCAGCTGTGCATTACCCAAAGCTATCTTAAATTTCAAGTCAAAAGACGATACTGGCTCCTTTCTTTTCTGGTTTGAGTTGCATGCTAGTAGTCTACGCTGGGGAAACAAAGACCGGCCTACGCTTTTTTTTTCTTTTTTTTTTGAGCCTATTTATAAAGTACTGCTTTGAAATAGTGCCATTCTACTGTATTTGTGTTTCCTTGCTACTGGTAAAATGTAACCCAGTACATTCTGCCGCATTGGGTAGATGGAGCTCGTAGCCTTAAATTGTATCTCATCTAGGAGAAGAAAAACTCCGACTTAAAACCTCTGCTGCCTTGCGGCATATCCGGTCATGAGAAAGGCTTCGGGAGTAAACCTCGAGGAAAAATCCGGAGCTGGAGTCCCTAAGGCGGTCCACTGCTGTTTTCAGCAACGTTCCGGCAACTTCTACGAATTGTTGGTGCCAAACTGTACTGGCCTTTGCCATTGTTTTGGTCTCATCAACAGTGTGGAGAGGGGGAGGGGGGACATGCAGCATGGGCAACAGCTTGCCCTCCATGTCACCACGCCCCGGCTTGCGCCACGGAGAGGTCACTCCAGCTTCGCCTCATGGTGTCGAAACAACATGGGAAGCAGCAGTCTACTGGTTATAGGCTACAGCTCAACTGGCTTAGAGTGTAGCGCCAGGGGCTGCTTCCGATGCTGGAAGAGATTCTCGGATCTCACTGGACGGCTACCGCCCACCTAAGTTGGGCAGCCCCCAGCCAAATAGGTGCTGCACTGTCCCGCCACAGTCTGCCTTCTCCATTGGGTGCCTGGAGATTATGAAAACACGTCAATCAGACCGCGAGAACTGCACTAGACAAAATGAAAGAAAATCAAACATAAAACAAAAAAGGCCAACTCTCAAACTGGTACGTTGGAACGTCTGTACAATGACAATAGAGCTGTCAGAGAACCTCCAAGACATCAGCGATGCAAGAAAGATAGCTGTCATCAAAGACGAGCTCCTGAGACTACAGGTAAACATAGTGGCTTGCAATACACGCTAAGGAGCAAGACTACACCTTCTTCTGGCAAGGAAAGTGCTGAGGAGCACAGAGAACATGGAGTTGGATTTGCAGTCAAGAACCCCCAATGAAACTGGCTAACTGAGGTGACAAGGGATCTGAACGCCTGCTGACTCGCCATCTCCACACGTCTGATGGCCCAGTCACTCTCATTAGCGACTATGCTCGTACCCTAACATCTACACTAGAGGCAAAGGACAAGTTCTATGCTAACCTCAATGACATTATCAAGAATATCCCCAGCAAAGAACATTTTGTCTCCTTGGCGACTTCATCGCCTATGTGAGTGCCAATCACGACTCTTGGCCTTCCTGCCTTGGGCATTTGGGAGTTGGCAAAATCAAGGAAAATGGGCAGCGCCTCCAGGAGCTTTGTTCCTATCATGTCGTCTGCGTAACGGCCTCTTACTTCCAAACGACGTTTCAACACAAAGTGTCATGGAGACATCCTCGATCAAAACATTGGCACTAACTGGACATGGTCATTTTCAAACGAACAAGTCTCAAGCTCGTGCCTCTCACTCGCACATACCATACTGAACATTTTGACACAGACCACTCACCAGTGTGTTGCAAGATCAGGCTACAACCTAAGAAGCTCCACCGTACCGAACAAGAGCGGAAGCCTTGTATTGTCACCTCCAAGATGCAGTACCCAGAGAAAGTTGAGGAGTTTGTCAAGTCTATCAGAAATGCTCCATCCAGAACCAGCTGTACAACTCTGCCTTTGAAAAATGTGACCACCCCCAGGAGACCATTCAGAAAACTGCCATAGGTACTTTTGGGAGGAAAACCTCCAAGAACAGCGACCGGTTTGAAGCCAAGTTCAGTGAGATGATCCCCGTTATTGAAGCGAAGCGTGCTGCCCGTGCTGAATACAAGCGCTACCAAGACAGAAATCCCTGCAAGCACTCAGAGCTGCCGGGAGCAAAGTGCAGCAGACAGCAGGAAGATGTGGCAACGAATACTAGCAGCAGTTCAATGATGACATCCACACTACAGCAGCTACAGGCAACATAAGAGGTATGTACGAGGGCATCAAAGAAGCTCTTGGTCCAACAGAGAGCAGAACAGTCCCCCTTACTTCCGCCAGTGAGGAAGTGATCACCGACAAAGGCAAGCAGATATGGGTGGAACTCTGCTCAGAGATATACTCCAGGGAGAACTTCGTTGCCGCATCAGCCGTCGATTCCGTCGATCTTCTGTGCGTCACAGAGGAACTGGATGCTAATCCAACACTAAAAGAATTCCACAAAGGCAGTTAGCAGCTTGGCCTGTGGGAAAGCACTTAGTAATGATGGCATCCCTTCAGACCTCATCAAGCACTGTAAGAACACCCTCCTGCAACCCCTATATGATGTCCTCTGTGAGTGTTGGAGAGAAGGAGCAGTACCACAAGACAGGAGAGATGCCAAGATCGTCAACTTCTATAAGAACAAGGGAGACAGAAGTGACAGCAACAACTGTAGGGGTATTTCCCCACTGAACATTGTAGGCAAACTGTACGCCGGAGTCGTGTTGGCTCATCTCCAAAAGCTAACTGAGCGTATCGTCCCTAAGTCCCATTGTGGCTTCTCATCAGATCGCATCACAGTGGACATAATTTTTTTCCCCTTTGTCAGCTACCTGAGAAATGCAGAGAACAGCAAAAGTCCCTCTACATCGCCTTCATCGACTTCACCAAGGTCTTTGACCTAGTCAGCAGGATGGAATGTTTAACATTCTCAAGAAAATAGGATGTCCCTCAAAGCTGCACAGCCTGATCAGATCATTCCAGGACGATATGAAGACAACCGTTCAGTACGAGGGCAGCATGTCCAATCCCTTTGACATCAAAAGTGGCGTCAAGCAAGGCTGTGTCCTCGCTTCCACCCTGGTTGGTATCTTCTTCTCATGCTTCTGAAGCATGCTTTTGGGGCTGCAACGTAAAGAGTGTACCTGTGCACCAGATCTGACGGGCAACTCTTTAACCTCACAAGACTGAAAGCGAGGAAAAGGATGCGCGAGGCCTGCTCCTCAGAGACCTGCTCCTCACCGATGATGATGTTGTCACCTGACACTGTGAACAACAACTCCAGTGCCTCATAGACAGATTTTCCCGAGCCCTCAAAGGCTTTGGTCTGATCATCATCCCGAAAAAGACGAATGAGCTGAGCCAAGACGTGGACACTTCACCTGTCATCACAATTGACACCTACGAACTTGGTGTCGTCCACCAGTTCACATACTTCAGGTCCATCATCAACAACCATCTGTCCCTCGATGCCGAGATCATCAAGCACATTGGCATGGCTGCAGCAACCTCTGGTCGATTTACTGCTTGTGTCTGGGAGAACCCACAGCTGACCAACTCCGACCAATATGTCGGTGTACAATGCCTGCATCATCAGCACTCTACTTTATGGCAGCGAAACATGGACAACATATGTGACCCGTTTTAACAAAATGAGTCCTAAGGTGAAAATAACAGATTTTAGGATATTCTGATTTTCAAAATGTCCAGATTATTAACTTTCTTTTCATATGAAATTTATTATTCTACTCCTAAAAATAAGGAAGTTATGGGTGTTTGAAGTGTGTAACATAGCAAACAGCCATTTTGAGAAAATCAAGTTTTAAAATTTTCACCACTTCAGTGAAGTTTTACCTTAGCAACAGGTATTTGTACTTCACCAATCTTTACCAAATTTTGTACCATGGTAAAACACATCATGCCACAATAGCACACAAAAATTGGTGTGAAAATCTACTGTAATTGTCTTATTTAAGTTTATGTATCCCTAGCTTGCGCTGGTCTCCCCACCATGCACACATTACTCAGACTACGCAGGCTGCACTGGCTTGGCCATGTGCGTCAGATGGAAGATAAGCGAATCCCAAAGGATATCCTTTATGGTGAACTAGTCCATACATGCATCCACTGTCGCATAGGCTGCCTTTGTCGAATCAGCCTTATCAGCGAGGGGCGTCAACCCAACTCGACACCACACTAGGGTGCATCATCCATAGTCAACACCGACTGACGGAAGCCTACTGTTACTACCTACTATTTTGACATCAGCGCAGTGTATTTACCTTCCTTAGATTAACACTTCATTACAGTGTGCGTATACCTTCCTTATCAAATCACCAGTGTGCATGTATACCTTTCTGATATGCCAACACAGCATGCATATAACTTCCTCACATGTCACCACAATGTATGTATACTTTCATCATCACGTCATCACAGTATGTATACTTTCCTCATCACACCACTACAGTGTGTGCATACCTTTCCTCATCACGTCATATACATCTACCAATATGTATACAGGTTAATGTAAAAAGGTGTCATTTGGGGCACTTGTAGTAATATTGGCAATGCTAGTCGCAGTACTGTGATGTTTTTCCTTTCAAGCACACACACACACACACACACACACACACACACACACACACAACACACACACACACACACACACACACACAACACACACACAACACACACACACACACACAGGGGTCACTTTTAGTAGATAAACGCTACTACACAATTCCTTATGTAACAATAAACATGAAGGGCCCCAGAATCTGGGGCATTTTTCAGTGCTATGATAATGAGAAAGGGGGTGATATTGATAATGTTATGGAATTATGTCAAAATGAACTACGTGACGGGACTGTTCTCCAGTTTGCTTTCATTTTATTGTTATGTCCTGCCGTCAACCAGGCATGATAGATACATACACATACAGTGTTGATAGATGAATCCGTAATGTGGATGAGACTCGATCGTGTGATCCCAGCCTTCCTAACGAGCGGACAGCACGCTCAAATCTGTGTAGGAGCCGGTTGGAGAAGAAAAATGGACTGATGGTGGTTGGTACTCATGACCTCCCTGTTAATGTTGGTAATATGGTAATCTGTTTGCCACGTAGTCACTACCTCCAGTCATTGAGCTTTTTGGTAAACTATTTGCCACGTAGTCACCACCTGCCAGTCAGTGAGTTATTTTGGTAATCTATTTACCACGTAGTCACCACCTCCCAGTCAGTGATCTATTTTGGTAATCTATTTGCCACATAGTCACCACCTCCCAGTCAGTGATCTATTTTGGTAATCTATTTTCCACGTAGTCACAATCTCCCAGTCAGTGAGCTATTTTGGTAGTCTATTTGCCACGTAGTCACCACCTACCAGTCAGTGAGCTATTTTGGTAATTTATTTTCCACGTAGTCACCACCTACCAGTCAGTGATCTATTTTGGTAGTCTATTTGCCACGTAGTCACCACCTGCCAGTCAGTGAGCTATTTTAGAAATCTATTTGCCACGTAGTCACGAGCTCCCGGTCAGTGAGCTATTTTGGTAATCTATTTTCCACGTAGTCACGACCTCCCAGTCAGTGAGCTATTTTGGTAACCTGTTTACCAAGTAGCCACGATTGAAAATTCTGTATTCCATATAAATTGAACTGTCGCCTGACTGGCTCGATCTGTTCGTTCAACATTTAGAACGCACACACTAGGCACACACACACCAGATACACACACGCGCACACAGGCGTGCGCACAAACACACACACCAGATACACACACACACACCAGATACGCACGCGTGTACACTCGCACACACCAGACACACACACGTATAGACACACATAATACGCCAGACACACACACACACTCATTCACATGTGCACACACACTCACATACACACGCATATGCACACACACACGCGCGCATACACAGACACATACACACACGTCATTGTGGACAACTACTCTGTCTGAATGTCTTGTGTTTATGTATTTACAATTGTGTAAAAGGTTTGGTCTGCATGTACATCGTTCTTGTAAACGTGGAAACTTATCTGTGATATCCTCAAAGTTAGGCGTGGAGTTAAAAGAATAAAACTGGAGTTTTGTTTAAAACCAGTCCTGCGCGTGCGTGTGTGTTAGCGTGTGTGTGCATATGTGCATGCATACGTGTGTGTTAATTTTTTTTTTTCAAACCGAGTGCAAGTCAGCATGATTGCAGACCAATAATATTAAAACGTACCGGAAATAGTTAATACAAAAATATTTATTACAGTACTTTCACATATTCAAGGTTCCATACTTATAACAAGGAGCATATTATATTATAAAAACTTGTTAATGTTTACAGACACACAAAAAACACTTTGCAGTGTGATTTACATTTAATATACCCCCACCATACGCTGACCTGGCATGTCTTCGGGTGAAAAATGATTTTGTCCGCACTTATGACAGAATCAGTTTTGAATGAACTCATTACATATAATATATATATGTATATATATATAGATATATAATATATATATATATGCGTATATATATATATATATATATATATATATATATATATATATATATATATATATATATATATGTGTGTGTGTGTGTGTGTGTGTATACATATATATGCGTGTGTGTGTGTATGGATAGATGGATGGATGGAAAGACATACTCAAAATCAAAGATGCCCGTAAAAAAATGAGTGGATGCCTATTTCATTCGCTGTTTAAAGTACTGCTGGTAGACTTTTTAGCATAAACACCAGAAATAGTAATTTTTTCCTTCCTTTAACAATACACATAAAATGTACATGTACCACGGTCAATAAACGAGCAGCGAATGTAGCACACCATAGCTTGTATAAATACGTTCTGGATTCGAACTGAGTCGTTTTCTTTCCTGCAGAGACAATTTTTCCATCACAGCAAAGCAGCTCTTGTAAAACATCTACAACAATTGCGACTGCCCGCGTTCAAGCAAACAGGAACCAGAAAAACACGCAAAATAGAATCAGAACGCATATTTAATACAATCAGACAGACAAGACAGGCGCAAGATCACAATCGAACAAACAACAAATACAAAAATTAAAGGAAAAGGGCTAAAATGCTCTTGCTGTTTCCTCCAGTGGGAGAAAAGGAAGCTTTAGCCTTTTTCTCCCAATTTTTGTATTCGTTGCTTCTTCGTCTGTGACCTTACATTTACGCTTGACAAAGGCCAGTTGACTGAAAATTTGCACCTGTCTTGTCTGGTTGTATTAAATACGCGTTCTGATTCTATTTTCGTATTTTTCTGGTTCTTGCAAAACAAACAAGACAAAGGACTTGTAATTACAAAAGTATATCAGAGGTTAGATTTTGGATGTGGATTATACCAGACATATTAAGAAACAACCAAAAAGTCGAACAGATGAAACTAACACAAACGTCAGAAAAATGTCAAAACTGAGTAATATTTGAAAACAAACCACCGTATGCTATGGTGCTAAAATACGAGTGTAAATACACTGTACCACACAAAAATGGCTACAAATGTTACAATATGATAATAATGATTACAAAATGTATGCACATGAACATGGAATGCCTCATAGTTATAGCTTGTCAACTGCAAAATGGCTTGATACCAAAGAAAACAGTCATCATCGCCACGAGGTAACAAAAAATCCTTTAAAACGACAAAAAGAATTAGATGAAAATTGGAACAAGTCGACAGGAAAATAAATCCGCACTCACCCCACCCTTTCTTTTCTTCCTTTAAAGATAAATACAAACTAAAATGGATCGTTAACTTTGAAGAACTACGAAGAGGACATTTGAATAAACAGAATGCCTGAAATTGGATACAGCTGACATGAGCCCTGACATTAAATAACAGTGTCAAATTCATCATTGAACCGCTTGTGTTCACAGCAGCGCCCTAAGCTAACACCGTTGCATATTCTCTTTGTCTTCAATTATTTTCTCACGGAGTTCATATTCGAAGCAGCAAGCTTTGAATCTAATTCCAAATGCTATATCTTGTCACACATATTCACACTAGCATGCATACTCCCTCTCTCTCTCACTCTCTCTCTCTCACACACACACACACACACACGCACACACACACACGCACACGCACACACACACACACACACACACACACAAAAAGTCTTTTTCATTGGGACAAATGTATCTATATATACAGCAGAACTGGTCGCTGTTGTTCAAGCGTTGCATTATTTAATAAGCCTTCGGCCTGTGTCTTTCAAAGTAGTTCTCTTTGTTGATTCAAAATCTGTATTATATGCCTTACAGTCTTTTGATACAGACACAAGACCTGATTTAATAATTGAGGCAAATCATCTAATACACTGTTTAAAGATAAATGGCTCGGAAATCAGTTTATGCTGGGTGCCTTCTCACGTTGGTCTTCAAGGCAACAACGTAGTTGACAGAGCAGCTAAATCCGGTGCACTCAATTCTGAAAATTCCATAGAATTACATGTTAACACCTCGGTAAATGAAGCTTACAACTCGCTAGAATTAGCATCATGGATTCGATTTCATGAACATTTAAATGAAAAATTTGTGTCCCAAAAAAGAATCAAACTTTCAGTTCAAAATATCTGTAAAAAAATTCAGTATTCTTCGTTATATCATTTGAGATCAATTGTTACCACATATTTTCGTATTCAAATGAACGCTTTGAAAACTAAATATTGTAAAAACGTTTTATGTATTTGCGGTGAACAATTCACATTGTATCACTGTTTGTTTTACTGCAGAAAGCTTCGTTATTTCTTACCAAAGATGTTTACACAAGGAAACTATCTTGAAAAGCATTTTAAAGAAGTAATATCAGATCAAGTTCTGTTAGTTAAAATTTCAGAATCATTGGTTCACAGTCCTGTTAATGCGTTACTTTAAGGTTATTATTTTAATTATTATTATTTTATTTTGTTTTGTTTCGTTTTTTATGACGATGTTTTCTTTTACATTTAATGTTAGCGTTGTTCTAGTTTCATTTCTCTGTTCATCCATATCCTTTTTCTAAAAACCTTGCCGATTCCTTTTAATTTTTTTTTTTCCCCGTCTCTTACTCTGTTCCCCTCTGTCCCTCCTCCCCCTCCCCCCCCCCCCCCCCCCCCAAAAAAAAAATCATCCTCCATGCCATTTTTACCCGTCTAATATCACTTATAGTGAAAAGACGTTAAATCAAGGAACGAACACACACACACACACACACACACACACACACACACGTACGTACACACTGGGACTAATTCATCAGAATAGGTTGATATACTTATTTATTTATCCTTGCAAAGATATTATTTCACAACAGATTTGTTGCTTGTGATATCACTAAAGAAAAGTGTGAAAAATACGGAAATAAGATACAAAGGCATTGCAAAAAGACAGTCTGTCAGTATGTAGTACTAGTAGCGAAATAATGAGACGAATAGAAAAAAAAGTTTCTTTCGCCCGCATCAGCCCCGTGACCCAATGGAAAAACCAAACAATAGTAAAAGAAAATTGTGATAACCTGTCATTTCAAAAAGAAAATGTAAAGTGCTGAGAGATGTGCCAACCCACTGCTCCTAGGTCTGCATGATACACTGGCTACAGTCGTACTTACCGAGAGTTGGAGAAAGCATTATTGTAATGTACAGCAGTTACACGAATTGAAAGAAAATTTGTGCCCGTCTTGTACTGTATATAACAAAGTGTTCTCGTCCTTTTTTCTAGTGTTTCTGCTTCTTGTTTTCTGTTAAGTCTTATTTCTGTGGGGATGGAGAAAATACGGCAGCAGAACGTGATGAAATGGACGCCATCCTTATAATGCTGTCTCTTGGAAAAGCTAGTCTCTACACCTCGCTCCTTTACGACTGCTTACATTTTGTGAAAATTCTACCCATGTCATTCTACTTTTATGCCTAGTACAGACCGTAGCTTTTATCTGTTGCTATCGATGAAAGAAAACTGCAGTCGATCGTGGGCGTTCTTCACATCATGGCATTTTCCGATGGGTTTCATGCAAGTCGATAGTTTTTCCACGTCACAAACCATTGATACAGATATATATACCAACCATCCCTTCTCACCCACATCCTTCTCTTTTCAATCTTTAGTCTCATATTTTTCGTTGAAATTAATTTTTTCGATCTTGAAAAATCAACTCAAAGAAGTCTTCTTCCGTGGCTTTGAGTTTGAGGGAGCCGGGGATTCGTGCACTGGGGGTTTACTTGGTTTACCTGATGTTTGCTTCTCTGCCATGATATTAAATCCAAAGTGGACAGTAAGAACAGGTCTACATTTCATCTCTACAAGAACAGTACAATAAGCAGGGTTATGCCACAGACCAAAATCTGTGACAAAATATACAAAATTCCTTGGAGACAGGTATCTACATTACTCTTGGCTACAACCGATAAAAGTACGTTTTTGTATATTTACTTCTTTCTTGCGCCACAGACCAAAGCAAAAAGCATTGAAACAAACAAGCAAAAAAAATGTTTCATGCGTATTTCTGTGTTTGTTTGTTGTGTCACACACTATCAAAAATGAACATAAACCATTTTAGATGTGTAGGGAATTCTTTAGAAAAAAAAGTATCAGTCATCACATCAAGTCATGGTTAAGTTCCTCAAAACGTCACTTCTAAGTAAGAGCAGACGACAAATCCTGATCTTCCCTCATTTTCTCTGTTCGTCATGTTCCATTGACGTCATAGAGAAATGAACGTCACAAAGCGACGTTTATTCAGCCTTACAGACGGATAGATTCAGGGTTCTTGGTGTATGCAGCATTGTCGTAGGTCGCGCTCTGAAGTCCTTTGTTTTGAGTTGTTCCGTTTTTCTCATTCTGCACGGTGTAGGGCAGGCCCACTGGAGCATAACGACCAGTTCGGTTCTCAGGGTCTGCTGGTCCCCATTCTGGTAGAGGCTTGAAGCATTCAGGCTGGAAATAAATTCAGATAATCTGTTTAGAAGCTGGTTGTCATACCGTTAACACAACAACAGCAACAAATCACGGCGATGTAATATGTAATACTGGTAGACAGATAATGAAAGATTTATCAAAATTCAATAACAGACAAAATACAAAATCTACATCATCATCATCATCATCATCATGTGCCCTGCCGCATGGTGTTGGCGATCGTGGCCCTCCACACAAATCTATCTTTTATCGATGCAAGTACATCTCCCACCTTCTCGGTCTTCATCCATTCCGCACGTCCGTCCTGTATTTTCTCCCTGGATCTACCTGGTGCTCATTTTCCCTCCTGCTTTTCTGTTGTGACTAGGGGCGCTAATTTCTCTTGCCTCATAAAATGACCTATGGATGTTGCTTGTCTTTCCCTAATCTTCCACATAAATGTTCTTTTTCTGTTCGCCTCTTTCAAGACTATCTCATTTGTTTTCTTTGCTGTCATACTCTGCTTAGAAATCACATTTCAGCTGCCTCAATCTTGTTCTGGCTTTGCTTGTTGACTGTCCACTTTCACAACCGTACAACCGTATTGGTTCTATATAATACTGAAGAACTCTCTTCCTGATGTCAAATGATAGGCATTTGTTGGTATGAAAGCTCTTTATTTTCTTGAATGCTGTTTTAGCTTGGCTGATTCTGCCGGCTGTTTCTAATATGCATCTGTTCTGGTGAGATCACCGTTCCCAGATATTTAAACACTGATAAACTTGTCTCAGTGTGGTGCCATTTGCTGTTATTTTGCATGAGGGGATTTCTTGCTTTTTACTGATTACCATGACTTCAGTCTTCTTGCTATTTAGCTCCAGACCTTTATTTCTGCTATTTCTCTTAATCTACAACAACAATAACAAAAACAGCATGTACCCACATCATACTATCTTGGAAAAGATTTGCTTAAGAAATCATTTTAGTTTATTCCAAAAGGCGTTACTGTCGGCAGTTGACTATAACTCCGGTTGGCTAACAATCAAGCTTGGAAATAAAAGGAGTTTCCTTTGTTTTTTCCTTTTTTTTTTTCTTTTGAGATCCGAGTCTTTCTTATCAACGGCTTTGCCATGTGAAATTCAGGTCGCCTTCTCTGGAGAGAGAGAATGCATTTTTTTCTTTTCTTTCTTTCTTTCTTTCTGTTTTTTCTTTATTTGTGTGTATTTCGATATAGCTATCGAAGAGACTTCCAACACCATTTTGCCAGGGACAGCGCCTTTGTTGCTGCGGGTTACGTTTTCAAGTGCTGTAAAAGACTTGCGCACAGAGAACTAGTGTCTATCATCTCATCCTTAAGACTAGTACCCAGACTACCACTCAGAGTGTGATGGAGGGGGAGGGGGGAAATCTTTGTCAAGGTAGGTATTGAATGCTGGATGTTTGGACACCTCTTGCTTGACAGCCAGATGTTTTTGACATCTCTACCAGCACTCCACTCTCTGCACACTGACGGGGGTCGCTATATTTTGAGGATGGGTATGATACTCGAGTGGTGAGGACAGTGGTCTCCCACTTGAAAGGTTTGGGTTTGAACCTCCTTTGGTACGTCTTGGTAGGTAAAGGGTGGATATTTTTTTCATGCATCTCGGGTCAACATATGCGCAAACCTACAACAACCTGAACCGTCATCGTGTATATCATCATCATCATCAGGTGCCTTGCCACATGGCTTTGGCGATCACGGCCTTCCATCTGTCTCTATCCCCTGCTGCCACATGGCTTTGGCGATCACGGCCTTCCATCTGTCTCTATCCCCTGCTGACATATAAATATTGCCTGTCTTTTCCTTATCTTCCTTATGAACGATCTTCTTGTGTCTGCCTCCATCAAGACTGTCTCGTTTGTTTTCTTTGCTGTCCATGGAACTCTCAACATCGTGTATATACGCATGCAAAACACAAAATACGCACATTAAAGTTTTTGTAAGCCATATCCGTGTTTGGAGGCTTATTGAAATACGAATGTACTTAGCATGAACAGCCCTAAATCAGACTTTGATTGTCTTATTGGCAGAGTAAACACACACACTTACACACACATACACACACTTTAGTGAATAGACATTAAATCAAAGACCACCACACACACACACACATACATACACACACTTACACACCACAGACATACACAGACACACAGACAGACACATATACACACACACGTCTACACACACACACACATGCATACATACATACACAAACACACAAACACAAACAAACACACCATACATACATACACAAACACACAGACACACACATACAAACAAACACACACGCGCGCGCACACACACAGGTATACACACATACACATACACACACACACACACACACACACGCACGCACACAGGTCTACACATACACACTCACTCACACACATACACACACAAACCACCAACACAGAGAGCAGGCAAACAACTCACCACGCCATATCTGCACATCTGAATTAAGCCAACAATAACGATGGCAGCAATAGGGACAGTAACCATGAGCCATCCAAGTCCCTGTACCCAGTCTTCAAACTCGTAACCAGAGTAGCTTGCAGGGGTGAACTGTACTGCTCCAATGACGATGATGAACTGAAAACACACCATCATCAATTTCATCATCAAAAGTATCAACATCATCATATCATCATCATCATCATCATCATGCACAGAGTGCAACCAACTTTACAGCTCCAATGATTATGATGGTGAATTGAACACACACACAAACACATCCACACCCACCATCCATTCACACACCCCCCCCCCATCCACACTTCCCTTTCCTCCCATCCATACATTACTTTCATATCACCTCTGTAATCGTCATCATCAATATTATTATGCTTGCTACTGCATACTGCGCAGAGTCGATGATGATTAACTTAAAACACAAACACCACTCCAAAGATTAATTTTGTCATCATGTCGTCGTAAACATAATCATTTTCATTGTCAATTTGTATTGACGTTAACCTTAGATCTACATCAAAAGCTGTTCTTCCAATACCAGTAAGATAAAATCTCACAGCAAAAATGACTACCCACGTTCAAGCAAAAATGACTACCCACGTTCAAGCAAAAATGACTACCCACGTTCAAGGAACCAGAAAAATACAAAAACAGAATCAGAATGCCTATTTAATGTAACAGACTATGACTGCCTCATTGTCTCCTCTTGTAATATCATACACGCGTTTTGATTCTATTTCTGTGTTTTTCAGACTCCTGTTTGCTTGTGTCTGTCATGTTTTCTTGTATTAAATACACGCTCTGGTTCTAGTTTTGTGTTTGTCTGACTCCTATCTACTTAGTACCTGTCTTGTGTTGTTGAATGAAATACATGTTGTGATCTATTTTTGTGTTATACCAGTAACATAATTTTGTGAAGAGTGCGGAACTATAGTACTTCTGTGTTGAGTGGGTCAGAAAAAGAGATCATTTGTGAATACTGTATAATTCCACTCCAACAAACAGAATATGTAAAGACCACTGCACAAGACATAATGACTGGTTCTCGAAGATGAACATAACTATATGGACGATATCGATTATCAGGATTCGATTCGATTAGATTACTTTTCAATCTCTCTCTTTTTTGTCCTTGACAGATGTATATGAACAAGATTCTCTCAGCGCTTTATGAATAGATATTTACCCAATTTTGGTCAAAGATGTGAACAGTTGAGGAATGATGAAAGCAAAAGCTTAAAAGAGAAAGCTTCAAAATCAAGTCACAAGGATACAAAGAAGTGCTTACATCAGCACATTTTGAGAAAGGTCCGTGGACAACATTTTGTCAAGATCTTGCCACTATATTCAAAATGTATTTTCACTGTTCTGGCCGTCAGTCATTGTCCTCGATGCACGTAAAGTTTTATTTGAACCAAAACTTTTTCAAAGTCAGTGATCTCGAAAATATAAAACCTAGACTTTTTTGTAATCATTTTTGTATATAAAGGGGGAGGGGGGGGGGGTATCAGAATGGTTTGACCAGCTGGGATTTGCTGTTGTTGTTGACAAAACCGAAATTTTCCACACAGAATGCTGACACTTTTTGTGGGGAAAAGCATGTCATCACAGTAGCCTACAACGTCACTGACATTTTTTCTTGCATACCTACATTTTTGTTTGCCAACGAAAGTCGATTTTTCTATAGAATTTGCCATGGACAAGTCTTTCGTGGCATCATCATCATCATCATCACCAGGTGCCCTGCCGCATGGCGTTGGCGATCATGGACTTCCATCTGTCTCTATCTCTCGTTGCCCCTAGCATCTCCCCCACCCTCATCGTCCCCAGCCACTCTGCAAGTCCGTCCAGCATTTTCTCCTTGGGTCTACCCGGTGCTCTCTTTCCCTCCAGCTTTCCCGTTGTGACCAGGTGCTCCAAATCCCCCTTCCTCATAAAATGGCCTATAAATGTTGCCTGTCTTTTCCTAATCTTCCTTATGAGTGATCTACTTGTGTCTGCCTCCATCAAGACTGCTTTCGTGGCAATGGGATCTTTTACCCACACCCAATGGATGCTTTACATCAGACTTTGGCTGATCATCTCATCCGAACGACAAGCACCCTGCCTACAACTGGAGGTCAAATGGAATGGAAAGAAAAATCTTACCAGTTGGATAAAAAATCTAAGCAATCTCACACCTTTCAATTTCCAGGACAGATACTTTATCAACTGACTTTTACTACATAACAGCCTGACAAAACATCCGTGCCATCATTTCTGTAGAGGTTCTCAGCTGTTCCATACAATTAAAGCAGCTTTTTTTTAAAAAAATGAAACACAGACACTTTGAAACACTAAAGCTATTAAAAAATTCATAAAAAAGTTTGTGCCATGCCACTTACAGCGACAGTAATGGGGGTGATGACCAACCAGTTGGCCAGCCAGTAGGGGTTGGGTTTGAATCCAATCATCATCTCTATGTCGTTGCAGAAGTTTCTGAAACCTGAAAACATACAACGTCACCATTATCTTCATCATCGTCATAATTATCGACATCGTTTGCAGGGATATCTTCTTACCATCACCGGCATCACCACTACGACCATTTGAGTATTATCATCATCGTCATTATCATGATTACATATCTAAAACTAACACTCACGTATCCTGCTAGGATTTGCGGTGACAAAGACATACAGATATACATACATACTGTTCTTCAATAGTACACTTCATCGTCCTTCTCTTTCTCCCGTGACCAGCATGGTCGTTGGTGGGGACTTATACGCAGCACCACACAGCATTCTGTCTCTATCTCTGAGGTGCAGCAACAAGCAATTCAGGCAGACTGATTGATTGATAAATGATTTGGTTCAGTTTTTACGTCGACACCCACCTCAGGTGGTATGGCCATCCCAGGGAAGTGGGGGAAGTGGGACCTATCTAATTCTATAACGACACCACCATAACAACAATTATGTTAAGATGGGACGGTGAGAATGCCAGTTTTAATGTAGCGCACCCCCGGATTCGAACCTACAGCCATTAGCATGTGAATCTGACGCTCAAACCAACTGAGCTACTGGGGCCCGCAGGCAGACTGAAATTGAACCGGTCTTTTATGTTTGCCATCAAGCTCTTTCTCTGTTGACTTGGCGACAGCCTCTTTCTAGGGTGTCCAGAAGGACAGTCATAGACAGTGTATCAAGGCAGATGACATGATCTGCGTGAGTTTGCATTGTTTCATAGTTGCCAGAAGTAGTTCGTACAGATCGGTTAATTTTATTCTGTTCATACTTATTAGTCTTAGTATTTAATGCAAGATACTTGAAGAAATTTATTCGGGCATTTCGATTCAAGGACCTCAGTTGTCTTTTCTGAGCCAGCAAGTAGTGACTGAATTTTACACCCATAGAAGAGGATGGAGACAGGGGTTACTGTCTGCGCTTGAGGTGAAGCTGATTCTGCTGCTTCTCCAGATCGTATTCACTGTGGTCATTGCTGCCTGTCAGTTAAGGCCACTGACAATTTCACACTTTTCTGTCAGAATGGAGAATTCCTGATTTTCTTTTCAGTGACCTGTGGTTTAAAGTGTTATGTTTTTATGTTTCGTGACCATTGTTTGTGAGAAATTATAATAGGCACAATCTTATTATAATTTACACATATCACGCCTAAACGAATATTATCCATCAAGGAATTTCACTTACTTTTTGTTAGGCCTGATCGGTTCAGCGAACCCTCGTCAGACTGGTGGGCAGAGGCTTGTTGTAGAACTATTCAGTAGTGAGAACACTTCTCACTATCCGTGTGTGACCCCACTCTGATTTTCTGTTCATCAGTAGGTCGCTTGGGGCGTTGTGTATTTGGACTGCTTCACTGATTTTTCGGTCCAAAGCAATTTTATGTTTGCCTGTCACTGACATCACAAACTCAGGTGTGTTTTCTTCATGTTTGTGTGTAGTATTAACATGTCTAAAAGAAGGGACTGAGTCATTATCTTTGTTCTTATAGGCTGCCATGTGTTCTAACACCCTACTGTAGCCATTACGGGCGGTCTCTCCATAGTAAACAGATTTACATTTATCACACACTATTTGATATGTGATATTGTTTGCCCTGCACCCCCCCTTCTCACTCCCTGCACATACCATACAATTTTGTTGGTCATTACATTTTCTGTTGGAAACGGGTGGGATCGCTGGAGGATGTTTTTGATTGACTTCCCTGATGTCTCTACTACTCTTATCTTTATGTTAGTTTTCTTGATTTCACATTCAAAGTCTTTCTTCAGTTTGGATTTTGGTGTTGGAGGGACAAAGACTACGCTCTCATATCCTCCTTTCTTATACCATTCCTGTTTATTCTTTCTCTTTTCCTCTCTCCTCTCTGCTCTCTTCCAACCTTTCGGCCTGTACATCGGCTGTTCCCTTTCTTCATCTTTGTTTCTGATCTTTTCATAAGCTGCCAGGGCAGATTTGACTATTTGGGTCTTAAACTTCTTGCTGTAGCCGCAGTACTGCATGCGCATCATAAATTTGTTAATGTGCCTGACTGTCATTTCCCACGGGAGCCTAGGACTACATCTAAGTAGTATGCGCAGTACTTCTTGGGTTAACACAGTCCTTTTGGTACTTCTGGGCATGGCTGAATTGGCATGTATGACAGATTTGGTAGATACTTCCTTTGCGTAGTACTCATGCATTACTATCTTAACGTGCCTGTTGTCTTCTTTTTCAACTTCTTCAACCCACATTTTGATATCGAGAAGGGGGAGTTTATTGTCTTCATGCATGGATGGGTAGTCTATCTCTAGTTGGATCGACTTATGTATGTTATTACCTATCTCTTTTAATAAGGAGATCCCTTTTTCCTCACTGTTCCTTGTTCCTCCCTATCTCCTCAATTATGAGTTCTTCCTCACCATCTTCGTTGAGGTATCTCAGTCTACTGTCTGGAGCTATCAGGATGACATTAATATCGTCTACATATCGTTTGTACATCAGGACTCGGATCCCCAATGTTCTTAGTTTGCCTAATATCTGCTTGTCCCACAAACCATGAAAATCCCTGCCAGTTCAGCCGTTAGTTCAAGTCCAATAGGGCCACCATTTGCTTGTTTCTTGATGGTGTCATCGAACCTATATATGTGGTTCTTCATGATGTATTTTATGGCTGTCTTTAGTGCTTCAGATAGCATCTTCTTAATGGTTATATTGTCTGGTGTTTCACATGGGAAGATCCACGGTGCATATCTCTTGTCTTCATCCTTATCAGTAGCACACCCTGTGATGGTAGGTGGTCTGCCTTTCTTGTGTTTTCTTTTTGGACAATAGTGAGAGATGTCTGCGTCCTTCAATTCTTGTTCTGTCATATTGAGGGAGAGATACAGTCCGAGTTCTCTACTGTCTACTCCTTCGACATTGAAATCACTGTCATAGAAGGTTTTTGCAACGATTTCTGCGGTATAATCCACGTATAGTGCTTTGATGTTTCGATTTTGGTTTATACTAAGAAGCTGTTGGTTCACCCTTTTTCTTTTGGAAATGTGTTTCAGATTAGAGACAGGATAAGCTGTCAAGGGGAATAACTACTCTGTTCCATAACACTGAGTTGTTGGAAGTTACGGGGAATCCGGTAACTCTCCACTAGGTGGCGCTAGACGTTAGGTCTAGTCCAGGAAACTATCTCATCATCATCAGGTGCCTTGCTGCATCCCGTTGGCGATCATAGACTTCCATCTGTCTCTATCTCTTGTTGCTTCAAGCATCTTTTCCACCCTCCTTGTCTTCAGCCACTCTGCTAGTCCGTCTAGTATTTTCTCCCTGGGTCTACCTGGTGCTCTCTTTCCCTCCAGCTTTCCCGTTGTGACCAGGTGCTCCAATTCCCCTTTCCTCATAAAATTGCCAATAAATGTTGCCTGTCTTTTCCTAATCTTCCTTATGATGATCTACTTGTGTCTGCCTCCATCAAGAATGTCTCGTTTGTTTTCTTTCCTGTCCATGGAACTCTCAACATTCTTCTTAGAAACCACATTTCGGCTGCCTCAATCTTGTTCTGGCTTTGCTTGTTGACTGTCCACGCCTCACAACCGTACAACAGTATTGGTTCTATATAACATTCAAGAACTCTCTTCCTGATGTTAATTGATAGGCGTTTGTTGGTAAGAATGCTTGCATCTTCTTGAATGCTGTTTTGGCTTGGCCGATTCTGCTAGCTATTTCTGATGTGCATCTGCCGTCTGGTGAAATGATCTTTCCCAGGTATTTAAACTTATCAACCTGTCTCAAGGTTGTGCCGTTTGCTGTTATTTTGCATGAGGGGATTTCATGTTTTTACTGATCACCATGACTTCAGTCTTCCTGCTGTTTAGTTCCAACCCCTTACCTTTGCTTTCTATTTCTAGTATATTCACAAGGTTTTGTAGGTCCCTTTCATTTTCTGCAATTAGCACGGTGTCATCTGCGTATCGAATGTTGTTTATCACTTTTCCTCCAACCTTTAATCCAGGGCCTTCCTCTAGGTTTCTCATGATGTTTTCGCTGTAAAGTGAAAACAGATCTGGTGACAAAACACAACCCTGTCTGACTCCTCTTTTGATGTTTTGGAAAAAGCTTATATCATTTTCTATTCTTATTGCAGCTGTTTGTTCCCAATATATGTTTCTGATTATTCGTAGATCTTTTCCATCAATATTGAGTCTTTCTAGTTGGTTGATCAATTCTTCATGTCTTACCCGATCGAAAGCCTTGGTATAATCAACAAAACATAAATATAAATCCTTATTCATCTCGATTGACCTCTGTATGATATTTCTCAGGATGTATATGGCATTAATAGTTCCTTTCCCTTCTACAAGTCCACACTGTTCATCTGCTATTTCTCTTTTGAAACTATATAGCTCAAAAAGCAGCGTGAACAGAATGAAGTGATGTGTTCATTGTTGTGAACAGCACGGAGTTTGAGGGCAACGATGGCCTCATTTCTTTGTTCTGCTATCTGAGTCAGTGGACACATTCAGAAGCACGGTGTCATTTTTGTTCTTGTTTGATCAGCACGAGTTCAGAGGCACGTGGCTCATTTCTTTGTTCTGCTATCTGAGTCAGTGGACACATTCAGAGAGCCACGTGTGTCATTTCTTTGTTCTGCTATCTGAGTCAGTGGACACATTCAGAGAGCCACGTGGTGTCATTTCTTTGTTCTGCTTTGAGTCAGTGGACACATTCAGAGAGCCACGACGTGTCATTTCTTTGTTCTGCTATCTGAGTCAGTGGACACATTCAGAGAGCCACGACGTGTCATTTCTTTGTTCTGCTATCTGAGTCAGTGGACACATTCAGAGAGCCACGCGTGTCATTTCTTTGTTCTGCATCTGAGTCAGTGGACACATTCAGAGAGCCACGTGGTGTCATTTCTTTGTTCTGCTCTGAGTCAGTGGACACATTCAGAGAGCCACGCGTGTCATTTCTTTGTTCTGCTATCTGAGTCAGTGGACACATTCAGAGAGCCACGTCGTGTCATTTCTTTGTTCTGCTATCTGAGTCAGTGGACACATTCAGAGAGCACGACGTGTGTCATTTCTTTGTTCTGCTATCTGAGTCAGTGGACACATTCAGAGAGCCACGGGTGTCATTTCTTTGTTCTGCTATCTGAGTCAGTGGACACATTCAGAGAGCCACGTGGTGTCATTTCTTTGTTCTGCAATCTGAGTCAGTGGACACATTCAGAGAGCCACGAGTGTCATTTCTTTGTTCTGCTATCTGAGTCAGTGGACACATTCAGAGAGCCACGACGTGTCATTTCTTTGTTCTGCTATCTGAGTCAGTGGACACATTCAGAGAGCCACGACGTGTCATTTCTTTGTTCTGTTACCTGAATCGGAGGGCGTATTCTACAGCTTGCAATGACTGGGTGTTGAGGCCTAGTTAACCATTGAAGAGTCAGCTAAGTGGAAAACGTTTGCAAGTGAAATATGTAACCATGATGGTTTATTTAACTTTGATAACTTGATGGGGAATAACGACTGACCGCAGCAAGTGTGGCTGTGTGTGGATTGTGATGCTTCTGAAAATTTCTCAATTAACAGTGGCGGTTCTACAAGTTTCTCAGTCTGGAAATTTCTCAGTCAACAATGAAAGCTGACTGTCCGTTGTACATCAAACAGTCTTTACCGCACAGATGAAAAGTGACCTGTAAGTGATTTTTTTGTGTGTGTGCTGAGTGTGTATGTCATTGCAAGCCAGGGGTAATTGTCATGCTAATGTATTGTGTTTTGAATTGGAGATGATTTCTCCGTTTCTTTTCGAGTGCACAGGGCTGTTTGTAATTGCTGTGGTTAAGTCATGGCCTGTTTTAACTAAACATCAGCAGACAGCGGTTTTTGTTATTTTTTACTTGGATAGTTTATGAGTGCTTCACCTGTTATCAGATTTGCTTACAGCTATTGACCAGTATCATGTGGGCAACTGGAGGCAGCCAAAAGCTTTGGAGCCAGAGACTCAGACTGTGTCACTTTCTCCTATCTTCGTCATGCAGTCTGGTAAGTGTCCAAGAGACAGGATACTTTCAACTACCAACCGGGGAAGGACTTCAGCTAATGCAATTCTTCTTTGACAATCAGTGTAAAAACATACAAACAAACAAGCAAACAAACAAATAAACAGAAATGTGACATATTCTTTTCAGCAGAAGTGGCTACTGTCATACTGTGATATTCAAGGACATTGTTGTGCATGTACAAGGACATTCATTCTGGTGATTATTTGTTTAAAGATTAAATTAATTAGTTAACATTAAGGAAATGTGGTATTTGGGGATCATAAAGTGTGGAATTTTGTCCTTGTGTCAGTTTTATTTGAAAGAATCAAAACTCATTGCCTGGGATAAATTGTTGCACTCTTCAAACTTCATATTCCTAGGCATGGTGAGCAGTGGCAGAGGTTTTGACCTGCCATTACTTTTGCAATCTTGATGCGTATATCTGCTGAATTGCTTTCAACTTCAGTCAGGATAGCTCTATGTACTGTAAACTATTGACATCTTACATTTTCTGGCCACTGATGTAGACTTCTGCATTGTTGCTGATTGGACTGTTGAATATGACTCTGCTTTTCCTGTTGCTGACTTCCATTACTTATGCTCTGCCCTTTTGACGAGTCTGCTGGTGGGATGTTACAGTTTAATGTTGCTACACACTTCGAGGAGGCCGATGTTATTGGCAAAGTGTACATTGGAGGTATCGAAGCATTGAGGATTTTCTGTACGATATTTTCCAGAAAAATGCTGAACAAAACATAGGAAACATCCTTAGCGTACCCCTAATGTAACTTGGAAGAACTTTTCTCTTTGATTGTTGAAGAGTACAACGCTACTTCAGTTCTTATACAATGCCTCGGTGACTTTGATTAGATCCTTTCCAACACAGATGCCATTTGTAACTTGCCGGGATTCTTCGTGCCAAATTCTGTTGAATGCTGTTTTATTGAAGGTGATAAAGTAGTGATACAGATCAGTTGTATGTTTTCACCGTTCTTGCATTATCATAGGGAGTTGAAAATCTACATAGCTGTGCTTCTGTCAGATATTAAGTCCGCCTGATTCACGGAGCGTAATCTAACAGCCCACACCAAGATCTTTTTATGCTCATACATGACTATAAACATTCGCTTTAAGAACGTACACCAGACATACATGACCTATAAAAGTGCTTCGAGCTACAGTAAAAGTACGTAACTAGAATGACCAAACCGCAATTTAAATGTAAATCCGCTAGAAAGTGTTTAAGCCTTCCCGGAGGACTACTTCAGCAAAGATCCATGATGCTGAGGGGCTGAAAAGCCAAATGGGCAATACATTATTGGGACTTATGAATGTTTGTATGATCTGGTTGACAATATATCTTGTCCCATTTAAGAGTACATAGGGTAGAATCAGTCAATCCATCATTACTAAAAAAAATGTAAGCGTTGCATGAAATGTGTCTTTAAATTATTCTAACAATCACTTTTTGCTAGTATTGCTATCAGTGAAAATGAACAGATATTTTTCTTTGCATAATTTAGCCTATTTGCCCACCGTAAACTGACTTGATATTAAACAGTAAGCATGCCTATTAATGATCTAAACAGACATGTTCTAGAAATTATGAACTGCAATGACTTACCGTAAACATACATGATGCAGATCAACTCAGCCAGGGCCACAAACATCAGGTTGTAGCTGCCGCTGTACCAGTCCATCAGAGTCAGCACCCACATGCCTCCCTGTTAACCACACAGTCCTGTTTACAGACTACAAACAATCAAGTTTGTCCTATAACCCAAAGATCGTTGGGGAGTGAGATGGTAAGTCTGTCAATTTACAGTAAAGGGGTTTCTAAGGTTGTAGGCGATTGGTGTTTTACAAATATCTACTTTTCTCGGCCCAGCAATGATGGCAATGCCGATCTATATCTCCTCTCCCCCGCTGCTTTGCCTTCCCTAGCCCTGAGGGAAAAAACCCCATCCCCAGCTGGGTGGACCAGAGCCCGTTCATACAGTTTTCCCCTTCCAGGGTCGAACATGTGCGCTCAAACTGGAGGTGGATGAGGTTGTACTGGAGTGAGGTAGTAGACCTAATCTTTTGTTAGTGCCATCACCACAAAGGCCCTTCTCTCCTCCTTCATTGCTTTACCTTCCCTAACTAAAGAGACCTCAACTTCTCTCAAGGTCAGCATCATACCGGCATTGCCCATCTCCATTCCCACACCGATTTACCTGCCCTGACTCTGAAGAAACTCAGTATTCATGTTGAGGCCACAAGCATTAAAATGTTCGCGGATGTGATTCACATGTGCAAAACTTGTGTAGGCAAACTGGCAGGCGAGTGCTCTCCGTCTGCCCCGACCAGAATTTATAGCCCACTCAGTCACAGATGTTATTTGTGACCATCCTCTACAAAAGAAGTCTAAAGTCAGATCAGCTTTTTCCCATCTGTTGACACTTCGTAGAGGAACACTGTGTGCTCTTTTTAATGCAAACAACACTTTTTTTAAATCAGATAATCAGTAGGCCTTCTAGAGAAACAGACTTGTAAAGACGGTACACTCCAAATCTGTATCATATGTCTTGCAGTCTTTTGCTACAGACACAAGATCCGATTTAATTACTGAGGCAAATCATCTAATACATTCTTTAACGATGAAAGGCACGGATATGTTTATGCCTGGGTGCCTTCTCACGTTGGTCTTCACGGCAACAAAGTAGTTGACAAAATAGCCAAGAAAGTTGCACACAATTCTGATAATTCTATAGTTGATACTTCCAAAAAAGAAGCTTGCAACTTGCTGGAATTAGTCTCATGGATTCGATTTCATGATCATTTAAATCTAAAGTCACAAAAAATGATAAAAATTTCCTCTCAAAATGTATGTAAAAAATGCCGTATTCCTCCCTGTATCATTTGAGATTGAGTGTTGCTGTTTATTTTCGTATTCAACTAAACGTTTGAAAACAAAATATTATACAAATGTCAAGTGTATTTGCGATGAAATTTCACATTGCATCATTGTTTATTTTATTGCAAAATACCACGTTCTTTTATTTTTACCAAAAATGTACATACAAAAAAAAAAAAAACTTATCTGAAATTCATTTTAAAGAAGTAACATCCGATCAGATTTTGTTAGTTCAAATTTCAGAATCATTGGTTCATAGTCCTGTTAATGCATTGCTTAAAGTTTACGAAGTTTATATTTTAGTGTTATTTTCTCTTCACATTGTTGATGTTAGCGTTAAGTTTTCGTTCCATTTTTCTACTCTCCCACCTACTTTTGTCTCTTACTCTGTGTTCCTTCTGCCCCCAGCACAACCCGCCAGATTCATTTCCGAAACCGTTTTTTTCCTCGTCTAATATCACTCATAGTGAAAAGACGTTAAATCAAAGAACGATTCCACACTTACTATACTGAAAACATCAAATTTCAAGTTTTATGATTGGCATCAATGTTTTTAAGATTTTGTATTAATAAATGTAATCCCAAAAAAACAAACAAACAAACAAACAAACTAACAAAAAACAAAACAAAAAAACAAAAAAACAAAAAACAAACAAAAAAGAAAAACAACTCTAAATGAACGCGTAAGCTCTGCATAAAATCACAGCAACTACAAAACACGTCATCACCTATCACTCAAAACAGAGAAACTTTCCGACATAAAAGAGAGACTGGACACTAACAATTAACTTTCCTGAAGCCTATAAACATATGAAATGTTCCAGGCATTGTATTCTGTGCCCTTGTACACTGCTGTCACCAGCATGCTCTGTTGCAAGCAACGTCTTTCTAGTTGGTGGTGTTGATACCACAACTGATGAGGTTGGTCTCCTTGTATCGCTGTGGTGGTCTTCTCTACTCACTGTCCTTTTTTGTTTCCATAAACAAAAGAGCACCGTCTGGGTGCAGTTGTCTTCCAATAGTTCCATATGGACAATACGTCGGTCATGTCCAACGATGTCGGTACTTCATAAGTAGACAGTGAATACTCAGCAAACCACACTCCTTAAGAATTAAAGGCTGAACATTCGATCTTGCCATGATAGGTTGCAGATCTTACCGAGACATCTTTGTTGAAAGTGTTCCAACAGTTGAATGTATCGTGTGTTGGTTGTCCTGATCTTGGAGCAGCACAGCAGGACGCTCAAGACTAATGCAATCTGTGTAGCAAGCCTGATGCCATCATCTTACCACAACCTCTTAGTCAACCTTGTAAAAGCAGACCTGGCGTTAGAAATGCGCAGCGGCACATTAGCATCCACAGATTCACTGTGCTCACTGTACTGTCCATGAGGTAAGATTTGTTTACAGTCTTGATCTTCTGGTTGATGATGAAAATCGGAGTTGGAGAAGCAACAGAAGCCTGATAATGTTTGCTGAAGCATAACCTCTGTCTTACTGAGGTTAATTGTGTCGTGACGTCCACTCTTATACGAGTATTGAAATCTCCAAGAATAATGAACTTGTTCTTGTGGCTGGCTGTAGCAATTAAGCGGTTGATCTATCCATTAAAAGCTTCTTTTGACATCATCTAGATTTGTTATCGTCGAAGCGTAAACATTGATGGCAATGGCAAAGTGGTCTTCAGTGAGCCAATGATGCTGGTTCATCATGCGTTCAGACATCATGGGGTAGGCTTTCTATTGTCCTTGCAAGCTTGGTGTGTATGACGACACTGACACCAACACAAGACGTACAGATCATGGCTCTCACACGTACAAAAAGGATCATAATAACACCACCACCACCACCACCACCACCACAAATATGCATAAAAATATTTTGAATTTATGTCAAGGTATACATGACTTCTGATGAGTATTTGCATATATAAGCTTGTAACATATACTTCTAACTTTTCACACAGACACGCTTACACACAGACAGACAGACTGACACACACAAATACATACACACACACACACACACACACACACACACACACACACACACACACACACACACACACACACACACACACAGATGCACACACTGCTCACACCTTTGTAGTCTGAGGGATTCCCAGCAAGAAGCCAACGACACAGGCCAGGAAGGTAAAGAGAGTCTTGTGCCTACGTAGTGCATAGGGGAACAAGTCAGATATTCCACTGATCACTGTCTCCATCATTGCAAACTGTAACATAACACAATGTACTCACTCGTACATCATAGCAAACTGTAACATAACACAATGTACTCACTCGTACATCATCGCAAACTGTGACATAACACAATGTACTCACTCGTACATCATCGCAAACTGGAACATGACACAATGTACTCACTCGTACATCATAGCAAACTGGAACATGACACAATGTACTCGTACATCATAGCAAATTGGAACATGACACAATGTACTTGTACATCATAGCAAACTGGAACATGACACAATGTACTCGTACATCACAGCAAATTGGAACATGACACAATGTACTCGTGCATCATAGCAAACTGTAACATGACACAATGTACTCGTGCATCACAGTAAACTGTAACATGACACAATGTACTCGTACATCACAGCAAACTGGAACATGACACAATGTACTCGTGCATCATAGCAAACTGGAACATGACACAATGTACTCGTACATCACAGCAAACTGGAACATGAACAATGTACTCGTGCATCATAGCAAACTGGAACATGACCAGTGCTGTACACCAAGCAAACTATAGCATGGCACTGTAATGTACATCATAGCAAACTGTAACATGACAGTGTAATGTACATCGTAGCAAACTGTAACATGACACTGTAATGTACATCACGCAACTGAATGCTGTGTCATCATAGAACTGTAACATGACAGTTGTACACCATAGCAAACTTACATGACTGTAATGTACATCATAGCAAACTGTAACATGACAGTGTAATGTACATCGTAGCAAACTGTAACATGACACTGTAATGTACATCATAGCAAACTGTAACATGACGGTGTTGTACATCATAGCAAACTGTAACTGACACATGCTGTACACCATAGCAAACTATAGTATGGCACTTAATGTACATCATAGCTCACTGTAACATGACAGTGATGCACGACACAGCAGATTGTAACATTACACAATATTGTACGTCATAGCGAACGGCAACATGACGTCGTTTTAGAGATCATGATACATACAAAATATGATTTGTAATTGTAAACAGAACCGATGCTGAAACATATTGGAAATACACATTGCAAATAGCCTCTGCACTGTCCGAAGGTGAGAGACTGTGTGACTTATTCTCTCTCTCTCTCTCTCTCTCTCTCTCTCTCTCTCTCTCTCTCTCTCTCTCTCTCTCTCTCTCTCTCTCTCTCTCTCAAATGAATTGTTGCTTTAACTGGCAGCACAATATGTGTTTTGCACATTGGAGGTGGTGGGGTGGTGTGGGGGTCAGAAAACTGGAAGAAAGCAAACAATTACAATAATGGGAAAAATTGAAATGATGGAGTACACTCTATAAGTAGCTGAAGTCAACCTAACAAACCATGTCCTCAACTAAGACCAATGTTACAATCCAGCAGGCCGATATAGATAATACAACTTTACCTGACTATCCAGGCCCAGTGTAAGAATCATGAAGAAGAAGAGGAATGACCACAAAGACTGGGCTGGCAACTTTGTGATCCCCTCAGGGTACGCCACAAACGCCAATCCTGGGCCTGTGTAGTAGACCGATAGGGGAAGGATGTTACGCACAGACATAGAAAACCGAGCAATATGTGTCTTTCCCTGTATATTTATCTATGCATGCATATGTATACACACACACACACACACACACACACACACACACACACACACACACACACACACACACACACATATATATATATATATATATATGTATATATATATACATACACACACACACATATATATATATATATATATATATATATTATATATATATATTTTATTATATATATATATATATATGCATATGTATATATATGTATAGATATGTACATACATGTACATAGATGATTATATATGTATATATATCCCACGTGGAAAGTCGGGAAGACGTCAGTAATGAGTAAGAATAAAGATCTGTTTTTATATTTTTTCCAACGATATCAAGTGGCGAAAGTAAATGTCTTTCTGACAGAATAATAATGGTAAAAGTTTTGAAAATGTTTGGTCGTTGTTGCTGTTGTTGTTCGTGATGGATGTTTGTGTGTGTGTGTGTGTGTGTGTGTGTGTGTGTGTGTGTGTGTGTGTGTGTGTGTGTGTGTGTGTGTGTGTGTGTGTGTGTGTGTATGTGTGTGTGTGTGTGTGTGTGTGTGTGTGTGTGTGTGTTAGTGTGTGAACGATATGTGTGTGCGTGTGTGTGAACGGTGTGTGTGTAAACTCTGTGTGTGTGTGTATGTGAGTGTGCGCTTTAAAAGATTACTATATCGATTCAAATAGGGAATTTTTAGAGTGTGGAGTGCACCAAACAGGCGGCATGCTTAAATAGCGAATGCAGTCGATCAAACAGACAGCACGTCAAACAGGCATCAAATGGTTTGTGTGGTAAAACAATCACAAAACTGAACTGACTACCGTTCTTAACTTGCCAGTGCTGTCAAACAGCCAAAACGTCGAAACAGTCTGATTACTTGGACAGGCACTGCGTTTAGTGTTCACATAGGTGCTGTGCTCAGTATTCAAAGAGGCGCTGGCTCAATATTCAAATGGATATTGGGCTTCATATACCGGAAAGGCATTGTATTTAATATTCAAGTAGGCATTGCACTTAATATTCATATGGTAGTGTGCTCTATATCCAATTGGGCACTGTTATCAATTTTCAAATAGGTGCTGCGCTCAATATTCAAACAATCATTGTACTCAATATTTAAACAGGCACTGTACCCAATATTCAGATATACAGCGCTCAATATTCAAACAAGCCATGTGCTTACTATTGTGCTCAATATTCAAATAGGCATTGTGCTCAATATTCAAACAAACATTGTTCTCAATACTCAGATTGATGTTGTGCTCATTATTGTGCTCAGTATTCAAACAGGTATTGAGCTCAATATTCAAATGAACATTATGCCCAATAGTATGTTCAATATTCAAACAAACATTTTGCTCAGTATTCAAACGGGCAAGCGGTCAATATTCAAACAGGCATTGTGCTCAATATTCAAATAAGCATTGCAGTGAATAATCAAATAGACTGCACTTAATATTCCAAGTATTAACTGCGGTTATTATTCAAATAGACACTGTAGTTAGCATTCAAACAGGGATTGTGCTCAGCGTCTAAACAGACGTTGCATTCAATATTGAAAAGTGACCACTCGCCACAAAATGAATCTCACATCGCCATTTTTTTGCATCAGCAACGGATTAGCTGCTAGGGATGGCCATGATTGTTTTTGGGATTTTTATTGAAATCGATTCTATGAGCTGAATACTTGATATGTTCGTAAAACTAAAAAGCTGACGGACAATTTTATTGTTAAAAAAAAAACATTGATAAAATATTTTGCAAATCTTGACATGAACTTTCAATGGTCTGAATGTCGATTTTCTTAACATAGTAAGTTTCGGGATGCCACCTTTATAACCCTGCGCTTTTGTCACTTACTGTCTGATTGTAAAATGGCTTTCATCGTTAAAAAGCACACACATTCTTGTATAAATTTCAAACAGATAAAACAACACCTTGATCTAACTGATAATTCATTTTCAGGTAATGGTCACAAACAGACATGGCAATCCAAAGACATACCAGTGTCGGCCACTTCCTCCACTTTTTGGTTGTTGACGTGTGCCATGTGACCCAACATGGAGAAAATGGCAAAGCCTGCAAAGATGGACGTGCCACAGTTGATCACTGACACCAGGATGGAGTCCCTGTCAGTGAAAAAAAAAAGAAAACAATGAAATGAAATATACCTAACAGGACACAAAGGATCGAGGAGGGCTGCAGTCAGTTAGCTTGAGAAACCACGGGTGGAGTTTCTTTTTTTAAGAAAAGGAGATTATTTTATAGTGACTGGAGGTATGTGCATGTGTGTGTGTATGTGTGTGTCTGCGCATGTGTGTGTGTGTGTGTGTACGTATGCGTGCGTGTGCCGTGTATGTGTGCGTGTGTGTCACTATGTATGTGTAGGTATGTGTGAGCGTGCGTGTGCGTGTCTGTTTCTGTGGAATTTTTTTAAAAGATTTTCTCAGCTGGTTTGGGGTTAATTTTGTCAGGTTTAGGTGAAAAGTTGTCAACGTTGCGCAAATGCATGAGTTCAGGAATGAGGAACTGTAGTCAAGGTTTTATAGCAAAACAAAAAACAACAACAAAAACCCAATCAAACAAACCTAAAATCACCACTTTTTCATGAGAGGGTGTGTGAACAGCACTTTCTCGGAAACTTCTGAAACTATCTGAAATCTATTTTTTTTCTGTTGTGATAGTCGACCATTGTCCTCGCCTCATTTTAAGGTCTTTTTTCTGTGGTGATTTATCAAGGTCACAGTGAACCTGAGAAGTACATAATCTAGACTTACTGTGGCAAATTCTGTAATTAGAAGGGGAGGCCGTCAGAATGGTTTGACCATCTTGTTTTTAATCCCGATCGCATGAAATGCCGTGTAGGCTTAAATGTAACGTGAACTGCATATACAAATGTATTTCATTATTTTCAATCCATCAGTTTGCCTGTCTGTACATCTGTTTGTGTCTCTGTCTATCTAGCTTCTACAAATGATCTCAAGTTACAATTATCGATTATTCCTCATCCACCCACCCTCTCTCTCTCATCCGAGATGCGTTTTTCTTGTGTCTTTAAATTGTGGGAAAGTGAACTCTATGAAAATACAGTATTCACACCCCGTTGATAAAAGGCCAGTGTAATGTTTTCAAGGGTGACACTTTGAAAATCTGAAAAAACTGAAAATCAGGCTGGGGTCCTGGGGCCGCCCAGAAGATTTTATGAAAGATCGCTGGACCTGTGTTGTCTTCAACGATAGAGAGCGCTTCTTCATTTCCGGTCATCTGCTACAGTGCTGCTTCGGTCATAATACCGCCGATTCAACTGTTTTTTTTCCTCCAACATTTTATTTTTGAAATAACTAAACTGAAAAAACAGAATTTCCGTCTGGGGCCTTGCCGAGAAAACGGATTTCCGTCACCCAGACGGAAGAGTGGCACCCATGTGTTTTGCAACGCCCTATGTTACATTAGATTGCATTCCATGCATTGTATTGTAATTTTTGTTGGAATGGTCTACCACGCGTGAAATTTGCGTTGCTCTTTGTATCGTCATAGTACGGCGCCACCAATTCAATTTACCTGTAACAGTTGTTCTTGAACTTGTTGTAGCTGGCCATGGTCAGCAGACCTCCAAAGCCCACACCAAGAGAGTAGAAGATCTGAGTAGCAGCATTCCCCATACCTACACAGTATGTATACACATTTGGCTAACTTTCGTAATAATTAGTTAGGCATGTATACATTTCGGTATATCATATCATATCATATGTAGAGGTATGTTTCGCAATGATTAGATAAGTATACAAAATAACGGTGCCATTATGATGAACTAATAATTAGTGTGAACAAATACACTGAAAAAGAATGGATCTAGAGAGAAAAGGCAATGCAGAAATAGGCCACACACACAAACACACCACCACACACACACACACACACACACACACACACACACACCACACACACACACACACACACTACTTTCAAATTGCTTGGTGAAGTGTTAAATTACAAACAGGTCGTAAAATTTCTGGGAGTTTACATCACTTCGAAATTAAACTGGAATGTTCATTTTGATTATATTTTAACAAAATCACGAAAAACCTTAAATTTTCTAAAGATAATAAGCAAATTACCCTGGGGAATGGATACAAATATACTGATTCATCTGTCAACAGCGCTGGTCAGGTCTAAATTATCCTACGCGCAAGAAGTTTTTTTCAATGCACCTAAATATTTACTAAAAAAGATTCAGAACTTGGACTGCAAAAGTCTTAAAATTGCACTAGGTGTACCAACTCATGCTTCTACTCTGGAAACGTACAAAGTTGCTGGAATTCTACCTCTAAACAACCATCGTGAGCTAGCTACAGCAAAGTTTGCAATTAGAACTACTTCACAAGCGAATAATTTTGTGAGCAAAGAAATTAAAATCAGGTCTGATATTGACTTTCCAAAACGAGCAAAAAACATTTCATCACAAATTACAACCGCAACTTACATATCTGACCTGATCAAACAATCCAGCATAACTATGGATGAAATAGCCGAAAAACCAACGTTAACGCCTATCCCTACATGGGAAATGCTAAAGGCCACGTTTGATCTCGATTATGCAGACGTTAAAAAAGATGATAATGTCAACATTACGCTATCCACAGCTTGTGAACACATCGATGAAAAGTACCGTACCCACCTCCACATTTTTACTGATGGGTCAGTCTTAGCAAATCAGAGCGCTGGAGCAGCGTTTTATGTTCCAAAATTTAACATTAAAAAGTCTTTTTTCATTGGGGCAAATGTATCTATATATACAGCAGAATTGGTCGCTGTTGTTCAAGCGTTGCATTATTTAATAAGCCTTCGGCCTGTGCCTTTCAAAGTAGTTCTGTTTGTTGATTCAAAATCTGTATTATATGCCTTACAGTCTTTTGATACAGACACAAGACCTGATTTAATAATTGAGGCAAATCATCTAATACACTGTTTAAAGATAAATGGCTCGGAAATCAGTTTATGCTGGGTGCCTTCTCACGTTGGTCTTCACGGCAACAACGTAGTTGACAGAGCAGCTAAATCCGGTGCACTCCGTTTTGAAAATTCCATAGAATTACATGTTAACACCTCGGTAAAAGAAGCTTACAACTCGCTAGAATTAGCATCATGGATTCGATTTCATGAACATTTAAATGAAAAATTTGTGTCTCAAAAAAGAATCAAACTTTCAGTTCAAAATATCTGTAAAAAAATGCAGTATTCTTCGATATATCATTTGAGATTAATTGTTACCACATATTTTCGTATTCAACTGAACGCTTTGAAAACAAAATATTGTAAAAACGTTTTATGTATTTGCGGTGAACAATTCATATTGTATCACTGTTTGTTTTACTGCAGAAAGCTTCGTTATTTTTTTACCAAAGATGTTTACACAAGGAAACTATCTTGAAAAGCATTTTAAAGAAGTGATATCAGATCAAGTTCTGTTAGTTAAAATTTCAGAATCATTGGTTCACAGTCCTGTTAATGCGTTACTTTAAGGTTATTATTTTAATTATCATTATCTTATTTTGTTTTGTTTTGCTTTTTATGACGATTTTTCTTTTACATTTGATGTTAGCATTGTTCTAGTTTCATTTCTCTGATCATCCATATCATTTTTCTAAAGACCTTGCCGATTCCTTTTAATTTTTTTTTCCATCTCTTACTCTGTTCCCTTCTTTCCCCTCCTCCCTCCCCCCCCCCCCCCCAAAAAAAAATCATCCTCCATGCCATTTTTATCCGTCTAATATCACTTATAGTGAAAAGACGTTAAATCAAGAAACGAACCACACACACACACACACACACACACACCACACACACACACACACACACACACACACACACACACACACACACACACACACACACACACAATCAATATCTACACAGGTCACGTCGCAACATACACATCTGACGTCAGGAAAGTCTCTGAAATTGATCTAGAAGCAGATCCTGTATCTATAAGACCTTCCTCTTCACCAATATCCAGTTGGGAACTCCAAAGAACACGATTTGATATACACCACACTGATTTAAAAAAGAAAGACATAAATTTATTGGCAAGTCAAGTCAAAAGTCATATTGAATAGTTTTATTCCGATCATTTGAAAATTTACACTTAAGGGGCACTGATTTTATTTTCTGCTGGATACCATCTCATAGTTCTTTTAATTATAATGATATGATTAACAGGGCTGTTAAACGGTAAACGGGGGAGGGGGGGGGGGGCTAAGAGATCACCAGATTCAAACCATGCACAGCTTGCTCTCTCCTTGCACGAGTATTACACCTTAGTGGACAGTTACGTATGGAAGCAGTTCCAAGATAAACAGAAAAAGTATGATAAACAGAAACTTTGTAATTTGCAAAATAACTAAGCAGTTTCATGCCGGCAGAATTATACAATCCCTTATGTATAGGTGGAAATTTGATGCGTTCAAAACAAAATACGCCAGAAACATAGTGTGTCTGTGTGGAAAGAAGATAACACAGTCATATTCTTTCTTGCGTTTGGGTGAAACGACATATTCCTATACTTTCTAGGAAGACAGTTTCTGACATATTTGCCTCAACATCACTAACATATGAATTTTTTGTTAGCATGTCTGGTCTTCCTGCCTCCACCATTCACATCCTACAGCGCATTCAAAACAATGCTGCACGCCTTGTATGAATGAATGAATGAATGAAAATTTATATCGCGCAACAAAAATCTCCATGCTATAAAAGCATGCTCGCGGCGCACGGTGGGGGGGGGGGGGGGGGGGGGGGGGGAGGGGGGGGGGCACAAAAACAATTCCACACAGCCTTTGCACCAACATTCATAAAGGCATTCAAGGTATTCACATTCAAATAAGCAATCCCATACAACATTAGAAAAAGTGTGTCTTGAGACTAGATTTAAAGGATGAATGAGTCTTTTTCTCCCTGATGCTCATGGGAAGCATGTTCCACTTGGTAGGGGCAAGGTATTTAAATTCTCGCTGACCATATCTTTTGGTTTTAACATCCCTTGTCCCAGGAACATGAAGAAGAGACTTGGAAGCAGATCTCAGACTGCGAACAGGTTTATATTCAGAAAGAAGATCTTTAAGATAAGAAGGACTACTAGAGTTGAGTGCACGGTAGGTGATAGTTAGTAGTTTGTGATTGATGCGTTGTTGAACTGGGAGCCAGTGCAGATTCCGTAAGATGGGAGTTATGTGTTCAGTCTTCCTGCATCTAGATATTACTCTGGCAGCTGCGTTTTGTACAGCCTGCAGACGCTGTATTTTCACCTGAGGGAGACCAGCAAGTAGACTATTACAGTAGTCTAATTTTGAGAGTACTAGTGTGACAGCAACAGTCTTAGCAGCTTGAATAGTCAAGTACTGGCGGGCTTTACCAAGAGATCGGATATGGCAGTAGCAAGTTCTGATGATTGAATTGATCTGATCACGCATCGAGAGATTAGCATCCAGAAACACTCCTAGTGTTTTTACTTTCTTCGAGAAAGGGATGTCTGCACTACAGACCGAAAGTGAAGAAAAAGGGACAATTTCTCTTTTAGGAGCAGTTCCGACCAGCAGAACTTCAGTTTTCTCTTCATTCAACCTCAACCGGTTTGCAGACATCCAATGTTTTATTTCCAGACAGCACAATTCAACATTTTTCTTTGATTCAAGAGCGAGAGTATTGTCGGAGGGAAGGCGGGAATAGAGTTGGAAATCATCCGCAAAGAAATGAAAGTCAACATTGAACTGTTCAATCAGAGAAGCCAGGGTCTTGTGTATAGAGAGAAGAGAAGAGGTCCGAGGACCGATCCTTGCGGAACGCCTGTAAGAAGAGGTGTTTCTTTCGAATATGAAGACCGGACAAGAACTTTTTGAGATCTCTCAGAAAGATATGAAGTGAACCATAACAAGACAGTTTTGTTCAGGCCGATTTCAGTGTGAAGACGCTGCAAGAGAAGGGTGTGATCCATGGTATCAAAAGCAGCGCTCAAGTCTAGCAGAACAAGAATGGCATTGTACTCAAAAAGAAAAAAGCTGACCACATATCTCCTCTCCTGGCACAACTTCACTGGCTCCCTGTATCAAAGCGCATACAGTACAAACTAGACACCATGTGCTACAAAAGCCTCAATAACGCAGCCCCCGATTACCTGTCAAGCCTACTTGAGATCTATGTTCCCTCACATACCCTCCGCTATGCCTCCGATCCTCTGACTTTTCGCTTTCCACGCACTAAGCTCAATACCTATGGTCCACGAGCCTTCTCTGTTTCTGGTCCACTCTCCTGGAACAAACTTCCTCTCTCAGTCCGTCAGCAACCTACTTTTGTCTCCTTCAAGTCAACTCTCAAAACTCACCTTTTCTCCTCTGC
>CM060314.1:76129828-76157328 GCA_030674185.1 Monoplex corrugatus | reverse complement strand
ATCGACAATGGAAACTAACTGAATAAAACCGGAGAACCATTCTTTCCGAGAAGAGGAGGGTGGGTCTCCACGGTATGGCGCCACCCATTACACGCACGCTTACAGTACCTTGCCAGATGATTTGACGCCCTTCATGAGACAGAAGAAGATGAGAATCCAGGCCAGTGCCAGAGTCAGGATCATTTTCAGAGATACTCCTCCAAGGTCTCCCATATCTGTTGCTTCATGCAGACGTAATACATAGCGGCTGTGAGAAAACAGAAAGCGAAAAAGAAAATAAATGACTACATCATACAATAAGATAAATAAACATATAAACAAATAACTAAATGAATAAATACATACATGAATAAATGAACACATACATATATACTTCATTCGTTCACGCACACACACACATACATACACACATACATACATACATACAGACGCACATACATACATACATACACATACATAAACATACATATATACGAACATACATACATACATACATACATACATACATACATACATACATACATACATACATACATACGTACATACATACATACATACATGAATGCATGCATGCATGCATACGAACATACATGCGTACTAACATACGTACATGCACACATCCATCCATCCATCCATCCATAAACACACATACATACATACATACATGCATACATACATACATACATACATACATACATACATACATACATACATACATACATACATACATAAGTAGATGAATATTGTTTGAAACCAGACGAGCACATCATGCAGTAGACGTCTCCACAAGGAACATATAAGGTGCCTTTTAGGTCATTTTTCCGTAGACATCACCATGATTGTCTATCATGTTGACTGGTGCAAAAAAAATAACAACATTACGTCATTTTGTGACAAACGACTGGTTGATTTTTGTTTTCCTCGTAACTGTCAAACGTGCAGAATAAGAATATCTAACATAGGCCTGAAGAAGATTAGGAAAAGACAAGCAACATTCATATGTTTTATGAGGGAAGAGAAACTTGAGCACCTAATCACAACAGGAAAGCTAGAGGGAAAAAGAGCACACAAGTAGACCCAGAGAGAAAATGTTGGACGGATTTGTGGAGTGGACGAGGACATAGAGGGTGGGAGATATACTTGCAGCGACAAAAGAGATTCGTATGGTGGGCCATGATCGCCAACGCCATGCGGCAGGGCGCATAAATGATGCTGCTGCTGCTGATGTTGTTGTTGTTGTTGTTGTTGTTGATGATGATGATGAGGAGGAGCAGGAGGAGGAGGAGAGGAGGAGGAGGGCTACACTCAGTCTGAAGTCATTTTAGTTCTCTGTCCGTCTCTCTTTCTCAGATAAGTGATAATCATCCATACACATCAATTTTCGTTAATCAAGCATACACTTTGTTTTTATCTACTCTTTGTCCCTCTGTCTTCCTCTCGCTCTCTGAAAAAGAAGGCGAAACGGGACTGGCCAGGATCCGCTCTCAGGAACACCCTCCCTCCAACTATTGTACGTGTATTGGTACATGATTTGTTATGGAACCCACATGCAAAGAGAGGAGAGGAAGGTCCGTGTTACACGCAGACATTCTACAAGACAAAAGGACAGCAGCTGGGTTACTTTGGGGATGACTTGACGTATTCTCTCTGTTCCTGTCTTTCACAGTCATAGTCATATTCATTTCTTTTGTCACAGTGGATTTACCATGTGAAACTCGGACTGCTCTCCCCTTTGAGAACTCGGCGCTGCAGTGCAGTGCCACCAATTTTGTTATCAAGACTTTAGAAAGGCAAGAAAGTTAATTGACCTTCAAGGGAGGGATCTGGGAAATCAACCAATCTGTCCAATGTTTTATACCACAGTAGCCGGGCTGGACTTAAATTCAAAGAAGACAAAGGTTATGCATGTTGCAGGCAAATATAACACTAGACAGGACCAGATCATGCTAAACCAAGTCCCTCTAGAAAATGTCAAGGACTTTAGATATTTAGGTTCAGTCAAGACACACGATGGAACATGCTCAAAAGACATAAAGATGAGAATTGGAATGGCCAAGAACAGTATGGTTCAATTGAACAATATTTGGAAAGACCACAGCATAACAGCAGACCTTAAGATAAAACTCTTAAAATGTCTTGTCTGGCCAGTGATGTTATACGGCTGCGAGGCATGGACAATGAAGAAAGAGGATGAAAGACGAGTGGAAGCAGCAGAGCTGTGGTTTTACCGAAGACTGCTGAGGGTCAAATGGACGGATAGGCGCTCAAATGAAAGCATACTGAATGAGTTGGGTACTACACGCAAGCTTCTAGTACTCATACAACGGAGGAAACTGAAATATGTTGGACACGCAATCCGTAATGAGAGAACAGACTTGATGTCCACTGTCCTCCAAGGTAAAGTGGAAGGAAAGAGAAACAGGGGACGGCCACCTGCATCACTTGCTAGAAACATCACAAACATCAGTGGCAAGAAACTCCAGGAGGTGGTCAGACTTAGCCAAGATCGAGAGTGCTGGAGGCAACTTGTGAGGACATCATGTGCAGCGGCCAACACTGTTCCCGGTGACGCCGACAGGTGAGACAGGTGAGAGCCGAGTGAAAGCCCTGCTCTTCACTGTTTTCAACTCTGTGGGATCTTTAGCGTGCGCAGGCCAGAAGGCACACGGGTGCAACTCATTTTTCGTCCCCTTCCGTGTAAGACTACATGTTCAGTTCGATTTTCCAGTCAAACTCAGAAGAAAGGTCGAGGCCTCAGCGGGAAACGAACCCTGGAACCCCGAGTTTAGTTACTGGCAGGCGAACGTCTGAACCAGTCTGCCACTCTTCTATTCAGGCATCAGTCCTCAGATGCAATGTTCACAAAGTCAACGTGGCAAATTGACTGTTACAAATATTACTGTGGGATTTTTCGGCCCCAACCAGCTGCTAGTCCTACCCAGATCTGAGCGTGCTATAGGTTAGTTGGGAAGTCTTGGCACAACACAGCCCAGTTTCATCAACTTTATCGATGCGTGATTGTGAGTGTTGTTCAAATTTCAAATTTATCTGATCTCTCTGATAAACAGCAGGAAATATAGTGAAAGTAATTGTGGAGTATCACCCCGTCACGCAATCTAATTGCGCATATGGAACTCCACAGCGTTGTCATTATCGATTCTATTCCCATCATAGATTCTGCGGCCCTCCATGCCCTACTCTTACCTCAGTTTCGATGATTTTGGAGATGAGTTGGCGAACTGAAAAGAGTGGCGCAGGGGTAGTGACATAAGGGCGTCACAGACGATGGGTTATAAAAAAAGTCAGGTGCACTGACCTACTGGCTGTTTCTTATCCTGTTTGCCTTTTAATTGACTTATTACACTATCTACTTTAGTCCTATTTGGGCAAGGCTCAGATGTTTAAAAACAACAACAACAACAACAACAACAATAACAACAACAAAAACAACAACAAAACCACTTTGTATGCAAGCAAAGAATCTTATCTCTGTATCTGTCTGTCCGCCTGTCTGTCTGTCTGTCTGTCTGTCTGTCTGTCTCTGTCCTTTCTCCTCTCCCCTACCTGAGGTAGTCTGCAGAGGGGCTGACAAAATCTTTCTTGCAGGGATCAAAGATCGTGTCGAGGACGACAGTGGAGTTGAGCATAGAGTAGGAGCTGATGCCCGGGAAAGTCTCGTTCAGTTTGTTGGTGAAGTTGCCGTTCATCATTTTGTCATGGAGACACGTGTCGTTGTACACGTCCACTGCGCACAGAGTTTGTGTCGTCATTTATAGTAATTATTTTAAAGCCATTTGCGGGGTACAGTCTGAAACTGAATAAATTTCTAAAATTCAGTCATAATTTCATGTATTTATGTGTGTTTTGTGTATTTGTCGACTGAAAATACACCAACTGTATAGACGCTGGACGTGGCCAGAATGGAGACATGCCGATAAGTGCATATGGCTGGATAACATCAAATGTTAAGACAGGTGCAATAGTTCAATGGTTGAGACGTCGGACTTCCAGTTGGAAGATCTGAATTCCATCCTCCCTGGGTATCTCCGGCTTGATGGGGAGAGGGTAGCGAGTTTTTCCTCTCTACCAGGTCAACAAGTGTGCAGATCAGTTAATCTTAAACTGCCTTCGTGTATACTCGCATGCAAAACATCAAACATACACGCTAAAAATCCTGTAAATCATGTCAGTGTCAGTGTCCGGTGACTCATGGAAAAATGAAAACACCCAGCATGCATGCCTACCGAAGACAGAGTATGCAGACAGCGCCTGTACAGTAGGGCACAACAATGTGCATACACGCTTCCGAGAATAATCATAACGATAAAAAATAGATAAAAGATGATAATAGCTGTTATAAACAACAGAATCCTTGTTCTCACAAAAAGCCAGCCAAAACATTAACGAGCCAACCAACCTGGCGCCAAAGCAATGCTAACTGAACTAAGAAAACATGTCTGGTTTGTTGAATTTACCTTCCTTTTCCACATCATCATGAAACAGACTACAGCTGTACAGGCAGTTTGTTCTATGTTTGATCAAGTTTTCGGGCTTTGTATATAATGAAATGAATTTATACTTTCCACATTTAGATTTTCCTAGAAGTGTCGTTAAGGTTTCGACATCTACATGAGATCTTCCTCAGGACAAGTGTTGGCTGTTTGTTTGACCTGGGTCGCGCAAGCCTTCAAGCACTCTCAGATCATAACTGGTGTACTGAAGCCGCCCTGAAGAGGGCCTCGGCCTGATATAGAGGTCTGAACGTCAACTCTAAAAAAAGTGACTGGTCAGGATGAAGTCATCTGTAAGGTATGCCACAATGGACAGTCAGTCTTCAATCATGCTCACCTTGGGGGGCTGGTTGCCTCTTGTAAAACAGCCGTGGACTCAAGATCTGACATCACTTCAATCCCAGCGTGCAACTTGTAAAAACTGATATATTCGCTGCCAAGCTGAATGCTCCACTCATTGTGGTAGTGTTTCATAGGCCCTGTTCCCTCACCCACCCCACCCCTCCATTTCATTTCAACATTCTGTCAATGCATAGGGTTGTACTCAGGCGCAAGTAGTTTGCCAGGTAACGGACAGCAGATCGGGTGAAGTGCATAAGAAACTGCTTGAGTACGATAGATTCCTCTTGAATAAATTCCAATCTCCGAACTCCAAACTCCAGCTTTACGTATTGTTTTTGTTTATTTATTTATTTATTTTTTTTTTTTGTGTGTGCAAAAACAGCAACAAAAGAACGACCAGTAATCAATCCAGGTCAACCCAACCCACCCAAATTAAGTGAGCCCAAATCTAACCCACTTACTTGTAATGGCGTCCATGGCCTCGGTTTCATTCAAAGAACCGAAATCGGGATAGGGGACATCACGACACTTGCTGGTGGCCCAGTCGGGATCACATCTGGACCAGGGCAGGTCTGTGTCAAGATGGACGAAAGAGACGAACATGTAGTAGATGGCGTAGGTGATGATGACGTTGTAGTAAATGGACACCACGCCGCTGATGATACACATGGCGAACCCGATACCTGAAATATCATTGTCAACAACAGTATCATCATTAGTTTACTCAACAGAGCAATACTCTGTTAATGCAAACAGATCTAAGGTTATCTTTTTTTCACACACTAACTGAGCAAAACTGATCAATTTCTTCAAAAACAAAACGAGCAAAAATTACTTCTTCAAAGACTGCGCAAAAGTTATTATTTGTTGGGAAAATCTAATTCACTTTCAGTCTAACAACAACAACAACAACAACAACAACAACAACAACAACAACAAACAACAACAACAACAACAACGACATAAAAAAGAACTGACAAAGACGGCAAAAGCAACAACTCACCAGAAAAAAAAGGGCTTATCTTCCACATGATAACGGGACTTACAACAACGGCAACAACAACAAAATGAAAGGAGACAGAAAAACAAATCAACTCACCATGGAAGAAAGGACTCATTTTCCACACGGTGATGGGCCCCTCAGAGGCAAACTGACCAAGGGCCAGCTCCAGGAAGAAGAGTGGCAGTCCCGCAATGACCAACATGATGATGTATGGGAACAAGAACGTGGCTGTCACACAAATCAACAACATGGTCAACACACACAACACACACAAACCATTTCTTTTTGTTAAGAAACAAGAATACAATTAACGTCAACACGTACAACACATATAAACCATTTCTTTTTGTTAAGAAACAAAAATACAATTAATGTCAACACACACAACACATACTAACCATTTCTTTTTTTCTTCCTTTTGTTTTTTGTTTTTGTTTTTTATGTAAAGAAAACAACAAATGACAACAATCAGATATAATGGATAACTAGGATAATATGAACAGCTTGAATACGTCAAGATAACTTGTAATCACAAAGGATGGAACAGTTAACTGTCTTGTGATCAGAGACGGTCTTATAACTGTAACCATGAAGACAACTTGTTTATGAAACGTATATGGTTTTTGCTTGTTGATATGCTAAATGTGTGGTCCACATTTAGTCAAGATGACTGCATAAACGATTGATGTATTTGGCTCACACACACACACACACACACACACCGCACACACACACACACACACACACACACACACACACACAACACACACACACACACACACACACACACACACACACACACACACACACACACAAACACACAAATACACACAACACACGCACGTACACATACAACACATAAAAGTTTTGTGAAAGGGAAAACACCAGTACAGTGAAAGTTGTACACTGAAATGTAATGAATGACACGACTGCAATAAAAGAAATTACACAAAGCAATGTTTGTCGTGAAAACAAGCAAGCGAGCAAGCAAGCAAGCAAGCAAACAAGCAAGCAAACGGTTGTTGTTTTTTGACGTGGTATTTGCCCTGATATGGCTCTAGTAGTCGGCAATATGATTGAATTGAATTGAAGCAAGCAAATAAACGAATCACTAAACAAACAATAGCACTGAACAATATCAACACACAATATTATAACCTGCGAATGCTGTGTTTAATCAGTATGCATTGCCTTTTCTGGACCTCTTCTCCTCCTTTACATTTTTTCTATTCATTGTTTCTTAATTTCGCTATGAGCAATGTTTCCTCGGATGCTTATATGCACATTATTTTACCCACAGCATGCCGGTGTTATGTTGCTGCATACTCTATTTCTAGTTTGTTGGGAGTGCATGCTGGATATTTTCCTGTTTCACAAGCCACCACGCAATGACAAGGTTTACAGTCTCTTTCACATGTGCATTTATGTTCAGCGTGCGTATATACAAGAGGAGTGTGCAGGCACAAACAGACTGCACATATGCTGAAAAATCTCCTCACTTGTCAGCGCTGTCAGACAGGCCGTCCTAACCTCTTGGTTTTCATGTGCATCTTCCAAACAAACATCCATCGTGATCTTGAAATTGGATAAAATAAACTTCATAGGCTGTACTTCTTTTGGTAAAATCAACATTAAGAAGAAGAAGAAGAAGAAGAAGAAGAAGAAGAAGAAGAAGAAGAAGAAGAAGTAAACAGTGAGGACTCTGTGCTAAAGCATTTTTGACAGTGTTCGTATCTTCTTTCTTTCATTCATCCAGCCGCTTCTACCGGGAAAGTGTCGCGGGAGATGAAGCCATGCCGCTTGGTAACTGTCCATGTCTACAACGAACAATAACGGTGACAGTGCCGTCACCCGTCTCATCCCGAATTTCACCTGGAACCAGTTGGAGAGTCCACTTGTAGTCCGTACTACATTTTGGCTACTGAGATAGATCGCCCTGATACTGTCGACAAGTTACCCCTTCAATCCCTACGTTTCCGGTCACTCCATAGCTTGTTCCTGTCGACCCTATCAAACACTCCCTCTAGGGCCGCGGAGACAATATGCGCTGTTTTTGGTACTTGTGTGCTTTCTCAAAGAGTAGTCGGGTGGGGGTTGGGGTTGAGAGGTGGGGGTGAGGACAGTATTTGAGCAACCTCTTCCATTTCTGAAGCCAAACTGGGCTTACTCAGCGATGGAACCACTATTACTTTTATGCGCTTGTCCAGGATCTTGATGAAGATCTTGCCAGTGTGACTGAGAATGTTGGGTTCTATATTTTCTGTATCTGCGGTTGAGCTGGAAATGGGTGTTAGTCACGCTGGCAGGGGTGTCTCTGAAGATGCGCCATGCTTATCCACCGTCATTATTGACATCTACCAAAGGTCGAATTTGAGAGAGAGAGAGAGAGAGAGAGAGAGAGAGAGAGAGAGAGAGAGAGAGAGAGAGAGAGAGAAGAGAGAGAGAGAGAGACTTCCACTCTCCACTTTTTTTTTATTCAGGAAAAGTTGAAAGGTGATTCTCGTTCAAGACATACTTTTAGAGTTGACTTTATGGCACACCGTAAAAAGTAGACAAACCAGACTGAAACTGAATACACTTGAAGGGAATAAACTTCCAGGCAGAATAGATTTTGGAGGAATAGACTTCAGAGGAACAAATTTTACCGGCCACCCCCACTGAAACCGAAGTAACGAAAAGAACACCACGAACAAAACTCAGCTGACAATCCCACAGCACAAAGCCCGGCGGTGTGCTCACATTTTCTGACAATCAACAAGTATTCGCTTCGCTTTGTCTAATTTTTGTAATACCCAGAGAGAGAAAGAGAGAGAGAGAAATGGGATGATAAATCGTGCTGGCTGGCAAAACATGTCACCCATGCCCTTATCGGAGTGACACTGTGCAAAACAAAAGGGCATGGGTGACACATTTAGTCACCCATCAAACAGGAGAAATCGTGACGTAACAATGGATCCTCCATCAAACTAGGCACGAGATACAAAACTAGTATTAGTAGTAATGATCCATCCATAACAGCCCTGAGATGCTTTGTGACGCAAAATCGTCCACTGAATGACAAAAAGTGGGAGGATAGACCGACAGATACATAACTATCAGACAGACACGTGCTGCAATGAACAAAACAAACAAACAAACAAAAAAAACCCCAACAAAACAACAACAACAAAAAGAAAACAGACAAACAAACGAGTCAGACAGACAGAGATATAGAGTGACAGACCCCAAGCACAGACCTCCTCCATTTCTGTAGGCTAGATAAGGAAATCGCCACACGTTGCCCAGTCCCACAGCATACCCCACACATGACAAAAGGAAGTCCAGTTGTCTGCCCCATGTCCCTCTTTCCACCTGAAAACATAAACAATACATTTTCTTAAAGCATAAAAACAGAAATTGATGAATAAATAAATTGATTCTAGCTTCACGATAGCAACTATTGGCGCTCCTTTGTTTTCTTTCTTCCTTTCCTATCAATGTCAGCTTTGTTGCTCCGTTCGCCGTTATGTGGTTGGGCGCATGTGTTGAGTGCATTTTTGGCTCTCGGGAAGTGTGCAGAAACAATTTTACATGTAGGTAAGTTGGGCCCTGTCTTGTATACATTTTAGTGTCCTTGGTTGTGTTTGCATTTGTGTTGCGTTTTCTTTAAAGGGAGCAGGAGGCTAGGGATGGGTTGGATGGAGTGGTCAGCGCCGGGAAGATGCCCTCCGTATTATATACACGAGTGTATTTATAATTCGCTTGATTTTCTTTTCCATTTTTTTTTTTTCGTGTGCGTTCTGAAATGGTTATAACCCTGATATGGCTCTGCACAGCTAGCTGGGCTCTCAATAATACAATAACATCTTTTTTCAACTTCAGCAGAATCTGAATTTTTGACTTCTTTCATCTTTCATTTCATCTTGTGTCGTGTCGATTGTGGTGACTCTCCACGCTGTGGATCGCCTCCTTCTACTGTTCCCTTCCTGCGGTGTGTTCGGAGTTCTGCAGCCCGTTTTGTCCTTCATGGGGGGAGGCATGGTATGGTCACCCCCTTGTCTCACTTTCTCCCCTGACTGCCTGTTTCACAAGGGATTCCATGGGTGGTGTCGGTGTGTCTGTGTGTTGGTGATGCCTGGCATGCTCGTCTTCTCGGTCACCTCTGGGTGTACATCTATTCCCTATCTCTCTGTTCTGCTTCTGTTGCTGACTTTCCTAGGTTCCTCTCTATGGATGTTCCACGAGCGGTCCCCGCTCCTTCTTGGTGTCTTGTGACGTAACTTAAACGATCTTTCCCCCGTCTCTTTGGCAGCCACAAGCTCCGTCTTCCTTCAGGTCTGGTTTGGGGCCGTGCCGTTTTGTCCAGCGGTGGTTTCCCTTCTTTATGCCTACTTTTCAGGTCTGGTTTGGGGGCGTGCCGTTTTGTCCAGCGGTGGTTTCCCCTCTGCGTGGTCGCTCTTCACCCTTCTTCCTCCTGTCTCCTCCTGCCTATCTGTGTGTGCTGTGTGCACAACATTGGTGTCTTGGTCGTTGCTGGGTTGTTGCCTTGGTGGCTAGTGGGATGCGCGTTTTGGTTCGGTTGTGTTGAGATTTGACTTCTTGTGAATGCTACTGTTTTTGTTGTTATTGTTTATTATGAATTATTTATTATTATTATCATTATCATTATACCAATAGGTGTTTATCATCATTATTATCATCATTATTATTATCATATCGTGACGATTATTGCTATTGATATCATTATTATGATTATAACTATTATCAGTATTGCAATTTTAGACATATTCATGCTAACACTTAGTATAAGAATGTGCAAGTTCGTTTATCTCTGTGGCTGATTAAATCTTAAGTAGTGTGCATGTGTGCGCACGCGCGTGCGTGTGTGTGTGTGTGTGTGTGTGTGTGTGTGTGTGTGTGTGTGTGTGTGCGCGCGCGCGTGTGTTTATGCTTTTCCTACGTGAGGGCCTCCATTGTGGTATTGGCATATGTGTACTTTTGTTTGTCAGTTTTCACATGTATATGTGAACCTCGTTGAGGTTATATTTGTGTGTATGAGTTACAGTGGTTTTGGTCGAATGTTATGGATGTATTTGATTTGAAGTGGAGGGCATATTAAAGGGGTCTTAAGACAGTGTATGCCTTTGATGTTTAACACGTGCATGTGTTCATATTTGTTCCATGTCGGGGCCAACCAGGAGGTGTTGTTGAACTGGAAGGAGGGTGGAGGAGGTGGGAAAGGTTGTTGGGGTGAGAGAAGGGTTGGGTGGGAGCTGAAAGTTATTCGTGTGTTTGTATGTTGTTGGGTGTGTGCTCTAGTACTCTCAAGTCAGTGTGTTAATTTCACTTTCCCAGTCTTTGTGGGAAAAAAAACAACTCTCTCTCTCTCTCTCTCACACACACGCACACACACACACACACACACACACACACACACACACACACACACACACACACACACACACACACACACACACACACACACACACACAGTGTGAGTGACTCCCTTATGATATGTTGGTTATAAATATCTTCCAGTATGTTTTTAAAATCAGTTTTAAGTATAACGTTTTTAGTTGAGAATTAGTTGTAGTCTACATATAACTGAACAGTGTTCGTTTTTTGAGATGTTTTCTTTCCAAAAACCACAATGCATGTCTAAATATTATCTCAATGCTGCTCCCTCCTTGTATCTGTCTGTCTGTCTCTGTCTCTGTCTCTAGAAATGGCAGGGAAGATGAAGTACGTTTCTCTTTTCAGTGTGTTGGTTCCAAGAAGGAAATAATTTCGCACTAAATCTTGCCAAGCAGTGTGAAGATGTTGACTGGATCTCTTGATGGTGAGGTGGTGCTGCATCTCCAAGGTTAGTTCGGGCTTTGGAAGGTTGGCCAAGATGTTGAGGCATGATCATGGCATCTAAGATTGCTGTGCACAGACAGTAGTCTTGACACCCAGCTGTACTGCTGCAAGACCTCGACTACCTTCCAACAGCACATTTAACAGCTGGAACAGTTTCACCAAGTCCAAAATTAGTGTGACTGCCCGCGTTCAAGCACACAGGAACCAGAAAAAAAAAAAACACGAAAGAAGAATAAAGACGCATATTTAATACAACAAGACAAGACAGGCACACAAGGATGTCTGCACAAGATCTGCGTCATCATGCAGCAAGATCAAGTGTCCAACCTTCAAGTTTTGAAGAAGTGCGGCTTACCAAGCCTGCTCATCAACTACCAGCTTCGTTGGACAAGACATGTCCGTATGGAAGACAACTGCATCTCAAAAATGCTTCTGTCTGAGTGCTGAAGCAAGGATACCAAGACCAGGAAAAACCATCAAAGCATACTCTGAAGGCCATTGTCATGAGTGCCAGCTGTGGCATCAACATTCCAACCTGACATTGTTCGCAACAGAGCAACGTGGCGACAGCGTTGCACACAGGACAATCACATTTAAATGGCGCAGAACAGAACAGCTGCTATGCAACAGAGGAGGGACCAATCGAAGCAGAACCCAAGGGCGCAGGCCCCTTTCTCATGCAGCGCCTGTGGAAAGACATATATTTCACAGATTAGTCTTGCATGCCACATCGAGACCTGTACCAAGTGATCAAGAACCAGTAGGCATATTCATCCGTCATATAGACTGGAGACTTCATAATCATCACCATTGCCAGGCACACAACCTTGCATTTCCTTTGTTAGAAGTTGTGGTCCACCTACCTGACTTGGCAACTATATTGTTGCCAGATATCCCTGCATCTGTACTGGTGTCATTGTGAATTCCGATGTGATCTGCTTCTGCTCTTCTGTAGTTGTTGGGTTGGGCCGTTGATGCGGCGGCCTAGTCTGGCTAATTGTATGTTCGTGTCTCTTATTTGGGTGGATTTCATTCAACGCTATGTTGCTTTCGTTTTTCGTGTAGTCGTGTCTGATGAAATATCATCAAGCTGTATGCTCGATGTTTTTGAGACATGCATATATATATACACAATGATTCTGATAAACCTTTGTCTCTTCCCTTCAGATGTGTCACCTACTGTTGGGGCAACACTTCTGATAACTAGACCTATTCTATATTGACTAAATCAATCTTGCAACTGCGCTGCATTTTTCGTCATGGTTTTGCTTACCTGATTGTAGTTGTCTTGGGATCATTCATTCTAACATGTATAAGTATTACATCTGGGTCTTCTTCTTTCTTTCTTTGTCATTTGTTGCAGTCGGCAGTTATTCATAAATTAGTCATAGTTTGATCTATTTAGATGCTCTGCGTCGACACCTCTTAGAACAGAATCACGCACTGTAAACTGTACCTTCTTGTACTTCAACTTCTTTGTCGACCTTATCCGTGTCAGACTGCGTCTGGCGAAGCACTGGGCGATGAAAGAACAGATTGGCGCTCGGTTTTGTTTTCTTCTGCGTAAGTTCTCATCCCGTGTTGTATATGGCAGGGTTATGTGATGTCTTGATGCTGTTGAGGCAACTGTGTCCACATACTTAGTGCATGTACATTGGTCGAAGACCACAACAGGCTCACTTCTACTTCTAGACATTTTTTGACACTGTGCATCGAATGTCTCGGGAAGACTGGGAGCATCGACACTGCTGTGCATGAATGATTTTGTTTTTTCCTTTTCAGAAATAGTTTTACAGCTGGCTTTTTTAGTCACCGTTTGAACAGCTTGTTTTTTTAGTCACCGTTTGAACAGCTGTTTTTTAGTCACCGTTTGAACAGCTGTTTTTTAGTCACCGTTTGAACAGCTGGCTTTTTTAGTCACCGTTTGAACAGCTGGCTTTTTTAGTCACCGTTTGAACAGCTGGCTTTTTTAGTCACCGTTTGAACAGCTGGCTTTTTTAGTCACAGTTTGAACAGCTGGCTTTTTTAGTCACCGTTTGAACAGCTGTTTTTTTAGTCACCGTTTGAACAGCTGGCTTTTTTAGTCACCGTTTGAACAGCTGGCTTTTTTAGTCACTGCTTGAACAGCTGGCTTTTTTAGTACGTTGAACAGCTGGCTTTTTGTCACCGTTGAACAGCTGGCTTTTTTAGTCACAGTTTGAACGGCTGGTTTTTCAATCAAACTGTGTCCAGTTTTTCTTTTGGGCGCGGTTTGAGCACCTGTCTTTTAGGCACAGTCTGAAAGCTGATTTTTCAGTCACAGTTCGAACAACTAGTTTCTCAGCCACAACTTGAATTGACGGTTTTGAATCACAGTTCAAACAGTAGTCTCATTTGTTTTGCACTTCTCATGTTACCCCTTCCAATAGATGTACTATTTATGAGAGCATTCACCCTGGTTTTTCCTGATTCCCTGTTTGTACAGATGGATTTAACACAACATGCTCCAGCTTTTTGAGGATTTAACACAACATGCTCCAGCTTTTTGAAGACATTTACCTTTTTTTAGTTCCTGATTCAGCAAGATCATATTCGGTTTTATCTTCCGGGGATGAAAAGACTGTTTCAAGTTCTTCATTTTCACTCAGTTCATATTTTCGAGTATATATTTCCTCTTCCATTTTCTCCTCGTAACGTACTTTTTCATTGATTTCTTGCTGATAGTAATACGTAGATTTGGTATAAAACTGGAAAGCCAATGTGATGAATGTTTCTACTGCTCTTCCCCACTTACAGAATTTGCGTCATCATGTCGTGACGTCTTCCAATCCTCTTAGTCATTTTGGGTTTATGGAAATTGTTCTTTGTTCTGTTCCTACGTCTTCACATTTTTCGTCGTTTCGTTCGTGATAGTTCATCTTGTCTGATTCGTTGTGTTCATGATATAGTTCATCCTGCCTGATTAGTTGTGTTCATGATAGTTCATCCTGCCTGATTAGTTGTGTTCATGATATACTTCATCCTGTCTGATTATTTGTGTTCGTTATAGTTCATCTCGCCAGACTGGTCGTGTTCGTGATAGTTCATCTTGTTTAATTGGTTGTGTTCATGATATAGTTCATCTTGCCTGACTGGTTGTGTTCATAATATAAACTGGTTATGTTCGTAATAGTTCATTTTTCCTGACTGGTTGTGTTCGTGATAGTTCATGTTGTCTGACTGATTGTATTCGTGATATAGTTCATCTTGCCTGACTGGTTGTGTTCATGATAATAGTTCATCTTGCCTGACTGGTTGTATTCGTGATATAGTTCATCTTGCCTGACTGGTTGTATTCGTGATATAGTTAATCTTGCCTGACTGGTCGTGTTCATGATAATAGTTCATCTTGCCAGGCTGGTTGTGTTCGTGATAGTTCATCTTGCATGCTGGTTGTGTTCGTGATAGTTCATCTTGCCAGGCTGGTTGTGTTCGTGATAGTTCATCTTGCATGCTGGTTGTGTTCGTGATAGTTCATCTTGCCAGGCTGGTTGTGTTCGTGATAGTTCATCTTGCCGGGCTGTTGTGTCCGTGATAGTTCATCTTGCCAGGTTGGTTGTGTTCATGGTGTAGTTCATCTTACCAGGCTGTTGTGTTCGTGATAGTTTATCTTGCCAGGCTGTTGTGTTCGTGATAGTTCATCTTGCCAGGCTGTTGTGTTCGTGATAGTTCATCTTTCCAGACTGGTTATGTTCATGGTGTAGTTCATCTTGCCAGGCTGGTTGTGTGGTTGGTTTACATGGCATCATTTCCCTTTTCATCGCCGACAGTGGCGGGTCGGCATGACCAGCTATCGTCATAGCTTCTGTGCCCATGTTCATTGTGATGTACACTGTGTAGCTGTCTTTAGTTCGGGCAAGCCATCGAGAGACTGCGCATCGCGATTCTTCACTGAAAATAATAGTAGTTAGCAGCAAGTTGGGTCCTAACAGCCTTTTTAAGTCCCATCAGTGTTTTATGACAAGATCTGGATAATTTATTTTTTGCAGGGACAAGTTTTATTCGTCAAATTCAGTAAATGTATCAGGGTATATTTTATCTTTGTCCGAAAGATTTCAAAAAGTGTGTTAGGTTACGTGTATTCTTTAATGAGTTTCACAAGGAACCATCACATTCTCATTCTTCTTCTCATGAAATGATGCATTTTCAGTCGTGGTTCTCCATTTGTTGCTTTAGTTCATGTCTGTGAAACAAGGGTAAACGGTCATGACGACCATTTTGCTGGAGGTTTGTCTCTGTACATATCAATCCCGTTTACACGTAGAAATGATCTTTTTAGACAAAACGGGAAATAATTAAAAATCGATTATTTTCAAGATGGATACATTGCTGTCGTTCAGTACAATCGTACATGCTGCATCCAGATCCACCTGTAACGGACAGAGACAGTCCTACCTAGGTTTACTACCTTTAATGGAAACGTCTGGAAGTATTTCTTCTCTTCTCCATGCACACACACAGAGAGAGAGAGGGAGAGAAAGAGAGAGAGGGAGAGAGAGAGAGAAACAGACACACAGACAGACGGACGGACAGACAGACAGAGTGGTTGCTTGTTGATTTGTTTGACAACTCAATCCCCCGTAACAACATCCTAGTGAAATTACATGCAGACTTACTGACTGTTGATAGGATCGAAGTCTTGAGGTGTCATATTTTGAATTCAATCCCAGCTCGCAAATTGAGCTTCAGTTGCCCTATAAGTGAGCCGTCACAGTACGTCGCGTCTTGTCCGTACGTTTGTATTCACAGTTTGAAAGCACAAATTGGTGTACATGGTTTACATCTCTCTCTCTCTCTCTCTCTCTCTCTCTCTCTCTCTCTCTCTCTCTCTCTCTCTCTCTTCTCTCTCTTCTTCTCTCTCTCCCCTGCCTCCCTGTCTCTGTCTCTTTCTCCTCTCTCTCTCCCCACCCCCCCTCTCTCTTTCAACCTGTCTCTCAATGAGTTTATAATTGAGTTTATAACTCAAAGCTCTCTCCGTGTGTGTGTGCATGTGTGGTGTGGTGTGTGTGTGTGTGCGTGTGTGTGTGTGAGCGCGCGTGCGCATGCTCGTTTTCTCCAATTCTTAGTTTACTGTTTAATGAAGATTACCTTCAGAGTGACCGTGAAGAGCGCCACTTACTGTCCAAGATAGCCTAGACGTTAACTGTACTGTCTGCCAGATGTTAACTGTACTGTCTGCCAGATGTTAACTGTACTGTCTGCCAGATGTTAACTGTACTGTCTGCCAGATGTAACTGTACTGTCTGTCAGATGTTACTGTATGTCTGTCAGATGTTAACTGTACTGTCTGCCAGATGTTAACTGTACTGTCTGCCAGATGTTAACTGTACTGTCTGCCAGATGTTAACTGTACTGTCTGCCAGATGTTAACTGTACTGTCTGCCAGATGTTAACTGTACTGTCTGCCAATGTTAACTGTACTGTCTGCCAGATGTTAACTGTACTGTCTGCCAGATTTAACTGTACTGTCTGCCAGATGTTAACTGTTCTGTTTGTGTTACACACAGGAAATAAAACTATTTCCTCTCCCCAAAAATAACAAAACAACACACACACACACACACACACACACACACACACACACACACACACACACACACACACACACACAAGAATAAAAGTGGTATATCGGAGTGAAAGAGCTGTTAACAGTCAGGTTGCACAGTCATAACGATACGACTGTTCACACCATTTTGTGTCCCGCCCCTCCTCTCCCCTATCTCTCTGTCTGTTAGTCCATCTATTCCTGAATGACATCTGTCTAGCTGACAAACAGAGTGGGACAACGTCGGTGAAGTGGGGAAGGGTATAGTGAGATTCACGTAATTTGAAACCACACTGTACGTTAGCATTAGGAAACTAAATCTAAATAAAGCATGCGTTGCGTGTAAATGAAGCCTAATCATACTGTCTACTTCATGAGGTCTTCCACCCGCTAGTCCAAACAAACGTCAATGGTGAGAATGCGAAACAACTGACTTTGAGAACTGGCTTGTTCAAATGTGCGCTCACTATCCCCAACCACAACCCTCACACACACACACACACACACACACACACACACACACACACCACACACACTAGCATAACTTGCTGAAAAAGGCCCCCAACTCAGCGTGTCGCAGGTGGCGAATAGCTTTCGAGATGCAGGTTAGATACGAAATAAACTAGGTCTTACGAAAAACCAGTCCCGGACTGATCGGTGGCGGTTTTCATCAGGATGAGGCAGAGTAGCACTCGGCAAGGCCACACCTAAAATATCCATGTCATGTCCTATGACAGAGCCAGCAGGTGCATAAGGACCGCCTAAAATCGTAGCTCCTTGCACTGACGGGGTTGCTCTTTTGATCATGAGCTAAGAGTTGGGCAACCTCTACAGAAAACCTGTAGGACAAAATTCGACGTTCTGGGCGTAAAGGCACTCTCTAGCACAGCATGGTACCATGCAGTATAATGCAAATGTCGAATGATCATCTCCATCAGACCAGAATGACAACCACCCATTGAGCTCCCTTCCAGGTGGAGCAGAGCTGTGTCCTTCACCTCGACAAACAAACACTTACAAGAGCCATCATCAATCAGACAAACACTTACAAGAGCCATCATCAATCAGACACACACTTATAAGAGCCATCTTCAATCAGACACTTACAAGAGCCATCATCAATCAGACAAATACTCACAAGAGCCATCACCAATCAGACACTCACAAGAGCCATCATCAATCAGACATTTACAACAGTCATCATCAATCAGACACTCACAAGAGCCATCATCAATCAGACAAAAACTTACAAGAGCCATCATCAATCAGACACTTACAAGAGTCATCATCAATCAGACACTTACAAGAGCCATCATCAATCAGACAGACACTTACACGAGTCATCATCAATCAGACACATAAAAGAGTCATCATCAATCAGACACTTACAAGAGCCATCATCAATCAGACACTTACAAGAGCCATCATCAATCAGACACTTAAAAGAGTCATCATCAATCAGACACTTACAAGAGCCATCATCAATCAGACACTTACAAGAGCCATCATCAATCAGACACTTACAAGAGCCATCATCAATCAGACACTTACAAGAGCCATCATCAATCAGACACTTACAAGAGCCATCATCAATCAGACAGACACTTACAAGAGCCATCATCAATCAGACAGACACTTACAAGAGCCATCATCAATCAGACAAACACTTACAAGAGCCATCATCAATCAGACACTTATAAGAGCCATCATCAATCAGACACTTACAAGAGCCATCATCAATCAGACACTCACAAGAGTCATCATCAATCAGACAGACACTTACAAGAGTCATCATCAATCAGACAGACACTTACAAGAGTCATCATCAATCAGACACTTACAAGAGCCATCATCAATCAGTCAAACATTTACAAGAGCCATCATCAATCAGACACTTACAAGAGCCATCATCAATCAGACACTTACAAGAGCCATCATCAATCAGACAAACACTTACAAGAGCCATCATCAATCAGACACTTACAAAAGCCATCATCAATCAGACAAACACTTACAAGAGCCATCATCAATCAGACAAACACTTACAAGAGCCATCATCAATCAGTCAAACACTTACAAGAGCCATCATCAATCACACACTTACAAGAGCCATCATCAATCAGACAGACACTTACAAGAGCCATCATCAATCAGACACTTACAAGAGCCATCATCAATCAGAACAACACTTACAAGAGCCATCATCAATCAGACACTTACAAAAGCCATCATCAAACAGACAAACACTTACAAGAGCCATCATCAGTCAGACAAACACTTACAAGAGCCATCATCAATCAGACACTTACAAGAGCCATCATCAATCAGACATTTACAAGAGCCATCATCAATCAGACACTTACAAGAGCCATCATCAATCAGACACTTACAAGAGCCATCATCAATCAGACAAACACTTACAAGAGCCATCATCAATCAGACAAACACTTATAAGAGCCATCATCAATCAGACAAACACTTACAAGAGCCATCATCAATCAGACACTTACAAGAGCCATCATCAATCAGACACTTACAAGAGCCATCATTAATCAGACACTTACAAAAGCCATCATCAATCAGACAAACACTTAAAGAGCCATCTTCAATCAGACAAACACTTACAAGAGCCATCATCAATCAGACACTTACAAGAGCCATCATCAATCAGACACTTACAAGAGCCATCATCAATCAGACAAACGCTTACAAGAGCCATCATCAATCAGACAGAACACTTACAAGAGCCATCATCAATCAGACAGACACTTACAAGAGTCATCATCAATCAGACACTTACAAGAGCCATCATCAATCAGACAAACACTTACAAGAGCCATCATCAATCAGACAGACACTTACAAGAGCCATCATCAATCAGACACTTACAAGAGCCATCATCAATCAGACAGACACTTACAAGAGCCATCATCAATCAGACAAAACACTTACAAAAGCCATCATCAATCAGACAAACACTTACAAGAGCCATCATCAATCAGACAAACACTTACAAGAGCCATCATCATCAGACAAACACTTACAAGAGCCATCATCAATCAGACAAACACTTACTAAGAGCCATCATCAATCAGACAAACACTTACAAGAGCCATCATCAATCAGACAAACACTTAAAGAGCCATCATCAATCAGACAAACACTTACAAGAGCCATCATCAATCAGACAAACACTTACAAGAGCCATCATCAATCAGACAAACACTTACAAGAGCCATCATCAATCAGACAAACACTTATAAGAGCCATCATCAATCAGACACTTACAAAAGCCATCATCAACAGACAAACACTTACAAGAGCCATCATCAGTCAGACAAACACTTACAAGAGCCATCATCAATCAGACACTTACAAGAGCCATCATCAATCAGACATTACAAGAGCCATCATCAATCAGACACTTACAAGAGCCATCATCAATCAGACACTTACAAGAGCCATCATCAATCAGACAAACACTTACAAGAGCCATCATCAATCAGACAAACACTTATAAGAGCCATCATCAATCAGACAAACACTTACAAGAGCCATCATCAATCAGACACTTACAAGAGCCATCATCAATCAGACACTTACAAGAGCCATCATTAATCAGACACTTACAAAAGACCATCATCAATCAGACAAACACTTATACAGAGCATCATCTTCAGACTACAGACAAACACTTACAAGAGCCATCATCAATCAGACAACACTTACAAGGCCATCATCAATCAGACACTTACAAGAGCCATCATCAATCAGACAAACACTTACAAGAGCCATCATCAATCAGACACTTACAAGAGCCATCATCAATCAGACAGACACTTACAAGAGTCATCATCAATCAGACACTTACAAGAGCCATCATCAATCAGACAAACACTTACAAGAGCCATCATCAATCAGACAGACACTTACAAGAGCCATCATCAATCAGACACTTACAAGAGCCATCATCAATCAGACAACACTTACAAGAGCCATCATCAATCAGACAAACACTTACAAGAGCCATCATCAATCAGACAAACACTTACAAGAGCCATCATCAATCAGACAAACACTTACAAGAGCCATCATCAATCAGACAAACACTTACAAGAGCCATCATCAATCAGACAAACACTTACAAGAGCCATCATCAATCAGACAAACACTTATAAGAGCCATCATCAATCAGACAAACACTTACAAGAGCCATCATCAATCAGACAAACACTTATAAGAGCCATCATCAATCAGACAAACACTTACAAGAGCCATCATCAATCAGACAAACACTTACAAGAGCCATCATCAATCAGACAAACACTTACAAGAGCCATCATCAATCAGACAAACACTTACAAGAGCCATCATCAATCAGACAAACACTTACAAGAGCCATCATCAATCAGACAACATTAAAGAGCCATCATCAATCAGACAAACACTTACAAGCTCATCATCAGACACTTATAAGCCATCAATCAGACAAACACTTACAAGAGCCATCATCAATCAGACAAACACTTACAAGAGCCATCATCAATCAGACAAACACTTACAAGAAATTCATTCTGTGCATATAAATTCATTCTTTCTATCTATATACAAACAAACAAGCGAACAAACAAACGAACGAACAAACAAACAAAATGTGTCATATCTATCTATCATCTATCTTCTATCTATCTATCTATCTATCTATCTATCTATCTATCTATCTATCTTCTATCTATCTATCTTCTATCTATCTATCTAGCTATCTATCTATCTATCTATCTATCTATCTATCTATCTGTCTGTCTGTCTATATGTATATATATATAGAACAAGCAAAACAAAGAAACAGGAGAGTACATCAACTAAACTATTACAACGTGTCAACATGGACACACGGAAACAGTAACAATATTTGGAAAACGAGAGAGAGAGAGACAGAGAGAGAAAGACAGAGAGAGAGAGAGAGAGAGAGAGAGAGAGAGAGAAAGAGAGAGAGAGAGAGAGAGAGAGAGAGAGAGAGAGAGAGTAGTCCAGTCAAGTCAAAATGAAAACTGATTTCAAACTGATTTTTTAAATGCTTGTTGTCGTAAATCATGGTTCACTGTCTTTTGTGCTTCGTTAACAGTCCGGAAAAAAATCCGGACTACATAAAGATGTTTTTTTCGACATTTCTTTTTTGCGATCTTGTCGCTTTGACGACTAAAGGTCGAACAGTTCACCATACCAGGCGAGCGCGCGTATCACGTGACTTTCGATTCTCTACTTTGTCGATCGCCTTCTTGAGGGAGAAATATGTGCAAGAGATGCTGCACAACACACCATAGACTGGAAAGTTTCCAATACGAATGTACCAGCAGAACCAGCCATTTGTGGTTTCTCTTTTTGGAAATGGTTCACTTCTTTGCCTTTCCGTCACGGCTGAAAGATCTGAGAGTCCTCTCTTCATCTCCTCATATTTGCCAGAATGCTTCCTTCTTCCGCTGCATCAGGGCACAGCCTTTTTACCAAGTGAGGGAAACTGTACCTCCAGCAAATAATGCAACTAGAGCAGACACATCCGAATGTGTCTGACAATTTTCAGACTTTCAGACAGGCCATCATTTGATGAGGAGAAGTGACTGCTTCTGGGGAGGGTTGTCCTGTGACCTCATCATTGAATAAACCCTGATGTGGACACTGAAGACAAATGGTGAGCTCACAAGAGACTGGAGCATCACAGAACATTAGCGATATGTATGGCTGTTGTCGATGCCTTCATTTGCTACAGTGAATCAGTGGATGCAGTCTCTGACACAGACGTCTTTCAGCACAAGTGAGCAAAATATGGAGTCCACTCAAACAAGTTCGGAAAGGGACCACAACGATACCCAGACTGGTATCAAATACCCTTTCAAGAGGAACTCTATCAGCGGAGACAAAAGCCCGAGATCTACTGCAAGTGAGTGGCCAACAAACACATCCATATATGTAGATAATGCTGAAGCCATAAGCCAAAGCATTCTCCAAAGCATGAATGGTCAGTCCGTGTTGGATGTAAGCTTCAAGAAGAGCAATCTGACAATCACGATGAAAAAAATAGAAGTCAAAATAGGCTCTCACGGGGTGTGGACCAGCAGTTTCTCTTCCACAGACTCTTTATTTGACAGTTACCATAGCTGCCACAGATCGTCATGAAAAAAATCTTCAGAAGTGAACTGACAAACTTTCCAAAATCTCTTTTGTATGCTTGTGGATTTCCTAGCGAGGCAAAGAAACCCATTCTTGCAGACTTTCTTTAGTCTTCAGAAAAGAGCATATCTGCTTCTCCGCCAAATGAAAATGCCAAGTATATTTCTTAGTGGTGGTTCTCTGTTCTATCGTTTACCATGGCGTTGCGGATCGTCTGATGGAGCTGTTTATTGATTTGTGTCAAGAAAATAAGAGGATGCCAAAACAATCTGTGACCTGTATTGCAGTGGGCAAGGAACAAAGCATGCGAAGCATGTGTTCGAAACAAAGGCATCATGGGAACGAACGTTGTTTTCACTGTAGACATGCTCCTTTGTGAGAAAAAGGGACACTTCCTATTAAACATGCAGAGCAAGCAACAGTTTCTGTAGTTCCTTAACAGTGCCTGTGAAGGCCAGGGTGTTCCAACCTGTCAAGAGCAGGGAGATGCTGACAGTCTGATTGTTCAGGAAGTGTGATAATGTCTCAACAACTGTAGTGACGGGTGAAGACAAGGACCTAGTTTTGTTCAATCCACTATGCAAAATCATTTTTTTTCACATAAGTATGCCAAAAAAAACACAAAAAAACAAACAAACAAAACAAAACAAAAAACAAATTAACAAATCAAATTACTGGATACCAAAGGCCCCTCAAGCATATGTTGGTTGCAGTGTATGCAAAAGCATCCTGTTCGGCCATGATTTCTGTGGTTGTGATACCACATAAGACATTACAGCCTTTTGGAATTTCAAAAGTACTGCCCATCACAACACTGAAAAGTGATTCAGACTTTCTTAGGCTTACACATATCTTCCCTGCTGGAAACTGTCAACACACATCTGTGGTTGAAGATGGCCAATAGACTTTTGTTGCCCTGTACAATAGAACCAAGGGTGGGGGTACCTTGAACAAACTTCGTCTTGTCAAATGTCAACAAAACCTTTTGTCAAGCATCACACAGCTCCAAGCCAGAGCTGTGCCTTCCACTTTATCGGCTGATTGGTACCATTCCTACAGCCGAAAAAAACTGATCGTTTTCTAGAAGATTGGGGCTGGGAGTTTCAGCGGGGCCAACTTCTTCCTGTTGCTACAGACCTTCCATCAGTTCTTAAAGATTTACTGAACTGTATCTACTGCAACTGCAAAGTGAATTCTACATTAACAAGATATAGCTGCAGGAAACATGGCTTGACGTGTATTACAGGTTTGGAGAATGTCGTGGAGTCAACCATATCAAATACTGTATGGTCTTGAGCTGGATATGTCGGACTCCAAAATGTAATAACGTCAGTGGATATGTTGTGTTTTTCGACTTTATTTTGTGTTCGAAATGGATAAATCTTACTTTGGTATGTTTTTAAAGTTGTTCATGAAAAAAAGCTTTAATTTGACATACAACAACACAGATGTTTATGCAAGTTGTGTGGTGTTTAGAAATCTACTTTTAGGTGAAAGGTTTCCAAAAACGTCTTGGAAATGTTGACGTCAAAAATTAGGTCTTAATTTAAACAAAATGATTCTTCCCGACTTTCGTGATAAAGTTTCCTACATCATGGTACCATTTAGTGTAAATTTCATCAAAAATTATTTTTGAAGGAATTAGTCTGAACTTTGGCCTTCATTTCATGTAGAATGACTGGACTAGAGAGAGAGAGAGAGAGAGAGAGAGAGAGAGAGAGAGAGAGAGAGAGAGAGAGAGAGAGAGAGAGAGAGAGAGAGAGAGAGTTAAAAACTTTCTGGCCACAAAATGCCATATAATAAAACATTGGCGTGGAACTTACAAACGTAAATGAAACGGCTGCCATGCTTACCGTTAATTACGTCTCAATTGCAGTTACACTTGAGGCTTATTGACATTATTGGTTCATGTGTCTGTCTTAAGACAAAAAGAAGTCTGTTGTACGGGTATACATCTCTGCTGATTCTTCGAAGAATATGCAGTGACTGCATTCCTTCTGCAGCACATTGTCTTCTCTGTGAAGTGAGTGCGAAGACCAGTAGTGTTTACCATAGAACCACTAATACATGAAAACGTGGTACGAACAAACGTATGGCCACGTGTTTGTAGATGGCAAACTGTCGACCACCATTATTTGAAAGTAGCGGGTGAACCTGCTACTCTCCTTTAAACAAAGATGCAAGAACGTCGGGGTGGTTACACAGCCTGTTTACACGTGCAAACAGACCAAAGGTTAACTTAGCTTAAGTCCGCCATGCCAAACGGGTTCACCGGGAAGAACTGTCCCTAGCTGTTATGTAACCTGACAAACAAGCCCTGGATTTTTTGATACGTGGTCTCCGTTTTCTTAATGTCAAAAGTGAGATCAAAATGCTTCTGAAACAGTGGAAAAGTGATCTGCAAGGCATAACGTTCATCAGTAGAGGGTGCAGCGAATGCTCAGTTGCTTGTAAACAAAACTGAGTCCCGTTTACTTATCATCGTGAGTGGCATTGGTCACCATGCAGTCTTCGGAGGTTCAGGAGCTGACCATCAGACCTGAGATAAATCTTGATGCCAGCATCTATATTCGGGAAAGCAGCAGTTATGAAGCTGCGTTAGAGTGACAAAGGTCTAGATGTGGGGTTGCACGCAGCCCTGCTTCATGCCATCTGCGTTTGGAAAAGCTTGGACATCTATCTGTTTTGAACAACTGTGGCCAGTATGCCATCACGAAAGGAACGGGTGATGTTGAATGACTCACTAACAGAATGCACCGAAGGCCATAACAACTGTGTCAAAAGTATAAGTGACATCGATAAACACTTCAGTGCGGGTCTTGGTATCGCTGGGGGCACTTTTCCAATAGCTGCTGTATGGGGAGATAACATCCACAATACCTCTGTTGTGTCTAAACCTGCACTAACTCTCACGGGTGCCCTGCTTTTCCGTTCAAAATGTCACAAACAAGGTTTTCATATACATATTTTGTTTGTTTGGATTGGTGCTGGGGGCTGGAGGCTGCAGTGGATATGCTTTGTGGTCCGTCCCTTTCTTCTCGATGTTTACTGTGCCTGTGTCTGCCCATGTATTTTGCAAAAGCCATGGTCTGCCTCGCTCTCTAGTTCTTTTGTGAAGTATTCTGGTGAGACCTGGACCTTGCATAGAAGGCACATCAAACTGTTGGAGCGTTTTCATATGCGAAGCTTGCGCTCAATCCAGGGCATCAAATGGCAGGACATGATCACCAACCTTGAGGTCCTGGACTGCGCAGAAACCACTAGCATCGAAGCCATGATCCTGAAAGCCCAGCTTAGATGGACGGTGTGTGTGTGTGTGTGTGTGTGTGTGTGTGTGTGTGTGTGTGTGTGTGTGTGTGTGTGTGTGTGTATGTGTGCGTGTGTGTATGTGTGTGTGTGTGATAAAGTCACTGAATCAGTGTGGTTGCCAGAAGCCAGACAATACGGAAATAATAATGACAGTGTGGAGGAGACATGCTGTAGGCATCTTATAGTGACGACGATAAACAGACGTCACTCGTACGTTTTGTGGTAACACTGGACTGTCTGTCGGTGGAACTCCACAAAGAAATAAAAGAAACTCTCTCCATCCCTCCCTCATTTCCCCTTATCTGTGTGTGTGTGTGTGTGTGTGTGTATGTGTGTGTGTGTGTGTGTGTGTGTGTGTGTGTGTGTGTGTGTGTGTGTGTGTGTGTGTGTGTGTGTGTGTGTGTGTGTGTTTGTGTGTGTGTGTTGCCTGCGTTCTGTCTCCCCCATCTCTTCCTGCATCCAATGGGCTGTCACAGATGCGTCAGAATTTGGCAAAAGTACTTGAAACACTCACTGAAGTATACAATTACAACCGTGAAGTCGTAGAAGGAGACATATAGCATCACAAGTTGGTCCACCCATACTGACAATCTTCCTTTTACTTCTGATGTTAAAAAAAACACACTTTGTTTCAGTGCTTTAAACTTCAACATTTCAAGACACGTTTCAGTATTTCAAATTTCAAAATTAAAACAAAACAAAACAAAACAAAAAACAAACAATTTTAGTACTCAATGATTGTAGCATTCAGTCTCACTGGATCTGT
>CM060314.1:76114828-76127328 GCA_030674185.1 Monoplex corrugatus | reverse complement strand
ACACACACACACACACACACACACACACACACGTACATATCTGCAGACAAATCCGCCCCAAATAGGCCTACTTAACAGAGGTATTTATCCCAACACTACACACACTTGTAGTAAATGGTCAGGTCGGATAGATGTATCCGCTACTGGTAACCTGGAACCCAGTACTACCTGTCACAGGGTCGAATTGCTGGCGACTAAACCAGCATCCCCACCAGTCCTCTCAGGAGGATGGTGAGGAGGGTGGCTAGAAACCCTGGTGGAAATAAACTAGATCCATCAAAGGACGCCAGCTCTGAAGAGCTACCCGCGGCCATCTAGCTAAGCGAGTAAACCCTGACAGTAAATCCGGTGTGGGGCCCCTAAGGCGGTTGGATGGCAAACTTTGTCACTTTCCGGCAGCTCCTGCGGCCGCGTTGGCACCAAAACGTAACAGCCCTGCTGTTCCTTTGGATCTGTCAGCGAGGTGGAGAGGGGGGACAAGTTGCATGGGCAACAGCCTGTCTTCCATATTACACTGCCCAGGCTTACATCCGTCCATCCATCCACAAACATTCTGCACCTACGACTGGAGAGGACACTCCAGCCTCGCTACTAACACTAGTGTCGGCACAACACGGGAAGCAACAGATACCGGTGATAAGTCATTGCTCAACTGGCGTAGAGCTGACGCCAGGGGTTGCTTTTGACGGTGGGAGAGACCTTCGTGTCTTACTGGACAGCTACCGCCCGCCTAAGCTGGGCAGCCCCCAGCCAATCAGGTGCTGTCCCGCCACAACCTGCCTTCTTCATTGGGTGCATGAAGGTTAGGAGAAAATCTGACAAGCAGGTCGTTAACTACCGCACCAGGCAAAAAGAAGAATTCAAATTCAAGAAAAGGACCAGGAAAAGGATCAGCAGTGAAACTGGGCTGTTGGAATGTCCGAACAATGATGCCTGGGCTCTCCCAAGATCTGCAAGACATCAGCGACGCCAGAAAGACCGCCGTCATAAACAGCCAGCTAAAGAGGCTCAATGTGGACATTGCCACTCTGCAGGAAACACGGCTGGCTGACTCAGGAACACTAAAGGAAAGGGACTACACCTTCTTCTGGCAAGGAAAGAGTTCTGATGCCCCAAGAGAGTACGGAGTAGGCTTTGCAGTAATGAACAGCCTGCTGAACATGATTGAACCAGGCAGCAGCAATTCAGAGCGACTCTTGACTCTCCGCCTCAATACCACCGAAGGCTATGTCACTCTCATCAGCGTTTATGCCCCAACTCTGTCCGCCTCTCCAGATGCCAAGGATGAGTTCTACGAAAATCTTGCACCAACCATAAGGAACATCCCCAGGAGAGAACAACTTGTTCTCCTGGGCGACTTCAACGCCAGAGTGGGTGCAGACAATGACTCATGGCCCTCCTGCCTCGGTTCCTTTGGAGTGGGAAAAATGAATGAGAATGGACAGCGACTCCTTGAGTTTTGCGCCTGCCATGAACTGTGCATCGCCAACTCCTTCTTCAAGACAAAGCCTTAACACAAAGTCTCCTGGAGACACCCGCGCTCAAAACATTGGCACCAACTGGATTTGATCCTAGTAAGACGTGCTGCTATCAAAAACGTTCTCCACACTCGCTCTTATCACAGTGCAGACTGCGACACAGACCACTCTCTGGTATGCTGCAAGATCAGGCTACAACCAAAGAAGTTCCACTGCTCAAAGAAACAAGGGAAGCCTCGCATTGACGTCAGCAAGATGTCTCAGCCAGATCTTGTAGAACAGTTCGCAGAGGCCTTTGAGAGAGAATACGATGCATTGCAGCCCAGAGACTCTGCACAGAGAGACGGGAAACGCTACGAGACACCATGCACCGCATTGCTATGGCCACCTTTGGGAAGAAAACTGTGAAGTCCCACGACTGGTTTGAGGCCAAATCATCAGAGATGACTCCCATTGTTGAGGCCAAGCGCGCCGCACTCATCGAGTATAAGCGGTCACCCAGTGAGAAGAACCTGCAAATCCTCAGGGCTGCCAGGAGTAAGGTTCAGCTTAACGCCAGGCACTGCGCAAACGAGTACTGGACAGAGCTCAGCGAAGAGATACAGAGTGCTGCTGAAAGAGGCAACATCCGAGGAATGTATGATGGCATCAAGAAGGCACTGGGACCAACACAGAGCAAGATCGCCCCCCTCAAATCCTCCACTGGGGAAGTAATCAGCGATCCTAGCCAACAGATGGAAAGATGGGCGGAACACTACTCCGACCTCTACTCCACACAGAACATGGTGTCCCCCTCAGCCCTCGGTGCCATCAAGTGCATGCCGGTAATGGAAGAACTTGACGCAGAGCCAACTGTGGACGAACTCAGCAAGGCCATTGATAGCCTGGCATCAGGCAAGGCACCTGGCAATGACGGAATTCCCCAAGACCCCATCAAGCACTGCAAGGCTTCTCTTCTGCACCCTTTGCACGCAGTCCTCTGTCAGTGTTGGAATGAGGGAGCTGTACCGCAGGACATGAGGGACGCCAAGATCGTCACCCTGTACAAAAACAAGGGCGAAAGGAGCGACTGCAACAACTACAGAGGTATCTCACTCCTCAGCATTGTTGGTAAAGTGTACGCTCGGGTCCTCATAATCCGCCTGCAGAAAGTGGCTGAACGCGTCTACCCGGAATCACAGTGTGGTTTTTCGAGCAGAGAGATCCACGGTAGACATGGTCTTTTCCCTTCGCCAACCCTTCGCCAAATCCGGGAGAAGTGCAGAGAGCAGCGGATGCCCCTGTATGTGGCATTCATTGACCTCACCAAGGCCTTTGACCTAGTCAGCAGAGATGGCCTTTTTAGGGCTCTCCGAAAAATCGGCTGCCCCCCAAACTGCACAGCTTAATTGAGTCCTTCCACTCCAACATGAAAGGGACGGTGCAGTTCAACGGAAACCTCTCCAAGCCCTTCGACGTACGCAGCGGTGTGAAACAAGGCTGCGTCCTGGCTCCAACCCTCTTTGGAATCTTCTTCGCTCTCCTCCTGAGGCATGCGTTCAGCACAGCGCAAGAAGGGATCCACCTGCGGCCTAGATCAGATGGCAGGCTCTTCAACCTCGCCCACCTCAGAGCAAGGACAAAGCTCCGTGAAGCCCTCATCAGAGACATGCTATTTGCCGACGATGCCGCAGTTGTGACCCATACTCAGCGGAACTTACAGTCACTAAAGGACCGCTTCTCCCAGGCCTGCAAAGATTTTGGTCTGACCATCAGTCTTAAGAAGACAAACGTCCTGGGCCAAGACACGCCATCTCCACCAGACATCACCATTGATGACTACGCGCTTGAAGCCATCCATCAATTCACATATCTTGGGTCCACCATCACCGAAAACCTCTCCCTTGACACAGAGATCGACAAGAGGATCGGGAAGGCAGCCACAACACTAGCCCGCCTCACACAAAGGGTGTGGACAAATCCCAAGCTGACCACGAAAACAAAGATGGCTGCATACAATGCCTGTGTCCTCAGCACCTTGCTGTATGGCAGCGAGGCGTGGACCACGCATGCTCATCAGGAGAAAAGGCTCAATACCATGCACCTGAGAAGCCTACGGCGCATACTCGGCATTTCCTGGCAAGACAAGGTGACCAACACCGAAGTCCTGACCCACGCTGGCCTCCCAACCATGCATACCATGCTGAGACAGCGTCGGCTGCGCTGGTTGGGCCACGTTCGCCGCATGGAAGATGTCGCATCCCAAAAGACATCCTTTATGGTGAGCTTGCCACAGGGCAGAGAAACATTGGCCACCCACAGCTGAGATACAAAGACGTTTGCAAATATGACATGAAGGCGCTTGAGATCAACACTGAGTCCTGGGAGGACCTCGCAGACGACCGCAACAGCTGGAGAATCACTCTCAAGAAACAGCTGCGGATTGGTGAGGACAAACTATCCGCTGCTGCAGCAGAAAAGCGAGTTCGCAGAAAAGGGATGACAGCCAACAGACCAGCACCAGCATAAACATGCGACCCCTGCGACAGAGACTGCCTCTCTCGCATTGGTCTCTACAGTCACAGGCGACACTGCTTGGACCAAGCAGACAGCCCATCCAGACGTTAGAACGGATGTACTTTGTCTATGGTCAGCCATGACCGAGGGAGGCCTACTACACACACTTGCCAAGATCAAGATACAAGCGTCTCCTTCCTTGCAGCAGATCTCCGGAATATTTTACATACAAACATAAAAACATGTACATCGCTCGCCAACACTTATTCTACACACTCTGTTACACAGGTGACCATTTCATCACTGATAACTACTTTCACGTCGTTTATTTTTTTGTTTGTTTGTTTGCTTTTTTCTTTAATACATGCTTTTTTCTTTCTTGTGTTCTCTACGTGTACGATTAATGCACTTATTGAATTTCATTTCTTTATTTCTAACCAAGACATTTCGTTTCTGTTTGTATGCATTAACATACTGTGCGTAAAGGACAGCAGAGACTCGTTTTGAGACTGATCTACCAGAACCTAGTGTTAATATCTTAGAGTAATAAAGGTTTTTCGAGTTTCAGATCTGTCTCTCTGTCTGTCTCTGTCTCGCTCTCTCTCTGTCTGTCTGTCTATTTGTCTGTCTCTCTCCCTCCCCCTCCCTCTCCTTACCTCGCTCGGTCTCTCTGTCTCTGTGAATTACCCATTATTCACAAACCATTGGCCCCTACTTGTAAAATGCCTACGTCCCAGTCTCTCAATGAATTGTTTATATCTCTGTGTTCCTAGTGTTTGCTCATAAAGGCGCAATTTGCTTAGCATTACGCTACTCTTACGAAGTGTTGACACCGTACGTTGGATATTGTACTCTATAGAGAACGGAATGAATAAGCAATATTTTCACTTTTCATTGAAATGAACATACAGTGTTTCTATGTAAGGAACGAACGATGTTTCTATGAAAAGAACGAAGAATGTGTTTCTATGAAAGAAAGTATCCCTAAGCAAAGAACGAACGGGGGTGTTTCTATATGTCAGCTATGAACGGGTGTTTATATGCAAGGTCCTACTAGGTATTTTCATGGCAGAAACAAAGTGCTTCTGTGCAAAGACCGAATGGGGAGTTTGTACACGAGAACGAATGGGGAGTTTGTACACAAAATACGAAAGGGGAGTTTGTACACAAAGAACGAATGGGGAGTTTGTACACAAAGTACGAAAGGGGAGTTTGTACACAAAGAACGAATGGGGAGTTTGTACACAGAGAACGAATGGGGAGTTTGTACACAGAATACGAAAGGGGAGTTTGTACACAAAGAACGAATGGGGGTGTTTCTAGACAAAGGACGAATGGAATGTTTCTACACAAAGAACGAATGGGGTTTTCTACACAAAGGGCGAACGGAGTGTTTCTAACACACACACACACACACACACACACACACACACCACACACACACACACACACACACACCCCACACACACACACTCACACACCACACACACACACATACAAAAGAACAAAACGAATGGGGTGTTTCTACACAAAGAACAAATGGGATGTTTCTACACAAAGGACGAATGGGATGTTTATAACACAAAGGACGAATAGGATGTTTCTACACAAAGGACGAATGGGATGTTATACACAAAGAACGAATGGGATGTTTCTACACAAAGGACGAATTGGATGTTTATACACAAAGGACGAATGGGATGTTTCTACACAAAGGACGAATGGGATGTTATACACAAAGAACAAATGGGATGTTTCTACACAAAGAACGAATAGGATGTTCATACACAAAGAACAAATGGGATGTTTCTACACAAAGAACGAATGGGTTGTTTCTACATAAAAGTCGAATGGGATATTTATACACAAAAGACGAATGGGTGTTTCTACACAAAGAACGAATGGGTTGTTTCTACACAAAGAACGAATGGGATGTTTATACACAAAGGACGAATGGGATGTTTTTACACAAAGAACGAATGGGATGTTTCTACACAAAAGACGAATGGGATATTTATACACAAAGGACGAATGGGATGTTTTTACACAAAGAACAAATGGGATATTTCTACACAAAGAACGAATGGGATGTTTATACACAAAGAACGAATGGGATGTTTATACACAAAGAACGAATGGGATGTTTCTGCACAAAGAACAAATCGGATGTTATACACAAAGAACGAATGGGATCTTTTTACACAAAGGACGAATTGGATGTTTATATACAAAGGACGAATGGGATGTTATACACAAAGAACGAATTGGATGTTTATACACAAAGGACGAATTGGATGTTTACACACAAAGGACAAATGGAAGCGTTTCTACACAAAGAACGAATGGGATGTTTCTATACAAGGAACAAATGGGATGTTATATACAGAGGACGAATGGGATGTTTCTACACAAAGAACGAATGGGATGTTATACACAAAGAACGAATGGGATGTTTCTACACAAAGAACGAATGGGATGTTATACACAAAGAACGAATGGGATGTTTCTACACAAAGAACGAATGGGATGTTATACACAAAGAACGAATGGAATGTTTCTACACAAAGAGCAAATGGGATGTTACATAAGAGAACGAGTGGGATGTTTCTACACAAAGAACGAATGGGATGTTTCTACAAAAAGAGCAAATGGGATATTTTATACAGAGAACGAGTGGAATGTTTCTACACAAAGAACGAATGGGATGTTATACACAAAGAACGAATGGGATATTATACACAAAGAACGAATGGGATGTTTCTACACAAAGAACGAATGGGATGTTTCTACACAAAGACGAATGGAACAAATGGGGTGTTTGTATGCAAGGAACAAATGGGGTGTTTGTAGGTAAGGAACAAATGGGGTGTTAGTATGTAAGGAACAAATGGGGTTTTGTATGTAAGGAACAAATGGGGTGTTTGTATGTAAGGAACAAATGGGGTGTTTGTATGTAAGGAACAAATGGGGTGTTTGTATGTAAGGAACAAATGGGGTGGTTAGTATGTAAGGAACAAATGGGGTGTTAGTATGTAAGGAACAAATGGGGTGTTTGTATGTAAGGAACAAATGGGGTGTTTGTATGTAAGAAACAAATGGGGTGTTTGTATGTAAGGAACAAATGGGGTGTTTGTATGTAAGGAACAAATGGGGTGTTAGTATGTAAGGAACAAATGGGGTGTTAGTATGTAAGGAACAAATGGGGTGTTTGTATGTAAGGAACAAATGGGGTGTTTGTATGTAAGAAACAAATGGGGTGTTTGTATTAAGGAACAAATGGGGTGTTTGTATTAAGGAACAAATGGGGTGTTTGTATTAAGGAACAAATGGGGTGTTGTACATGTATGTAAGGAACAAATGGGGTGTTTGTATGTAAGGAATAAATGGAGTGTTTCTGTGTAAGACATGAATAGTGTTTCTGTGTTAGACATGAACAATGTTTCTGCGTAATACATGAACAATGTTTTTGAGTAAGGAATGAAGTGTTTCTGTGCAAGGAGTGAACAGTGTTTCTGTGTGAGACATGAACATTGTTTCTATGTAAGACATGAACATTGTTTCTATGTAAGACATGAACATTGTTTCTATGGAAGACATGAACATTGTTTCTATGTAAGGCATGAACATTGTTTCTATGTAAGACATGAACATTGTTTCTATGTAAGACATGAACATTGTTTCTATGTAAGGCATGAACATTGTTTCTATGTAAGACATGAATATTGTTTCTATGTAAGACATGAACATTGTTTCTATGTAAGACATGAACATTGTTTCTATGTAAGACATGAACATTGTTTCTGTGTAAGACATGAACATTGTTTCTATGTAAGACATGAACATTGTTTCTATGTAAGACATGAACATTGTTTCTGTGTAAGACATGAACATTGTTTCTATGTAAGACATGAACATTGTTTCTATGTAAGGTATGAACAATGTTTTATGTAAAGCATGAACAGTGTTTCTTTGTCAGGCATGGACAGTGTTTCTATAAAAGGAAGGAACAGTTTTTCTATGTAATCAGTAATCTATATGTACTATGGATTGTATGAGTTTAAACAGACGCGTGAAAAACCGAACGGCATGGGACAGTAAGAATACATGTACAGTAATTACTTAACAACAAAAGCAAAGAGACGATGGCAAGGGCAGTAACAACAAACAAGTGCTTAACAGAATTCAATGAAAAACAACTACCTTTAACCACAATAAAACGAACAAAAATCTGACCACACAAGAGGTCTCTCTCTCTCTCTTTCTTTCCACACACACACACACACTCTCTCTCTCTCTCACACACACACGCACGCACGCACCACACACGCACGCACAAACAAACACACATAAACACACATACATATACATGCGCGTGCGTGCGCGCGCGCGCGCGCACACACACAACACACACACACACACACACACACACACACACAACCACTCTCTCTCTCTCTCAATGTATAATCGATGCTTGTTTGCTCACCGTTGCGCGTCCATAAACTGTGTGAATGCTTTAACAGTTGAAACTAGCTCTGATTGTGCTTTAAAGAAAGGACAGCTGCTTGGATGAGATGCAATCGGCGGTCTGTATGTGTGTGTGTGCGTGAGGTGTCCTGCAACTTGGCTGACAACACTTTCTAGCATGACAGTTTGCGAAAATTGATGTGTATGTGCGCGTGTGTGTGTGCGTGTATGCGTGTATACGTGTGTGCGTGTGTGTGTGTGCATGCATGCGTGTGTGTGTGTGTGTATGTGTATGTATGTATGTATGTATGTGTGTGTGTGTGTGTGTGTGTGTGTGTGTGTGTGTGTGTGTGTGTGTGTGTGTGTGTGTGTGTGTGTGTGTGTGTGTGTTTGCATGTGTATTACAGTTGGAAGCTTACAGTTCGATGCTCGTCATTTAGACATGTAAAATGCGCAGTTTTGATGTTTGATGCAAACTGTGTTGACAAATATCCAAAAAGACCTGTGATTACACTTGTAATATTCTGGTTCATAAGCGTTCAACCGCTTTTGTTCTCACTGTTGTTGAAATCCAAATCAGAGAAGCGTGTCAAATGTGCAAACGTATGGAGACCTGTGAAGGGTGTGTGTGTGTGTGTGTGTGTGTGTTGTGTAGTGGGTTGAGGCATAAGAATACTCCAGTGTACACTGCCCACAAGTCACTAATTACTGATTTAAACTGATTAATTAACTCTTTTGATGTCCGACTCGTAACCACCTCAGCCATGTCAAAGGAATAATGGGCTCGAAAAAGACAGCTGCCTGTGTATAATTAAAGAGTTCGTTAAATATTAAAATGAGCAATTTACATTTGCATTGTCGATCGATATAGATTCTGTGAGTAACAACAATATCATCATGAATTACCATGTTTTCGTGAATGTTAATATGAATTATCTTCTTAATGTTCTTGTCAGTACAATAATAATTTGACAGTGAATGTTTGTTGAACTATATGTAAGTAACGATAACGCTTTTTTCTTTTTGTGTTCCGCTCTCTTTTCCTCTTTATATCATCAGGTTGCGCGCGCGCGCGCGAGCACATACACACACACACAAATTACACACATACACACTCTCTCTCTCTCTCTCTCTCATACAAAAACACACACACGTACACGCATACAAACACGAGCTTCGTACACTCGTGCCTATGCACGCACTTACACACACTTAAACCAAGTGTTCATAGTAAAACAAGCACATGAAATGTAGATAAACAGACAACTCAACATACTTACGTTTTCTTCTCCCATGTTGTCCAAAGAAGAAAACTGAATCCAAACGGAAAACAACCCAAATACAAATCCCTGACAGCAGAAATTATTTTTCCCGCAACAGAGTCGACACGCCGATGACACCTCCCCAAAATAAAAATCCCAGATTGAGGGGCATGCGCACCTACCAAGGTTTTATACGGAGACTGCTGTGACCTCTGACCTGTCCATGACTAGCCCATAAACGCCCCTCCCGCCTCTTTCCCCACACCCCCTTTCCGTCTTCTCCTTCCTCATTTGTCCCGTTCCCTCGCCCCCTCTCTCCGGCTCAGGTAAAGAAATGGCGAAAGAACAGCTTGAAGGTGTGGTGATGGGTCCATTACCGTACTCTATGTAGAAACTGAGATGTTGAAATATTGTGTAACAGTGGACATTGTCTTATACAGCTATTTCCAATTGTCTTATACAGCAATGAACCATTTCTTGTGGGTGTGCCAGCTTTGTTACTAACTATATGTCCCAACAAGCAATCAGCAAGCCAGCTAAACTATTACAATGTCTACATTCATTTGAATGTGATTAACTTTTCACAATTCCACAAGTCTGTAAAACAATGTTACATTTATTCGAACATTTGCTTCCAGATTCCCTCACTTTGGACATGGATGGTGCAAAGTTCTAAACAAGTATTTCAATTAACTGACTGGATACACATCAAAAGAGGATACATGTCAAAATAACAGAAACTGATACATACCAATCTAGTTACACATCATATCAAAATAAAAGAAACAAAACTGTCGTATGTTCACAGTACAGTAAGCTTTACTTGACACCGGAAACTGACTCGCGATCAGTAAGAGGTGGCGACGCAAATAAACAAGCGCAAAGGAATGTTTTAGCAGTCAATATTTGAGAACAAACATTTAAATGTAAGGAAAAACTCCAAGATTTAGGTCACCAATTTTCGGGTACTATACGCTTTTCTTTCCGCCCCCCTCCCCCCCCCCCCTTTTTTTTTTTGTCTATTTAAGAGAAATCATTAAGGATCATCGCACTCAGGCAGTTTCCTGTGCTCCCTGTTAATCTTTTTTTTTCCATCCTCCACGCCAGCTTAATGGCCAGAGCTGGGACAGTTTTCACAGTGTGCTGATAATGATGATGACGTTGAGAATGATATCATGATGCTATGGAATTCCATCTAGGATTGAGACTGCCTGACAGGGCTGTACTCTTACTAATACTAGTATGATATATGCTGATGTCAACCATGCCCAAGAGATGCAGACACCTACGTTGTTGGTCCACCCCTTACACCCTACCCCTGCCCCCCCCCCCCCCCCCCCGTTTAAGTCAATACGGTCATTATCCATATGTCCACATCCTAAAAGAAACCACGCAAAGATGTTGGTGGCACTTATTGGAGGAACTACGACAACAACAGTAGTACTTGCTGTGTGAGGTGAAGAAACTCTCGTTCCGGTTCGCGTCTTTCCAAGCCTGTTGACAAAGCTTTGACCAAGGGCTGACATGTCCCTACGTCGCAGCGGTCCGGTGACATTGGTCTCCTTGTCCGGTCCTGAGACATTAGTCCTGCTGACTGGTTCGGTGACATTGGTCCCACTGGACCAAATCCACTACACACTTTGGTCCCTCTGCCCCTTCAGGCTACTGTGATAAAAACTGATCAACAAACCCACCATCTTGTTTTGACATCATTAGATCTAAACAGTGGTTTCAAAATCCCGGAACCAGTCGACAAAACGCACAGCAGGTACGGATGCGCAATGCGCCTGTTAAAATCAAGACGGAGGCGTATTGCTTTTTGCGTCCTACTAAATGAAACAACCCTGACCTATACGTATTAAAATGTAAAAAAAATGTTAGTAACAATTGCAGTAAAGAGATGCTACCATGCTCAGTGACGTTTCATCCGATTTGACGTCAAGGACTTGAACTGTGTGGGTTTGTTTTGTCGCTATCAATCGCGGATAAGAGTAATAAAACAAAAACAACAGCAGCATCAATGAAAAAAAATGTATAGTAATAGGCCCAGTTTATTGATTGCTTATGTTTTACTGTCTCTGTCTCTCTCTCTCCCTCACTCTCTCTCTCTCTCTATCTGTGTGTATGTGGTCTGTCTCTGTGTGTGTCTCTCTCCCTCTCTATCTATCTGTGTGTGTGTGTGTGTGCGTGTGTGTGTGTGTGTGTGCGTGTGCGTGCGTATGCGTGTGTGTGTGTGTGTGTAAGGGTGCATACAGACTCGCATTATCTATGTAGCCTATATTTCCATATATGTGTGCATTCATGAATAAATGTGAGTAGTTATATATATGTACATTCTCATGCACTTGCTTTATAACGATTATTATATAATTTATACGCGCACACACGCGCGCGTGTGTCTGTGTATGCAAAGGGAGTGCTCACGAAACTGCGTACTGTTAGTTATAAATAGATTGACACCTGTAGCAGCCAGCCTGTTGTCCTTGCCAATTGTTTCACGTCACCCCTGACCACAGCATAGAGCGTGTGAGCCTTAGGCATGGTGGCCACTCTATGTACTTACTTATACACTCTATGGACCACAGGCTGTTGATGTTTGATGTGACTGCAGCCATTACACATGGCCTGAAGAAATCACAACAGGACTACCACCTCCCGGATCCTTTTCCTGTATCTCCCATCTCACCTTGTTCTCTGAAAACTACGTCTGGGGATTTTCTCGTTGAAAATTAGGACTGTGACTGTAACTGGAATGACGCATTGTGTGTGTGTGTCCGGATTTCACCTGTGAACTCACATC
>CM060314.1:76067328-76112328 GCA_030674185.1 Monoplex corrugatus | reverse complement strand
GTGTGTGTGTGTGTGTGTGTGTGTGTGTGTGTGTGTGTGTGTGTGTGTGTGCGTGCGTGTGTGTGTGTGTGTGTTGTGTGTGTTGATAACCCACGTTGATTTATATGTCGTATATTTCATTTTGAACTGAAGTGTGTGTGTGTGTGCGCGCGCGCGTGAGTGCGCGTGTTTGTGTGTGTGAGTGTGCGTGCGTGCGTGTGTGTGTGTGAGTGTGTTTGTGTGTGTATGACTGTGTGTGTGTTTGTGCGTGTGTCTCTGTGTCTCTGTGTATGTGTAGACAGAGACATATAGGGGGGGGGGGAGAGGGAATGTGTGTGTGTGTGTGTGTGTGTGTGTGTGTGCACTCCTTAATGCTGGTGTATGTGTATGTGTGTGTGAGTGTGTGTGTGTGTGTGTGTGTGTGTGTGTGTGTGTGTGTGTGTGTGTGTGTGTGTGTGTGTGTGTGTGTGTGTGTGTGTGTGTGTAACGAGCGAGCGAGCGAGCGAAGAGAGAGAGCTTTTAACTGATGTTAACTGATGTTTAATTCTTGTTATATTGTTTCATAGAATGAGAGCTCTATTTCTGTAAATTTATGTTTTCACCACGGTATGAAGTTTTTTTTGTCAACGGTAGTGTGGGTTTATCCCTACCACTGAGTGTACTTATGACACGTATGTACAGATTCTGGTTTGTTGCACGAGTACTGGATAAACTGTACCAAGCGTACATTTGTTGTCATTGTGCAAAATAACAGTTTTAACTCATTTCTCGAGTTTTATTCATGATGTGTTTGTTTCAGTTAATTCCACCTTGAGTTATGCATATTTTCAACATGTCAGTACAAATTTTATGCTCACCTTACAAGAAACGATTTATGATGATAGTGGTGGTGCTTATAAGTGCACGCACAAAATCGTGCTAATGTACGGTTATAACCAACCAACACAAAAAGTACCAATCTAAAGTGGATTGCCTTACGTTTCACCGTAAAGCCGTCCCAAATTGGACCGTTGGAGTTTCCGTATTTGAACAACAAGAGATGTGTCGCCTGGCGTAGTCTGTCAAAATCCGCACTGGCGGCCTTTTCGGCGAATAGTTGGCAAATCACCAGGATTTTCCATTGCTGGACAGCGCTATGTTTGCTAGGGGCAAAGAATTACGAAAGATTGCAGGTAAAATAAACGCTTACTTGGCGGTGAAGAATGATATCACTTTCACTTTTTCAATTCAAATGCCTGATTTGGGGCTGTGCGCTTTGGACTGGGCGAAGCTACAGTTTTGTCTCAAATAAATAAATAAAGAAAGAAAGAAAGAAAGAAAGATAAAAAAAAAGAAAATCACGGCATGCCATTCGGTATGTGAAAAAGGGAGACAAAAGGAAAACGATTTAAAAGAGAAATTAATTCTCATTCAATTTATCACTTTGTGTTTGATGTATGTAGATGTCTATGTGTAAATAAGCTAAGATACAAGTCAATGCATTTAAGTCAGACTAAATCAAAACAATGACGCATCAAAAGGCAAATCAGGAAAAGTCGAAAGGGGATGTCCCCAAAGTGGGTGACTTACTGACATAATCATGGTACGAGCGTAGCGTGCAGTGTGTGTCACCATTAGTCACTTTGTGTTCACCACTTCAGCGTGATCTGTCTCAAAATCGATGGTAAGGCACGTTCCTGTGTTGTCTCAAATGTGTCATGTATAGTCTTTGAAAAATCTGGTCTACACAAGACTGCACACTCTGACTCCGGTGAGTAGGAGATAAAAAAAAAAAAAGGTTAAAGAATATCTTTAGAACAGCAATCATAACAAAAACAACAACCAAGCGACAACAATAACCCACAGCAAACAAACAAACAAACAAACAAACAAACAAACAAACAAACAAACAAACAAACAAACAAATAAACAAACAACAAACAAACAAACAAACAAACAAACAAACAAATAAAACCAAGGTAGTCAATTCATTCTAACAATCTCCTTCTTACAGAAAAGAAACAAACAAACAAAATTCAGATTTAGTGGTCCTCAAGATGGCTGTGACCATGAGAAAGGTCATGTTAAATAAAACGTGACTTGAAGCGACCACATTGATGGACTGTCACAGCACTGAAAAGAGACTGCAAATATTTCAGTTCTTGAGAAAATATTCTTCACACACCTTGCTTAAAAAAAATTGATTTTAGGCTCTGTGTGGGTCCTTGTGACCTTGGCCTGGCGCCGTGATGTCTGAAGTAATGCATTCACGATTCGCGAACAGTCTGTATGTTTGATCCAACTTTTTTAAGATCCCTGAGATTTTTAGAAAGTCCTGATACCTTTTATACTGAAAGAGTTCTGGGCATCCCCATCGGCAGCTCACTTTTAAAGTCCAGTGTTAAACACGATCGAACGTGGGCAGTTCATCCTGCTGTAAAGGGTTGACGTTTATCTTTAGCAACAGACAATGGAAAGCAGCGATAAATGAAAGAACATTTTATTTTCCAACGGCATCTGCGATATGTCATTGCTAATCTGCTTGTCTTAAAACAAGACGAGACTTCAGACTTCAGATTTCAGACTTTAGAAACTTTATTACTCAGGGAAAGTAGCATTTGGTCCCGTTGGAACTGTCTTACAACCAGTCCTTGCTATTCCACACGCACAATATGAGTATAAAAGAATGGATCATAACACATGAAACGCGAAACAAGTCATAAAATGAGTTGTGATAATGACTTTCATTTAAATGCCAATGGCTAAACCCTTACTAAAGGGGAGTGGGAGAGACAGAGAGAAGAGAGAGAGAGAGAGAGAGGGGGGAGAGAGAGAGAGAGACAGACAGACAGACAGACAGACAGACAAACGGACAGAGACTGACAGACTGACAGACAGACACTAGCAGACAGAGACAGTGACAGAGACAGAGTGAGAATCAGAAGTCAGAAAGTTTAATGTACATCGGTCTTGGGCAAACAATGGAACGGAAGGGGATGGGATCAGGGTCTTGTTTGTTTCATGCATATTCAACAACCATTCTGTGTAAACTACGATCAGAAGAAACCATCATTTTGTTCATCAGTGTCACATACATTGTACTTACATTAATTTACATTAATATCACATACATATGTGTAGAGTTACAACATTGTATTTCCAAGTTTTTGTGCAATAATATACTTATCAAATTACAAGTATATCAATTCATCATTCAACCGATCAAGCAATTTAATGAGGCAAGAGAAGTCAGAGCACCTGGTCACAACAAGAAAGCTGGAGTAAAAAGAGCACCATGTAGACCCCGGGAGAAGATATTGGACGGACTTGCGGAGTGGCTGAGGACAGAGAGGGTGGGAGATGTATTTGCAGCAACAAGGGATAGATTCGTATGGAAGGCCATGATCGCCATCGCCATGCGACAGGGCACATGATGATGATGATAATGAATCACTTTGTCCCAGACAATCCAAAGTTGGTGGTAATATTAGGGCGAGGGGCAAGTCACCACTGGCTGAACAATGACAAGGTGAACTCTAACTATGCCTGTTGTCAACTACCATCACTGGGGTAGATCTGTTGACCAGGATATTATCATCATCATCATCATCATCATCATCATCATCATCATCATCATCATCCGCTTGCCACATGGTGCTGGCAATCATGGCCTTCCATCTGTTTCTATCCCTTGTTGCCTCAAGCACCTCTTCCACCCTCTCTGTATTCAGCCACTCTGCAAGTCCGTCCACTATAAATGGTCTATTAATGTTGCCTGTCTTTACCTAATCTTCCTTATGAATGATCTTCTTGTGTCTGCCTCCACCAAGACTGTCTCGTTTGTTTTCTGTGCTGTCCATGGAACTCTCAACATTCTTCTTAGAAACCACATCTCGGCTGCCTCAATCTTGTTCTGGCTTTGCTTGTTGACTGTCCACGCCTCACAATCGTATAACAGTATTGATTCTATATAACATTCAAGAACTCTCTTCCTGATGTTAACTGATAGGCATTTGTTGGTAAGAATGCTTGTCATCTTCTTGAATGTCGTTTTGGCTTGGCCGATTCTACTGGCTATTTTTGATGTGCATCTGCTGTCTGGTGAAGTGATCGTTCCCAGATATTTAAACTTATCAACCTGTCTCAAGATTGTGCCATTTGCTGTATTTTGCATGATAGGATTTCATGTTTTTTACTGATTATCGTGACTTCAATCTTCTTGCTGTTTAAGCTCCAATCCCTTACCTTTGCTTTGTATTTCCAGTATATTCACAATATTTTGTATGTCCCTTTCATTTTCTACAATTAGCACGGTGTCATATGCGTATCGAATGTTGTTTAGCATTTTTCCTCCGATCTTTAATCCAGGGTCTTATTCTAATTTTTTCATCATGTTTTCGCTGTAAAGCGTCTGACTCCTCGTTTGATGTTTTGGAAAGAGCTTATATCGTTTTCTATTCTCATTGCAGCTGTTTGTTTCCAATACATATTTCTGATTATTCGTAGATTTTTTCCATCAATATTGAGTCTTTCTAGTTGGTTGATCAATTCTTCATGTCTTACCCGATCGAAAGCCTTGGTATAATCAACAAAGCATAAATATAAATATTTAGTCATCTCGATTAACATCTCTATGATAGTTTTTAGAATGTAGTTGGCATTAATAGTTCCTTTCCCTTCCACAAATCCACACTGTTCTTCTGCTATTTCTCTTTTGATCTATTCCTTGTCCTCATCATGATTATTCTTAATAGGATTTTTGTTACATGGCTCATCAAACTTATTGTGCCATGGAGTTCGCTTTCTATAGCCCTGTCTTCTCTTGGAAGTGCAATGAAAATTGATTTTGACATATCTTTGGGTTTTTGCCAGTGTCATAAATCCCATTTAGGAGGACTGTTATTTTTTCAATACAAAATTCCTCCAGGGCTTCAATCATCTCTGTAGTAATGTTGTCTGGTCCTGGGGCTTTTCTTGATTTCATCTTTTTCAGTGCTGCTCTAACTTTATCTTTCATTATGGGTGGTCCTTCAACGTTCTTTCTTATAGTGTGTTCTGCATTTCTGTCATCTTCAAAAAGGTCTTTAATGTACTATCTCCATCTATCTAATATTTTGTCTTTTTTCATGATAAGCGTACCATCTTTCCATTTAAAGCAACCAGTTTATGTGCATGTATTTTTCTTGTGGAAAATGTCTCCAATTCGTCTGTACATACCCTGAGGATCCGTTTTGTGTCGGTCTTGTATTTCTTTGCATTTTGTTTTCAGCCAAGCTTCCTTAGCTTCATTGCACCTATTCCTGATTTCTTTGTTTATCTTCCTGCATATCTCCTCGTTTCTCTTTTCCTTCCTCTGTTCTTCCATCAAGCCTAGAATTTCTTTTGTCTATCAGTTCTTTTTCGCTTTTCTATTTGCTTTAGGGATTTCTTCTCAAGCTTCATTTATCGAATTTCTCAGCTTTGTCCATTGTTCCTCACTGTCACCAACGTTTTCCAGAGCACTGAATTTGTTTTGAACATGTACCTTAATTTTTTTGCGTATCACTTCATCTGTCTTTAAGAGTCCAAGATTTAGTTTGATGTTGCTTTTGGTCTGTTTCCGTTTCCGTAATTTCAGCCTAAATCATCCCACTACAGGATTGTGGTCATTGTTGCAGTCTGCGCCTGGTACTGTTTTTGCTGTCACTAAAGAATTTCTAAATCTTTTATTGATCAGGATGTAGTCAATCTGATTTTTGGTATTATCTCCTGGACTCATTCAAGTCCATTTTCTTCTATTAGGCTGCTCAAACCAGGTGTTTCCTTCTATGAACTCATTCATCTGTGCCTATTCTACAAGTTTCCCTCCCCTTTCATTTTGTATACCAAGGCTATGAGGTCCAACTATATCCTCCACCCTATCCTGTCCCACTTTAACATTAAAATCTCCAATTATTATTGTAACTGCTTGTGATTTACATTGGGTCTTGGCCATCTCTAATACCTCCTAGAAGTTGTCGATTTCGTCCTGAGCACTTGCGGATGTTGGTGCATACACCTGGATGATGTTGTTATCAAATGGCCTGCCACCCAATTTAACCAGCAATACTCTGTCCCTGTCCATTACGATGCCTACTCCTCTTTCATGTGAGTTTCCACCAGAATATATTACTGTATGCTCTCCTGATTTTATCATGCCTGCCCCCTTCCATCTCACTTCCACTAGTCCTAAAATACTAATGTTAAGTCTTTCCATTTCCATTTTGGTATTGTCTAATTTACTTTTATTGCAACAATGTTCTAACGTTCCATGTTGCGATTTTGGTATTTTTTCTGAGGTTGAACGCAGTAGCTTGCTGACGGTCTGGTATCACCTGCACAGCATGACGGTCCCTACCGGACGAAGGTGCTCCATAGTAGCCCCTATTTACGTCGTTACATTTATTTTCCTTATTTTGTCTGGCCATGATGTGTCTTGGGAAAGTACGATGGTGGTTTCCCATTGCCTTCCATCGGTGTGTTTACGGTCTCTCCGCTAGCCTTTGTCGTTTCCACGACAACCTACAAGGCAGTAGGGTGATTTTTGTTTCAGGGTTTACCTCCTAAGCCTTTATTCTCTCCCGAGATATCCACAAGGCAGTGGAGCTATTTACCGATAGCTGGGGGTCTGGTTCATGGGCACCAGGGCATATCCAGATGCCGGTGGGCCTGCATGCTGCACGTCTGGGAGCCACACCTCCTCCGAGTCCAGGATATACTCGCTTTAAAAGATTAAGATTTCCAATAGCTATTGAATAACTGATGGCTCAGGTTCTCCACAGACCATTTCTGTTAGAAACTCCAGGCTATCATGCCGATATCAATCGTTGCATACAGAGAGAAAGAGAGAGTATGGACTGATCATACACTATGATAATGACTATGTAACTCGTGATTTTTGTTGTTGTTGTGGGATAGAATTATGAACTCACCGTTCTGTGCGTGCAATGAGGGCAGTTGTGCTATACCTAGAAGTCCTGTTTCATTTTCAACTTTATAAAGACAACAGAAATAATTATCTCTAAGATGTCATTAGAAATAATTCTGATTCTTCTTTGAGTACAGCCGTAAAGTAAAAGAACCCAGAACTTCCCCGAACATTGGCAATGTTTATATTTCATATTTTAAAGCTTTGAAATGATGTAAAAAGTCAAAACGTTTATGACATGTTTATGACAAAACGGATAATGTATAAAAAGTATTGTGTACATAACAATGTTACCCCCTCTCCCCAATCCATGGTTTCTGTATTGGTTGGTGACTTCCACAATAAACTGTGTGTCAGTGTCCAGTGCTTCTCTTTCTCTCATACACATGTGGGCGAGTATGCACGGATCTTTTGTCGTAGCAATATAATGTGTCTGCTCATACACAATGAACAAGAACAGTGTTCACACCTATAAAGGCAGAAATCATCACTTGTAAACCAGATGTTTGGAAGACCCAAGCATAGCAGACAGGTAGCACAGAACAAAAATGTTGTCCATCAAAACGGTCGTCTACCAAAACTACTGTCTGTCAGAACCATCGTCTACTGCGGCCGTTGACTATCAAGACTGTCTTCCAGTAACGATGACGCCAAGATGGATGGGTATATCTGAGGTAGGTGCGATATGTTTAACTGTTGTTTGACGTTCTTCTTTGTCTGTTTGTCTTTGTTTTTCGATAGTTGCATGAGCAGTGTAAGACACAAGCGCTTACAATCTTTGTGGAATTGTGTATGGCGTTACCATAAGTAAGATGAAAGTGAATTCGTGCACATGTATTGTGGCTGTAATGTGTGCTAATGCCACTGACCACTGAGCGGTAGTTATGCATGAATGCTGTTAACGGTGTTTGACCTGTGTGTCGCCTGCACTTGGCAAACATGCAGCAACAACCATTTCTGTCCCAAAGGAAACCGTGTTGCACTCACACATTACACAATGCGTTCAGCACAGCATTGTAAGGACACTAAAGACCCAAGCCAAAGCCAGTAGAGGGGTGGGAGGGGGAGGAGGAGACAGCTGAAACTTCACGAAAAGCGTGGCTGTCTCAGGAGAGTGTGCTGTGCGAGTGTGTACATGACACTTTTCCAGGGTCATTCCCTTCTCTGTAGACATACTGACCATTCAAACAACTTGCTGGTCAGCTGTTTGCAGACGATGTATGAACAGCACAATGAAACCTGAAGCATTCAGGGGTGTGGCTATTGTTGACCAATCCCCTGATTCGCAGACTTAAGTGACATTCAATTACACATAATTAGAGCTGTTACCTGTTGCCGCGTGGTTCTGTCCGTTCAGTCCTGACAGTTGTAGAAAGACTTACAGTGGGCTGTATGTTATTTGTTTCAAGGCTATGGCTAAATCTTTTGTCGAGTCTTTGACCGTTTGCCTTTCTTCTCCACGTTTTTGAAAGAAACGCAAAGTTCTTACCACAATGTAAACAGCCGCTGGTTTTGTGGGCACACAGCCTGCCCCTTTTAAAGGCTTCACCCCCCAAAGTGTTTGTATATGCGCTTGCACTAACATTACTTTCTGGTGAATGCTTTTGTGTTGCCAGCAATGTGACAAGCTTTATAAGTACCAGCATGACTGCTATTGCATTTGCTGATATGTATGAGATACAACATCACATAACAAAAATGATCTGAGTGTTGTTAAATGGATAGACAAGACATACGAAGGTTCATTACTCCATTAACATATGTCCAAGCTCTCTACTCCCTCCTTCAAAGAAAAACTCCGTCCATTCGACTTACAATGCAGCGTGATAATCGTCAAGAATGCACACGAGAGGGGTGTTGGTGGTGTTGGGGTGATTTGACGTCATCTGTTGCTATCAAGTTTCACTGTACTTATTCGACAGAAGAACTAATACCGTGTCCTAAGTCCAGGTGATGCCCATGTCCGCTGTTAACCAGGCTGGTCGTGCAGTGACGGAATGTCCTTGGCTGTTAGTATGGCGCGTCACTGAAAATGGGCCACAACGGCATTTTGACTGTCATAGAAGCCCCCAACATCTCCCAGTCTTCAGCGTTCAGTAATCTGTACGTTTATTGCCCGTCCTATTGTGTACGTGGTGATGACAGCTGAGTGCTTTATACATCTAGCGTTTTGGAGATCTTGGAATTGGGGAGTGGGGAGGGACTTGTAGAATTTGTCCTCCATGTCGCAGGTAAACATTTTGAGGAAAATCACGTTTAACAAATTACTACTGGAAACTAGACTTAATTCTATTCTAAGGCCCTCAGTGTGTGTGAGTGTGTGTGTGTGTGTGTGTGTGTGTGTGTGTGTGTGTGTGTGTGTGTGTGTGTGTGTGTGTGTGTGTGTGTGTATGTGCGCGCGCGCGCGCGTGTGTGCTTACTTCTGATCCAAAATCAGAGCCACACGGTTTAAGGTAAATGTTTTCCTATAACCTGATCGGTCTTTTGGTGAGCGAGAGATTATTAGAGACGCCATTTTCTGTTTAAATCAGCATTATCAGGTCAGCGCTAGTTTCCAGCCGTTGGATTCAGTACTTACCCTGTCCGTAAAGAATAACTGATACCTATGTACAGACTGACAGATTAGGACCTTGTGTTCAAGGTGAGGGCACGAAGCTGGTCATTCTCCATTTAGCAAGCAAGCTTGATCGTGCTTCACCTGACAAGTCTTCCCCACTCCCTCCCTTGCCTCCCAAAGAGGTGAAGTTCGGTAGAAACTGAGAAAAAGAACACAAAGTAAGCTAACAGAAGGAGAAAGGTTTGAGAAAATAATCCACCAGTACTGTTTGCCCCTAAACCACCGACATCAAGCGTATTTGTTATTTTGTATTGTGTTTGGTTTTTGTCACAACTGACTTAGCATGTGAAGTATGGGCTACTCTCAACGGCACGGCATGTGAAGTATGGGCTACTCTCAACGGCACGGCATGTGAAGTATGGGCTACTCTCAACGGCACGGCATGTGAAGTATGGGCTACTCTCAACGGCACGGCATGTGAAGTATGGGCTACTCTCAACGGCACGGCATGTGAAGTATGGGCTACTCTCAACGGCACGGCATGTGAAGTATGGGCTACTCTCAACGGCACGGCATGTGAAGTATGGGCTACTCTCAACGGCACGGCATGTGAAGTATGGGCTACTCTCAACGGCACGGCATGTGAAGTATGGGCTACGCTCAACGGCACGGCATGTGAAGTATGGGCTACGCTCAACGGCACGGCATGTGCACATGTGAAGTATGGGCTACGCTCAACGGCACGGCATGTCACCATAGCGCAGCGCCACCTGTTCAGGTTCTGTCTGCGTGTGTTTTTGTTTACCTATTAAGATTGACTTTTCCAAAGAATTTTGTCAGAGACCTTAACTTATGGATTTTTCGTTGCCGTGGGTTCCTTAACGTACCCGAAGTGCAAGCTGCACTCGAGACCTCCGTTCATTGTCCTAACCGAAAGCGTTTGCTGTTCGGAGTTTGTGGGATTCATTGAACGCCGGCAATTGTATATATGCTACTCCCAACTCTGCCAGCAGTCACCCTGCAGGGCCCCTGAGCCTGGTCAACACCCTTTCCGCTCACATCATCTTGGAAATGGGGAGCGGGAAGGGACTTGTACAATTTATCTAACGCGGAGCCATTTTTCTTAGTCTTTATCTGTGGGATAGTCATTATCTGTGGGATAGTTATGTGTGGGATAGCAATCATCTGTGGGGTAATCATCTGTGGGATAGTCATCATTTGTGGGATATCCATCATCTGTGGGATAGTAATCATCTGTGGGATAGTAATCATCTGTGGGATAGTAATCATCTGTGGGATAGTAATCATCTGTGGGATAGTCATCATCTGTGGGATAGTAATCATCTGTGGGATATCCATCATCTGTGGGATATCCATCATCTGTGGGATAGTCATCATCTGTGGGATAGTCATCATCTGTGGGATAGTCATCATCTGTGGGATATCCATCATCTGTGGGATAGTAATCATCTGTGGGATATCCATCATCTGTGGGATATCCATCATCTGTGGGATAGTCATCATCTGTGGGGTATCCATCATCTGTGGGATAGTCATCATCTGTGGGATATCCATCATCTGTGGGATATCCATCATCTGTGGGATAGTAATCATCTGTGGGATATCCATCATCTGTGGGATAGTAATCATCTGTGGGATATCCATCATCTGTGGGATATCCATCATCTGTGGGATATCCATCATCTGTGGGATATCCATCATCTGTGGGATAGTAATCATCTGTGGGATAGTAATCATCTGTGGGATATCCATCATCTGTGGGATATCCATCATCTGTGGGATATCCATCATCTGTGGGATAGTAATCATCTGTGGGATAGTAATCATCTGTGGGATATCCATCATCTGTGGGATATCCATCATCTGTGGGATAGTAATCATCTGTGGGATAGTCATCATCTGTGGGATAGTAATCATCTGTGGGATAGTAATCATCTGTGGGATAGTAATCATCTGTGGGATAGTAATCATCTGTGGGATATCCATCATCTGTGGGATATCCATCATCTGTGGGATAGTAATCATCTGTGGGATAGTAATCATCTGTGGGATAGTAATCATCTGTGGGATAGTAATCATCTGTGGGATAGTAATCATCTGTGGGATATCCATCATCTGTGGGATATCCATCATCTGTGGGATAGTAATCATCTGTGAGATATCCATCATCTGTGGGATATCCATCATCTGTGGGATAGTCATCATCTGTGGGATATCCATCATCTGTGGGATAGTAATCATCTGTGGGATAGTAATCATCTGTGGGATATCCATCATCTGTGGGATAGTAATCATCTGTGGGATATCCATCATCTGTGGGATAGTAATCATCTGTGGGATAGTAATCATCTGTGGGATATCCATCATCTGTGGGATATCCATCATCTGTGGGATATCCATCATCTGTGGGATATCCATCATCTGTGGGATAGTCATCATCTGTGGGATATCCATCATCTGTGGGATAGTCATCATCTGTGGGATAGTCATCATCTGTGGGATATCCATCATCTGTGGGATATCCATCATCTGTGGGATAGTCATCATCTGTGGGATAGCCATCATCTGTGGGATAGTCATCATCTGTGGGATAGCCATCATCTATGGGATAGTCATCATCTGTGGTATAGCAATCATCTGTGGATAGTCATCTGTGGGATAGCCATCTGTGGATATCTGTGGGATAGCAAACATCTGTGGGATAGCAATCATCTGTGGGATAGTCATCATGTGTGGGATAGCAATCATCTGTGGGATAGTCATCTGTGGGATAGCCATCTGTGGGATAGCAAACATCTGTGGGATAGCAATCATCTGTGGGATATCCATCATCTGTGGGATATCCATCATCTGTGGATAGCAATCATCTGTGGGATAGTCATCATCTGTGGGATAGCCATCATCTGTGGGATAGTCATCATCTGTGGGATAGCAATCATCTGTGGGATAGTCATCTGTGGGATAGCCATCTGTGGGATATCTGTGGGATAGCAAACATTTGTGGGATAGCAATCATCTGTGGGATAGTCATCATGTGTGGGATAGTCATCATGTGTGGGATAGTCATGTGTGGGATAGTCATGTGTGGATAGTCATTTGTGGGATTGCCATCATGTGTGGGATAGTTATCATGTGTGGGATAGTCATGTGTGGAATAGTTCATTGTGGGATAGTCATCATTGTGGGATAGTCCATGTGTAGGGATAGTCACATGTGTGGAATAGCCATGTGTGGGATAGTCAGTATGTGTGGGATAGTCATATGTGTGGGATAGTCATGTATGGGATAGTCATCATGTGTGGGATAGATCATGTGTGGGATAGTCATTGTGGGATAGCCATTGTGGGATAGTCATGTGTGGGTAGTCATGTGTTGGATAGTCATTATTGTGGAATAGTCATGTGTGGGATAGTCATTATGTGTGGAATAGCCATGTGTGGATAGTCATGTTGGGATAGTCATGTGTGGGATAGTCATTATGTGGGAATAGCCATTGTGGGATAGTCATGTGTGGGATAGTCATATGTGTGGGATAGTCATGTGTGGGATAGCCATGTGTGGGATAGTCATTATTGTGGGATAGTCATTATGTGTGGGATAGCCATGTGTGGGATAGTCATTATGTGTGGATAGTCATGTGTGGGATAGTCATTATGTGTGGTTAGTCATGTTTGGATAGTCATTGTGGGATAGTCATGTGTGGGATAGTCATTATGTGTGGGATAGCCATGTGTGGGATAGTCATGTGTGGGATAGTCATGTGTGGGATAGTCACATGTGTGGGATAGTCATTATTGTGTGGGATAGTCATTATGTGTGGGATAGTCGTGTGTGGGATAGTCATGTATGGGATAGTCATTATGTGTGGGATAGTCATGTGTGGGATAGCCATGTGTGGGATAGTCATTATTTGTGGGATATCCATCATCTGTGGGATAGTCATCATCTGTGGGATATCCATCATCTGTGGGATATCCATCACTGTGGGATATCCATCATCTGTGGGATAGTAATCATTGTGGGATAGTATCATCTGTGGGATAGTAATCATGTGGGATAGTAATCATCTGTGGGATATCATCATCTGTGGGATATCCATCATCTGTGGGATATCCATCATCTGTGGGATATCCATCATGTGGGATATCCATCATCTGTGGGATATCATCATCTGTGGGATAGTCATTCATGTGTGGATATCCATCATCTGTGGGATAGTAATCATCTGTGGGATAGCATCATACTGTGGGATAGTCATCTGTGGGATAGCCATCTGTGGGATAGTCATATCTGTGGGATAGTCATCTGTGGGATAGCCATCTGTGGGATATCCATCATCTGTGGGATAGCCATCATCTGTGGGATAGCAGTCATCTGTGGGATAGTCATCTGTGGGATAGCCATCTGTGGGATATCATCATCTGTGGGATAGTCATCATCTGTGGGATAGCCATCATTGTGGGTAGCCATCATCTGTGGGATACAGTCATCTGTGGGATAGTCATCTGTGGGATAGCATTGTGGGATATCCATCATCTGTGGGACAGTCATCATCTGTGGGATAGCATCATCTGTGGGATAGCATCTGTGGATAGTCATCTGTGGGATAGCCATCTGTGGGATAGCCATTGTGGGATATCCATCATCTGTGGGATAGCCATCATCTGTGGGATAGTCATCATCTGTGGGATAGCAATCATCTGTGGGATATCCATCATCTGTGGGATAGCCATCATCTGTGGGATAGTCATCATCTGTGGGATAGCCATCATCTGTGGGATAGCCCATCATCTGTGGGATAGCAATCATCTGTGGGATAGTCATCTGTGGGATAGCCATCTGTGGATATCTGTGGATAGCAACATCCGTGGGATAGCATCATCTGTGGGATAGTCATGTGTGGGATAGCAATCATCTGTGGGATAGTCATCTGTGGGATAGCCATCTGTGGGATATCTGTGGGATAGCAAACATTGTGGGATAGCAATCATCTGTGGGATAGTCATAATCTGTGGGATAGCAATCATCTGTGGGATAGTCATCATCTGTGGGATAGCCATCATCTGTGGGATAGTCATCATCTGTGGGATAGCAATCATCTGTGGGATAGTCATCTTGTGGGATAGCATCTGTGGGATATCTGTGGGATAGCAAATATCTGTGGGATAGCATCATCTGTGGGATAGTCATCATTGTGGGATAGTCATCATTGTGGGATAGTCCATGTGTGGGATAGTCATGTGTGGGATAGTCATTGTGGGATTGCCATCATGTGTGGGATAGTCATCATGTGTGGGATAGTCAATGTGTGAATAGTCATGTGTGGATAGTCCATCATGTGGGATAGTCATGTTGTGGGATAGTCATTGTGGGATTGCCATCATGTGTGGATAGTCATCATGTGTGGGATAGTCATGTGTAGGATAGTCATGTGTGGAATAGCCATGTGTGGGATAGTCATATGTTGGGATAGTCAGTATTGTGGGATAGTCATGTATGGGATAGTCATCATGTGTGGATAGTCATGTGTGGGATAGTCATGTGTGGGATAGCCATTTGTGGGATAGTCATGTGTGGGTAGTCATGTGTTGGATAGTCATTATGTGTGGAATAGTCATGTGTGGGTTAGTCAGTATGTTGGGATAGTCAGTATGTGTGGGATAGTCATGTATGGGATAGTCATCATGTGTGGGATAGTCATGTGTGGGATAGTCCATGTGTGGGATAGTCATGTGTGGGTAGTCATGTGTGGAATAGTCATTATGTGTGGGATAGTCATGTGTGGGATAGTCATATGTGTGGAATAGCCATGTGTGGAATAGCCATGTGTGGGATAGTCATGTGTGGGATAGTCATGTGTGGGATAGTCATTATGTGTGGGATAGCCATGTGTGGGATAGTCATGTGGGATAGTCATATGTGTGGGATAGTCATGTGTGGGATAGCCATGTGTGGGATAGTCATTATGTGTGGAATAGCCATGTGTGGGATAGTCATGTGTGGGATAGTCATTATGTGTGGAATAGCCATGTGTGGATAGTCATGTGTGGGATAGTCATATGTGTGGATAGCCATGTGTGGGATAGTCATGTGTGGGATAGTCATTATGTGTGGAATAGCCATTGTGTGGAATAGTCATGTGTGGGATAGTCATTATGTGTGGAATAGCCATGTGTGGGATAGTCATGTGTGGGATAGTCATGTGTGGAATAGTCATGTGTGGGATAGTCATTATGTGTGGAATAGCCATGTGTGGAATAGTCATTATGTGTGGAATAGTCATGTGTGGGATAGTCATTATGTGTGGAATAGCCATGTGTGGAATAGCCATGTGTGGGATAGTCATGTGTGGGATAGTCATGTGTGGGATAGTCATGTGTGGGATAGTCATTATGTGTGGAATAGCCATGTGTGGGATAGTCATGTGTGGGATAGTCAGTATGTGTGGGATAGTCATGTGTGGGATAGCCATGTGTTGGGATAGTCATTATGTGTGGGATAGTCATTATGTGTGGGATAGCCATGTGTGGGATAGTCATTATGTGTGGGATAGTCATTGTGTGGGATAGTCATTATAGTGTGGGATAGTCATGTTTGGGATAGTCATGTGTGGGATAGTCATGTGTGGGATAGTCATTATGTGTGGGATAGCCATGTGTGGGATAGTCATTATGTGTGGGATAGTCATGTGTGGGATAGTCATGTGTGGGATAGTCATGTGTGGGATAGTCATTATGTGTGGGATAGTCATTATGTGTGGGATAGTCGTGTGTGGGATAGTCATGTATGGGATAGTCATTATGTGTGGGATAGTCATGTGTGGGATAGCCATGTGTGGGATAGTCATTATTTGTGGGATAGTCATTATTTGTGGGATAGTCATTATGTGTGGGATAGTCATGTGTGGGATAGCCATGTGTGGGATAGTCATTATGTGTGGGATAGTCATGTGTCAGATAGTGTGGGATAGTCATGTGTGAGATAGCCAGGTGTGGGATAGCCATGTGTGAGATAGTCATTATGTGTGGGATAGTCATCATGTGTGGGATAGTCATCATATGTGGGATAGCCATGTGTGGGATAGTCATTATGTGTGGGATAATCATGTGTGGAATAGTCATGTGTGGGATAGTCATCATGTGTGGGATAGTCATGTGTGGGATAGTCATCATGTGTGGGATAGTCATGTGTGGAATAGTCATCATGTGTGGGATAGCCATGTGTGGGATAGTCATTATGTGTGGGATAGCCATCATGTGTGGGATAGTCTCTGTGGGATAGCCATCGATGTGTCCGCTGTGGTGGCCACCATCCGTCATTGACAACGATGAAAAGGTTGCCGGCATTGCCATCTGTCCTCCGTAGTCTGTCCAGTCAGAGAAGTGCAGTGACACGATAACACAGCCATACAGGGACAACTGTAACTGCAACAAATACCCCCTGCCTAACACACGATAACACAGCCATACAGGGACAACTGTAACTGCAACAGATACCCCCTGCCTAACACACGATAACACAGCCATACAGGGACAACTGTAACTGCAACAAATACCCCCATGCCTAACACACGATAACACAGCCATACAGGGACAACTGTAACTGCAACAAATACCCCCTGCCTAACACACGATAACACAGCCATACAGGGACAACTGTAACTGCAACAAATACCCCTGCCTAACACACGATAACACAGCCATACAGGACAACTGTAACTGCAACAATACCCCTGCCTAACACACGATAACACAGCCATACAGGGACAACTGTAACTGCAACAAATACCCCCTGCCTAACACACGATAACACAGCCATACAGGGACAACTGTAACTGCAACAAATACCCCCTGCCTAACACACGATAACACAGCCATACAGGGACAACTGTAACTGCAACAGATACCCCCTGCCTAACACACGATAACACAGCCATACAGGGACAACTGTAACTGCAACAGATACCCCTGCCTAACACACGATAACACAGCCATACAGGGACAACTGTAACTGCAACAAATACCCCTGCCTAACACACGATAACACAGTCATACAGGGACAACTGTAACTGCAACAGATACCCCATGCCTAACACACGATCACACAGCCATACAGGGACAACTGTAACTGCAACAGATACCCCCTGCCTAACACACGATAACACAGCCATACAGGGACAACTGTAACTGCAACAGATACCCCTGCCTAACACACGATCACACAGCCATACAGGGACAACTGTAACTGCAACAGATACCCCCTGCCTAACACACGATAACACAGCCATACAGGGACAACTGTAACTGCAACAAATACCCCCTGCCTAACACACGATAACACAGCCATACAGGGACAACTGTAACTGCAACAGATACCCCCTGCCTAACACACGATCACACAGCCATACAGGGACAACTGTAACTGCAACAGATACCCCCTGCCTAACACACGATCACACAGCCATACAGGGACAACTGTAACTGCAACAGATACCCCCTGCCTAACACACGATAACACAGCCATACAGGGACAACTGTAACTGCAACAGATACCCCCTGCCTAACACACGATAACACAGTCATACAGGGACAACTGTAACTGCAACAGATACCCCTGCCTAACACACGATAACACAGCCATACAGGGACAACTGTAACTGCAACAAATACCCCCTGCCTAACACACGATAACACAGCCATACAGGGACAACTGTAACTGCAACAGATACCCCCTGCCTAACACACGATCACACAGCCATACAGGGACAACTGTAACTGCAACAGATACCCCCTGCCTAACACACGATAACACAGCCATACAGGGACAACTGTAACTGCAACAGATACCCCCTGCCTAACACACGATCACACAGCCATACAGGGACAACTGTAACTGCAACAGATACCCCATGCCTAACACACGATAACACAGCCATACAGGGACAACTGTAACTGCAACAGATACCCCCTGCCTAACACACGATAACACAGCCATACAGGGACAACTGTAACTGCAACAGATACCCCCTGCCTAACACACGATAACACAGTCATACAGGGACAACTGTAACTGCAACAGATACCCCCTGCCTAACACACGATAACACAGCCATACAGGGACAACTGTAACTGCAACAGATACCCCTGCCTAACACACGATCACATATTGAAGGAAGAGGTGGGGAAAGAGGGAGCTGCCATTGTCCGTTACCACAGCTAGCCAGGGTCCGGTGGGCTTGCACGGTTGGTCTAACTAGACTTTGCTGTGTCCCCTGTGTCTGTATTTTCCCCCCTCATTGTATGCCAGGTCCCCTGTATTGCCTGAAGTATTACCTCCGTTTGTATAAAAACGGTTTATAGACTAAGGAATCGCCTTCCTTTGCTCATTGAAACACCCTGTACTCATGTAAGGATTTATGGGGAAGGTAGGGAACCTGAAGAGGGCAGGAGTCAAAGGAACTGGAGATCAGAGAGAGTGGCGAACCTCAAAGATACCTGTGGAATCCACTCCAGTAGTCATTACAGTGAGCGGTTCACTGACAAACTTTTCACCGATCGTGGGGACGCTTGGTCACCATTTAATCAAAGTGAAGCACGTACACGCAGCATATAGCTGTTTCAGTGCACTGGACTTGCTGACTGGTCCGAGTTTATGTGTGATTGTTGTCAGGCAATGAGCTCCTCGACCCCTTTGAGGGTCTCTTCAAATAAAACCAAGCTGGTGGCATCCAATCATCCTACAGCCAACCAACCAACCTAACATATAAACATACGAACCTGCAAGCCTGCAAACACGCAAACAAGCAAGTACAGAAAAAGAAAGAAAGAAACAAACAAACAACAGACAAACAATTATTCTCAGCTTATAAACTTCGAAAACAAAAACAAGACAAAACAAACAAACAAACAAAACAAACAAACAAACAAACAAACAAACAGAAATCAAAACTTTTTTTCAATACTGCATGACAACTTACACAGTACAGCTTTGCTTAGATGATGGCAGATCTGTTTAACATAAACGATGTGATACACCGAATAAAAGATGTTGATGTATGATGGTGATACTGCCACACAAGAAGAAATAAACAGTGGTACTCGCTATCTGGGTGGAAACTGAGGGCAACCAGAACGTGAAAGAGAGGGTTAAATTGGATGAGAAAATAGATCCTGTGGCACATTGATAATTATACTCTGTCAAACGAATTCTGGATAAAGATAAGTATGCAGGTCATCCACAAGTCAGTTTCATATGAATTGTCAGGTTGTTAAACATTGTTTCGTCGCTGTACCTGTGATACGGACTTAAAATGAATGAAGCCTTCTGGAATTGAGACGCACTCGACTTCCAAACAGCACCTGGGATTTTTTGAGGACGGGAGAATTCAACCCCAGCTCATCCCTTGCATTCGGGGTCTTGCAGTACAAGAACGGTGGTGTACTAACAACGTGAATTATGCTGTTTCGTTGAGTCAATGTATATTGTTGAGAAAAGCATGTGTCTTTTAGTCAAGCCTTTCCACATTGCCGTCTCCTGGTGCCAAGTTTTTGAAGAAGTAGATCAGTCAGTCACATTCATGATGGTAGTTCTCATTTTATAGGCGGGGAAAAGATTCAGTCTCGGTCACTGGTGAGACTGAATCTCACTGAGGGTTTTTTTTCTGTATCGATTCAATCGTTGAAATACAACTTACAATTTCTTACAACAAACGTTGCAACAGTTGTAGAATGCTACGACTAAAGAACCGCGCTGCTGAGACTTGACTGAACACTCGCTTGGTTCGCAAACAACGTAGCATGTGCAGAGATGCGCTGAATGACATTTATGATACAGCATTGTCTGCAGGGGTGGACAGGGATGCTGGGCAAGGGTCAGAATGTACCCAATCACTGGACACTTTACTTTTGGCTTAAGGGTAGTGCTGTTGACTGAAAGGAACGTCAGGCCTGATCATTCAAATCAACTCTGTCTCATAGTGTGTGTGTGTGTGTGTGTGTGTGTGTGTGTGTGTGTGTGTGTGTGTGTGCGTGTGCGTGTGCACGTACGTGCGTGTGCGTGCGTGCGTGCGTGTGTATGTGTGTGTGTGTGCACGAGCGCAATCGTAGGAGCGTCCAGGCAAAGGGAGACATCCGTCCTGGTTTCACTATTGAAGGGAAAGACAAAGTGGACTTCCACTGTTGATATGAATTATCATGCTCACCTTTCATCTACTTCTTGACGAGACTTGACGAAGCACAGCACTTAGGTAACTGCCTCTCCGTCCCGCTCACAACACCATAACGGTCTGTTTGCATTTGTTACTGATACAATAACGCTAACTTTGCGCTGTGCCAGGTGTTTGTTGTACAAGTAGACGTTTGTATGCAGTCACACAAGCTGTAAAGCAGAGCATAGGAAGTTCAAGTATCTGTCAATGTTTGCCGAAAGACTTCACCACTCTCTTCTTTTGTCTACTTCTTTTACCCTTCATTTTAAATTCTGCCCGAGCTCTAGAGTGTGAGACATTGGGAGAGGTCGAGCGGAGGTGGCTGGGGGGCGGCATTGATATTTCCATAGTTTTGGTACGGACATGTGCATACATCCAATCATACACATGAACAGACTGTCATGAACCATGCGTGGAAAGTATCAATGCAACATGTACATACCTGTATTTCAGTTGAAAATACTAAGAATCGGTGCCAGTGAACTTGCATGAGTATGGTGACAGTTTTTAGAAAGTAAGTGATGACTATAAAAGGTGAAAGGTTCCCCGTAGCTTTAATGATCATGATTCGCAATTTGGATGTTCCAGTTTGTTCTAAGTGTTCCAGTTTGTTCTAAATATTCCAGTTGGTCTAAATGTTCCTGTTTGTTCTTAATGTTCCAGTTCTAAATGTTCCAGTTTGTTCTAAACGTTCTAGTTTGTTGTAAAGGGATTCATGGCACTCAACAATTCCATAGGCATTCTGTTCAAACTGAATCTGCAGACCATTATTGGGCATCCTACTGAGCCTGCTGAGGACTGCAGACCATTATCGGGCAACGTACTGAGCTTGCTGAGGACTGCAGACCATTATTGGGCAACCTACTGAGCTTGCTGAGGACTGCATACCATTATCGGGCATCCTACTGAGCTTGCTGAGGACTGCAGACCATTATCGGGCAACCTACTGAGCCTGTTGAGGACTGCAGACCATTATCGGGCAACCTACTGAGCCTGCTGAGGACTGCAGACCATTATCGGGCAACCTACTGAGCCTGCTGAGGACTGCAGACCATTACCGGGCATCCTACTGAGCCTGTTGAGGACTCTAGGCACTAGTCACGATCTTAGAATGGAAATGGAGTGGGAAGAAGCGGAACCCATGAAACACTACGCTGACACACCACAATTATTGAGCATTCAGTTGGAGCATTCAGGTTGGAGCATTCAGGTTGGAGCATTCAGGTTGGAGCATTCAGGTTGGAGCATTCAGGTTGGAGCATTAAGGTTGGAGCATTAGAGAGGTTGGAGCATTCAGGTTGGAGCATTAAGGTTGGAGCATTAGGTTGGAGCATTAAGGTTGGAGCATTAAGGTTGGAGCATTCAGGTTGGAGCATTCAGGTTGGAGCATTCAGGTTGGAGCATTCAGGTTGGAGCATTCAGGTTGGAGCATTCAGGTTGGAGCATTCAGGTTGGAGCATTCAGTGAGCATTAGTGGAGCATTAGGTTGGAGCATTCAGGTTGGAGCATTCAGGTGGAGCATCAGGTGGCATTCAGGGACATGTTCTACTGTGCAGGTTGGAACTGACCTGGAGACATGCTCTATCCTCAGTCCTTGGATCTGTCACTAGTCAGTCAGTCTGCAGGGGAGGGAAGGAGTTACAATTAGACACCTCAACTTCTTTAGGGCGACCATCTCCTCTCTGTCAACGCTTTACTTTCACATCTCTTAAAAGGGTGGAGTACTGACTGACAGCCAGGTGGATCAAGGGAGTGTAATCAAACCAGTGCACAAAGGTATCGCACATATTGCCCCCTCTCTTTCTCTCTGCTTTTCTGTCTGTCTGCCTGTTTGTCTGTCTCTTTCTTGTGTTCTTGAACGCCAGAGGCATATGTGGTGGCCAGATTGCGGTGATCTAATTGTAAAAATCAAGAGCTCCTAACAATGCATGGACTCGATCTCTCTGGCCTTCGAGAAGGCGGAAAGGCTGAAGTGTTTGTGTGTGCTTGGATAGTCTGGAAGGAGAGAGAGAGACACAGAGAGAGAGAGAGAGAGAGAGAGACAGACAGACAGACAGACAGACAGTGACAGAGAGACAGTGTGTGTATGTGTGTGTGAGATATATATATATATATATATATATATATATATATATATTATATACATGTATATAGAAAGAGAGAGAGAGAGAGAAAAAGAGAGAGAGTGTGTGTATGTGAGAGTTAGAAAGAGAGAGAGAGTCTGTATGGCTGTATGTGAGAAAGAGTGAGATAGAGAATGTGTGTTTATGAGAGAGAGAGAGAGAGAGAGTGTGTGTGTGTGTGTGTGTGGTGTATGAGAGAGAGAGAGAGAGAGAGAAGAGAGAGAGAGCGAGCGCACATGTGTATAATGTGTGTGTGTACAATCGGGGGCTGTGGTAAGCGTGTGCAGGTGAGAACCATTTTCAAACGTGGTCCACAAGTTTTTTCTGTTGTTACAAACGTGTCACGTCAATGACGTTTCTCGTATAGCAGCCAACCACTAGCAGCTGGAAAAGTATTAGACAGCTGCCATTCTTTGCTCTTTCCATTTGTTTGTTCATTCACTTAAAGAAGAAAAAAGACACCATTATCTCCCCTGGTGATCAAGGGAGACACGGTAGAAGTTGCAGACACGTTTAAACTTTTGGGAACAGCTATTTCGAATTCGTTAAAGTGGGAGGAAAACACAAAACTAATCATTAAAAAATCACTGCAGCGTCTCTATTTCCTTCGTCAGCTTAAAATGTTTGGGGTTAGCCAGTCTATCTTGATTCAGTTTTACCGAGCAATGATAGAAAGTGTTTTAACTTTCTCTATCACAGTCTGGTATGGTAGCTGTACAACAACTGAGAAAGATGGGTTAAACAGAATTGTCAGCACTGCCTCCAAGATCATCGGCATTACTCCTCCTTCCATCGATCCCATCTACGAAAAAAGAACTGAGAAGAAGGTTAAATCTGTCATAGCTGACAAAGATCACCCACCGAACAGTCTGTTCACTCCACTTCCTTCAGGAAAGCACTTTTGTTCCATCAAAGCCAGAACGTCTCGCTTTAAAGATAGTTTTTTATGTAAGGGCTACCCGTCACCCTGTTTCCCTGTAGACCTCTTTTTGTTGTGTGTATCTGCTAGCCTGACATCCTTACATCATTACATTCTCTTGCTTTTACTGATGTGTTAATGATTTGCATTCCACATTCGTGTCTCAGTTTACAAAATTTTCTCTTACCCTGTGATGAACTGATTCATAACCAAATTTATAAGAGCTATTTATCTTGTCTTTGAATTCCAATTTTCAGTCCGCGTACTCGAGGGAGGGCCTATGGAAATTTGGTGATAGTTATTAGTCTTTTATCTGTTCGTTATTACTGTTAACTGATAAACTGTTTTAATTCCCCAGGCTTGAATTATGGTGATGGTTTTTCTCAACTGGCGATAGAATGTACTCTTAAAAACATTTTGTTATACATCAGAGCTTTTTTACCTGTCTTTGGATTTTAGTCTTGTGCTTGTGAGAAGGGGGAGGGAAAGTAAGAGAATAATTTTTACCTTATGTTGTTTAAGTCCCGTGGGCGTGTGCGTGCGTACGTGAGTGCGTGAGTGCGTGAGTGAGTGAGTGTGTGTGTGCGTGTGTGTGTGTGCGTGTGTGTGTGTGTGTGTGTGTGTGTGTGTGTGTGTGTGTGTGTGTGTGTGTGTGTTTCTTCGATTCCGTGGATGACTGACGAATATGTCTTTTATGATGTTGAATATTATTATTGTTGTGACGTGTGAGTGTGATTGTATGCATAGCCAAAACATTTTCCTGTGTCTGTGCACTGGGCTAAAATAAAATCTTATCTTGTTATCTTGTTATCTCAAAAACACTTATTGGCTTGTACAGAAACTGTAGAAACCCCGCGCACGCACACACACACACACGCGCGCGCGCGCACATATACACACATACACATACGCACGCAGGCACACACATGCACACAAGAACACATACACACACCACTGCTAACACGCACGCAAGCACACACACGCTCACACACGCACGCACACGCACATGCATACATGCGCACGGCACGCACGCAGGCACACACTCATATCTTTATAATCAGAGGACATAACTCTTGAGAATTATCTCCCATGTTGTATAGAACTCAGATCTAACACACTTTGCGCTACCCATTCAGCTAGCGTAGAAGCAGATACAAAGCACAAAAACAGTAAGCTCAGAACACTCCTCAAAAAAGGAGCGCCCAAGCCTACCTTTATACTCTGTAACTACCCTACACACAACTATGAGAGAGGAGAGAAATACATACAATACATGTATATTGGTCTTATGTTCAAGATTGACATAGTCTTTTATTCTTTGTTGAGAAGGAAACATGCTACCCGTTAATGTTCACGAGAGGCCTGTTGGTATAGAGGTAGTATTCTCTCCTTTCAATCTGATGGCACAGGTTCCATTCTAACTACAAGAAAAATGCTCTGTGCATGGGGCCTGCGCAGAGTTGGGGAAGATAAAGCAGCAAGGGAGAAGATTTGAGCTCTACTCCCTCACTCATCTACGAGCTCGGGGTTATAGAGCAACTTTTACCTTCACCTTTTCGAAGGCATTATGATGATGTAGTAATATTGTGTGCTGTCGCCTATGATTGTACTTGTACATTAACCCTTTGATCTTCGCACCTATCTACCAGCAGCAAAAACTTAACCCTTTGATTCCCTCACCCTATCCAGCAGTTTTCTGTAGGAAGCTGGTGGATAGGGTGAGGGAATCAAAAGGTTAAGTTTTTGCTTTGCTGGCATAGTTGCTAGTGAACAAGATACAGGAGTCAAAGGGTTAAGGGGTGTGTTTGTCGTTTGACAACTGGACACAGAGGACAGACGTAAGAGAGGAAGACCCAGGAACAGCTGGCGACGAACAGTCAGTTTCAGCTTCTCAAGATCACATTCCCGCGCTCGGAGCGAATTCCACATGCATTAACGTCACAGGTGAAATAATAAACGTACCCCTAAGGCCCTGGCACATACCTGGGGCATTACACCGTGACTGGCCCAGAACAGACAGAAAGGGAGAACCTTCGTGACACAATGGGCAGGAGTAAGGAATGTCTGGCCTGCATCGATTGAATTCTCTTCTAACCATAGGTTGCTGTACTCGCATGTCCCACTTGGTTTGAAGTTAAATTTGATAGGAACTGGACCGAAAGTCTTCAACGCTAAACCGCCCACTCAGTGTTGTACTGAAATACATTGTGCGTGACTGGCTTTTAACACTATACTCAAGGTTTACGAGTACAAATAACAATGATGATGATGATGGTGATGATGATACTTCTGCTAATAATTACAGTAACGATAAATGACGATTTAGTAATGACAGTGACATCATCATCAACAACAACAACAACAACAACAACGGCAACAGCGATGGTGATGATGATGGCTTATATATCATAAATTACCGTGCATATCACAATCAGTCATTAATCAGTCAGTTAATCAGTCAGTCAAGTCAAGCAAGATGTGTTTCTTTATGCAAAGCGTTACTGTCTAACATCAATAGTTGAGATTATCATGATTTGGTGGTCGATCGTTCTTTCTTCCTCTCTTTCTCTCACTCCTGTGAACATTTCTTTGCCATTTTGTGCCATATCCGTGCATACATGTATTCATGCATATGAGTGTGCTTGTGCAGATTTGCATGCAAATTAATGAGTGTGTGCGTGTGTGTGTATGTGTGTGTGTGTGTGTGTGTGTGTGTGTGTGTGTGTGTGTGTGTGTGTGTGTGTGTGTGTGTGTGTGCCCATCTGTCCATGCGTACATATGTACTCCTGGGTGAGAGAAAGAGAGCGTTGGTGGCACGGAAAATTGTAATGGGTCAAATTTTCATTTCAAGAAAATTACTCAGATCTCTCTGTTTCTCTATCTGTCTGTCTGTCTGTCTCTCTCCCTCCCCCTCTCTCTTTGCGTGTGCGTGCGTGCGTGCGTGCGTGCGTGGTGCGTGTGTGTGTGTGTGTGTGTGACTGTCTCTGTTTCTGTCTTTGTCTCTCTGTGTCAGTCTGTCTCTGTCTCTGTCTGTCTATCTGTCTCTCTGTCTCTCTTCTGTCTCTGTCTGTCTGTCTGTCTGTGTCTGTCTCTGTCTCTGTCTCTGTGTGTCTGTCTGTCTGTCTGTCTGTCTCTCTCTCTCTCTGTCTCTCTCTCCCTCTCTTCTGTTTTCTCGCTGAAACTCCTCTTAACTTGCTGGGGTTTCGAGCAGGAAATCCCCTTAGTATCTCAAATAGTAACCCTAGTCAGCTGATAACATCAGTACTGTATGTTCGCTCAGAAATTTGACTGATTATGTCTCATGGAAATGTACGTAATGATGATGATGATGATGATGATAGCTACAATTTATTACGATAAATTATCATTATTATCTATTGCTCTCTTATGGAATATCATAGCATTAACATATATATATTAAGTCACATAGTAGCTTTAAAGCTGGAGGGAAAGAGAGCACCAGGTAGACCCAGTGAAAAAATATTGGACGGACTTGCAGAGTGGCGAAGGACAGAGAGGGCGGAAGATATGCTTGCGGCAACAAGGGACAGATGAATATGGCCATGATCGCCAACGCCATGCGGCAAGGCACTTGTTGATGATGATGATGATAGTAGCTTTGATTTTGAGTTTGAACGCACTTAGCACTGACGTGTCAGTTTGACTTTTATTTTGTCGAAGGCTTTTTGCTATATGATGGCACCGTAATCACTACCCACACATGCAGTATGAATAGGATACCAAGTAAATACATCAAACACAGTAACCTGGCTGATAGACCGTATGTGTTGTGGAAGTCTTGTCGTTCTACCTAAACTAGAGATTCTACACTGATAGAAATCGGATTACACTGTCCAGCCCTTTATGTATATATATATATAAGTTTCATGTCTGAACCATCACAAAACAACAAGTGGGTAGGGGCTGGGAATGGTGAGTGTGGAAGAGAACGGCAGCCAGGGTGTGATTTTTATTTTACTGACCTGCGTTGTTTTCGTGGCCAGCGAGGCGAGACGCACTAAGAACACTCAATGTCGTCCAGTGTTGTGTTGGGGTCATTCTTTCTGTTTGTCACTGCACGGGTCAGTGAATACGGATACCCTGGCCAAGGTAACAGGGGTGGGGTGAGGGTGGGGGTGGAGGAATGTCCTGTATCTGTCGATTGTCAAGGAAAATTTTAGCTATTTATTCATGTCTTTATTTCGCGCGTGGCCTGACTTAAACATGACCCCAGGCTCGCATGCCTATATTTTGAGGAAATATTGAAATATTCGTGACAAACCATACCTACTTGCTGATTTCGTTTTCCTTTTGTGCATAGTAGATTATCTGCCTCTCTCAGTCTATGAAAAAGTGAAGTCAAGTGAACTGTATCACTAATAAAAGAATAATTACACTGTTGTCTTAGAAAACAGTACAAACACGCCAAGCATTCACATTAAAATGCCATAACTTGCAACACAACTCAATCTTATATTCAGTATAAATGATTTGAAAACAAATGTGCACATGTCTAAACCATATCCACACATGCAAACACGTGCGCACACACATACACACAAGCACACAAGCACACACACACACACACACACACACACACACACACACACATACACGCACGCACACACGTACATACATAAACACAAACACACACACACACACACACACACACATACACACACACACACACACACACACACACACACACACACACACACACACACACACACACAACATAAAAACAGAGAGGGAGAGAAAGAGAGAGAGAGAGAGAGAGAGGAGAGAGAGGGAGAGAGAGGGAGAGAGAGAGAGAGAGAGGGAGAGAGGGAGAGAGAGAGAGAGAGAGAGAGAGAGAGAGAGAGAGAGAGAGAGAGAGAGAGAGAGAGAGAGAGAGAGGTATCTCGCTTTGAAAGTTCGATCTTAGGCAACAAACTGAATAACGGTTTTCTTTTCTATCTTGCATTTTTGTTGTTTCATGCACGTCTGCCATTTTCTACTGCCAGGTCGTTAAGTACGGGAGGCTGTCTATTGTTTTTCATGCTAAGTGTTCTGCATGTTTTCTTTTTCATCTTCTGTATACGCTTGACAAAGGCCAGTTGCCGAAACTTTTCTATGAATTCTATGGTCATTGCAGACTTCTGAACCGTCCTTATTTCAGTATTGATTTTTATCTTTATTCCATCTTTTCTTCAAGGACATATGTTTAAATATATTTATGTAGCTGTACTTTTAGTAGTTGAACTTTTTGTTCTCTGGTGACCACTTTTAGTCTACCATAGTACATTTATGATAGAACCAAATCACACTGGTTTTGCCCCCACACCTTCAAACCTTTGCACTTCGTGGATCAAGGTAGGAGTGTAGATTTCAGCATGACTAATGAATTTCACGTTTCAGCAGGTATGTTAATTTATGGGCGGACCATCTCTGTGTTAGAAACTCGATCGTGGTAACTGACGATTTAAGTCTTGTCATGTGCTTACATATTTATATATAGCACTATTTGCTTGCTTTCTGTCTGTCTGTCTGTCTGTCTGTCTATCTCCCTCTCCCTCTCTTTCTCAATCTCTCTCTGTCTCTCTCCGTCTCTTTCTCTCTCCCTCTCCCTTTCGCTCTCAATATCTCCCTGTGTCTCTCTCCGTCTCTCTCTGTGTACATATATATATATATAATGTGTGTGTGTGTGTGTGTGTATGTGTGTGTGTGTGTGTGCATGTGTGTGTGTGTGTGTGTGTGTGTGTGTGTGTGATGATAATGGGCAGCTGATGGATTAGTGGTTTTCACCAAGAAAGTGGAGAAGTGGCTTTTAGGTCGGTCAAAATTCAGGGTGACTGTGTGTGTTCGCGCACGAAGTAAGTTGTATGTTATATTAATACAACTTTTATTTCAACCTAACAGTAAATGGTTATCATAAGAATATCTATCTATCTATCTATCTATCTATCTATCTATCTATCTATCTATCTATCTATCTATCTATCTATATGTATCTATCTATCTATCTATCTATCTATCTATCTATCTGTCTGTCTGTGTCCGTCTGTCTGCCTGCCGTCCTGCCTACCTACAAGTCTATCTATCTGTCTGTCTATCTGTCTGTCTGTCTGTCTGTCGCTCTCTCTGTGACTCTCTCTTTGTCCTGCAGATTCAGTGGAACAATCTCTGCAAAGCAGTTTTATTAGAAGTGAAGGTAAATATGCAAGAAAGTAATGTAATGATTTTTCGTAAAGGGAGATTCTCAGCAGGTCATGAAAGATGGCGCAATGAAAATATTAGAATAAAAAAAAAATATGCGCATTCAAAACAATGCTGCACGCCTTGTACTCAAAAAGAAAAAAGCTGACCACATATCTCCTCTCCTGGCACAACTTCACTGGCTCCCTGTATCAAAGCGCATACGGTACAAACTAGACACCATGTGCTACAAAAGCCTCAATAACGCAGCCCCCGACTACCTGTCAAGCCTACTTGAGATCTATGTTCCCTCACGTACCCTCCGCTCTGCCTCCGATCCTCTGACTTTTCGCTTTCCACGCACTAAACTCAATACCTATGGTCCACGAGCCTTCTCTGTTTCTGGTCCACTCTCCTGGAACAAACTTCCTCTCTCAGTCCGTCAGCAACCTACTTTTGTCTCCTTCAAGTCAACTCTCAAAACTCACCTTTTCTCCTCTGCATAAAATCCTGATCTCACTCAACCCCCTCTGCAGCCTGTCTCCACTCGGAGGGGAATCACATTGTAATATAAAATTGTATATAATATACTCTCTATAATTTTCCATTACTTTTATTCTTTCTCCCCATTTATAGCCGTGTGTGTGTGTGTGTGTGTGTGTGTGTGTGTGTGTGTGTGTGTGTGTGTGTGTGCGTGTGTGCGTGTGTGCGTCTGTGTGCGTGCGTGCGTGCGTGTGTGTCTGTTTCAGAGCTTAGATTTGATTTTATCAAGATTTTGCGCTATATAAATATTGTAATTATTATTATTATTATCATAGTAAATGCACACAGATACATTGGAAGCTACTTCATTACAATCGTTTTGGTTTTAGCTTTTGTCTATTGGCCAGAACACAGAAAACTGTCGTGAGTATTTTGAATAATTTGTGTAAATGTGATTGTAAATTTGTAGAAAGTTTAACTGACTGAAAGTGTAAGTAGTAGTACAATATGAAGCAGAAATAGGGGACTAGAGAAACGATACCAATAAAAACGGTTGCTCTTACTTGCTTTGAAAAGATTTCTTGGTCCTAACTGGTGCATACCAAACGACATGCACATGGTGAGTGTACAAGATTCCCATTATAAAATGAACTCATTTTGTCGATGTCGAAGATACTTGCTAAAGGTAACCCGTATGGACAACAATAGGTTACTGTTTAAAGTCTGCAAAATTCTGTACGACTTACATTGTAGAGGTAAACATTCCCGGGCATCAAATGTTCACATGTGTTTTAAGTCAATGTGAATTTGCGTCTGTTTGAGAAAAATTAAGGAGCAGGGAATATCAACGGTTTTATGAGCTGTTTCAAGCCGAGAATTAAATATGGTTGGACTATAAGACTGGAATGATCATGTACACTCTAGTGACAGATTTTCATCATACAGGACTGTAAAAAAAAATTCCAGCTTTACTGCATCTTACTTTTACTGTGTATAAAGATTTATTAATCAAGCACTTGCAAAATGCAGGTGTGGTATGTCAGAAATCTTATGCATTCCCGAAGAAATCCGCAACTATTTTCAATGATTTGATATGTAATCTTTGTAATTATGACATTGAAGATTTTGTTTTAAGGTGTCCTGCCCTTTGTGACCTGAGAAAAAAATTTGATTCCACAAACATATTGTAAGTTTCATACAAGAATAACGTTAATTCAACTTTCTGAACAAAAAAAAAAACAAACAAACAAAAAAATTAATGATACGGACTAAAACATTATTTGTTTACAGTTCTTTAAAAGAGTGAAAAAATACTTCACAGATATCCATAAATTTGTGCATTCTTCTTTTGTAGCGTATTTACATGTTGTTTTTATGTGACTGTGAATGTTCTGATGTATAATGCCTAAAAGTTTTTGTCAAACTTTTGGTCGATATTTGTTTTTGTATTTCACACCCCTTCATGAGGGGAATTGGCCTAGATCAATAAATCATTTGAATCTGAATATTCGAATTTGTCTCTCTGTATGTCTGTGTCTGTCTCATACACATACACTCGCACATACACATATAAGTGTGTTTGAACCAAATGTTTCTGCAAATAACTTTCAATTGTTTAAACGAAAGACTATTCACAAATTTAGTGCTGACCTCAGCACACTGACTACTAGTGCTTTATAGTTTAAGAGGCACAGGTCTAATTCAAGTGCTCACAGTCGTGTAATTTGTAAAACGGCAAACACTCCTCTTAATTTGTACTTTCTGCTTTTCTGTCTCTGTCTCTATCTCTCCCCAGCCCCCTCTCCGAGGCTCTGTCCCCCTCTCTTATTTTGACTTGTTTGTTGTTTGATGCCCCGTTTTCTGCACTGTTCCGGTGGCATTGGTCCCATATCGCTCATTTGTACTCCTGAAGACACCACCAAACGTAAGTTCATTCAGTTCACGTCCCATCGACAGGCTGTGTGTTGGGTTGCCTGTATGTGGACGATGGGAATTTGTGGGGCGTTGGTAGACCTTCTGTGAACTCATGATTTTTTTTTTTATTAATTATGTAACATAACTCTTGAGAGTCACGGAGTTATCTCCCATGTAGAAGTACGTTCTGAGCTTACAACTTTATGCTTTGTGGCTGCGTCTATGCTAGCTGAATGGGTAGCCCAAACTGAGTTGGAGTTGAGAAATTCCACATGGGAGATAACTCCGTGACTCCCAAGAGTTATGTTACGTAGTTAATATTTAAAATTCTCCCTGCTTCCCTTTTATTTCCTTCTCATGATTTCTTGTTTGTTTGTTGGTTTGTGTTTAGGACGAAACAGATGAAAAGATAGATTGCAGTACGATATACTTTAAGTTGCTTTAATGGCAGTTTGATACAAAGATAGACATAGAACTTATGAGCTAATTTTGACCATAAGACCTTGCCAGGGCGCAGGGTTTTCGTGCAGGCTTAAGGCTTATGCCATGAACATCTTGGATATTTGTCCATCACATGATGTCTGTGCCCTTAGTGCCAAAGGAATTCATGCCGAACGCGAATACGCCATCTTTTGCTTTTAGTGACAAGCTTTTTATTCGCCTGAAGAGATGTGTACTACAGACAGAAGAGGGGTAGGGGGTATCAATCTGCCTGTATGTGTTTTACATGTATATATGTGTATCTCTGAAGAAAAAAATTAAAGGAAGTTCCACTTGTTTGTGGATGACGTTATACCAACTTGAAGTCAAAGGTATTTTCCATTATTCTGTCGCGAATGCACAGCGTCATCGGTTCTCATCCTATTTTTGAGTCACAATGAACAATGTAGACCTACAAAGATAGGACCCAATTTCAAAGCTGCTCATGACTCGATATTGGTTAAAGTTGGAACAGATGTGCACGTTTCACGCGAGAAACTTATTCAGTTCATACTTTCTGTTGTTGTTTTTTTCCTTTGCTGTTCCATCTTCCACGCTGCGTCAATGGCACAGTCCCCATACCGCTGACTTTGGCTCTACAACATAACACCGATACCAAGTTCTTTCTGTCAAAGTCCTTGCACTCATTTCATGTTTTACGGTAATTAGGTAGACCCATAACCAGCCTCATAGTGACTCAAAATACACCAACACTTTTAAGGAAGTATTTCTCCGCTCTCTGAAGAGGAATTTGTCGTAAGAAAGCCTACTGAATATTTCTTCGTGGTTTGTGTGTCAAAATGTTTGTGCCTCCGAGATAACTAGAGTACGATGATTGATGACTGTTAAAGTTATGTCACTGCATGTCAGCTCTCTCTCTCACTCACTCACTCACTCACTCAGTCAACACACACTCACAACACACACACACACACACACACACACACACACACACACACACACACACACACACACACACACACACACACACACACACACATCTCTCTCTCTCTTTCTCTCTGTCGTATCGTATATCTTTCTCTGTCTGTATGTCTCTCTCTCTCTCACACCACACACACACATACACACATACACACACCACACACACGCACGCACACACATAACTTTAAAAGCTTACACACGCACGCGCACACACACCACACGCACACACACACACACACACACGCACGCACGCACGCACGCACGCACGCACGCACCACACACACACACACACACAGAGCACAACAGATTCACGCAAACATCTCTGTCCAGACGATTCTTCAACAGTGGGATCTCTATACAGTCAACAGTAGCTTACAAACCTTTGCCGACTTGGTTTGTTTACATGCAAACAAATAGAAAGACGGACGGACAAGCAGATAATCAGGCTGACACACACACACACACACACACACACACGACCACCACACACACACACACACACACACACACACACACACACACACACACACACACACACACACACACACACACACACACACCCCCACACACACACACACACGAGTGCGCTCATTGTTCTTCCAGTCGATAATCAGAAATAATCTGGCACAACATAAGAACTTTCATCATAGGAACTTCTGTGTCATCAGACAATAGACAGCAGTTAAGGATAAAAAGAAATGATCAGTTTTGAGCACGTGGAACAATTCAGTTGTTTTTGTATCAAAGTTTGAAACCTTAAAGAAACAAGAGAAAAAAAAATCTGAGACACCCCATGGAGTGGTAAAGAACAACATTCAAACTAATGCTGGTCAGACACAAGATGAATGTCCAGCTTGCTATCCTAGCTGCACAGGCACAAACATTATCGACATCACCTGCTCCACCTGCACTGCTCCCAGACACCGCAGGCACTCCATAAATTCAAAACAACAAACCTATTTTAAGACGTCGCCGTCTACATTCACAACACAAATCAGTTTCTACAGTGAGATCTGACTACAAAGGTTTAAGTGTTCATGCGTGTATGGTGTATGTACCTACATTGTAACATTTCTTGTTTGTGAAATTTGGAACCAATGACATTCCTGGTATTTGTGTGGTTTCTGTGAAAGGGAAGTCACCATCCACTTGTTTTATGGTTAACCCCCTCTTTGCCAAGTTGTGTCCAGTTTTTTCAGGAAAATGGAGTTGTGTCAGTTGGCTGATCATATTAATTTTATGGAAGTTAAATGAAATATTGTCACTGTACATTTTTGACATATGCCTGAAGTAAAGTATGATTCAGATAACTTTTCTTCAGCTTGAGACTGCTCACTTGTATGGAGACCAAATCAGTAAATGGCCTAGGTTTTGATGGAGATGTTTAAACGATCGCACAATCAAAGAGAGATGTCACAGGAACTTTTATAAAGAAACAGTAATGCCACAGGCACGTTTATAAAGAAACAGTAATGTCCACAGGCACGTTTATAAAGAAACAGTAATGTCACAGGCACGTTTATAAAGAAACAGCAATGTCACAGGGCACGTTTATAAAGAAACAGTAATGTCACAGGCACGTTTATAAAGAAACAGTAATGTCACAGGCACGTTTATAAAGAAACAGTAATGTCACAGGCACGTTTATAAAGAAACGGGAATGTCACAGGCACGTTTATAAAGAAACAGTAATGTCACAGGCACGTTTATAAAGAAACAATGTATTTCGTTTGTAGTTATGGTTGTTGAGGGATCACCATGGTGTATATCTTGTATGGTCTCCAAGGTTGGGGATTGTGCCGTACTTTGTAGTAACGTACTTTTTTGTGCTACATGTAGCTTATGTGGAGTTTGCTTCTTTCCGAAGTGTGGCTGGGGAGGACAAAGTGAGGGAGGACAAAGACACAGAAACATGAAGTGTGGGAAAAAGGTCGTGGGAAGTTTTGTCAAATAATACTTTGAGGTGTGAGGCGCCTTCCAACTTTATGTGGGTGAGTGCGCATGTCGACAGCAGTGATGACCTTTTACATGGGAACTGAATGGGGACTGACAGTGTTGAGGACCACTGATTGGGAAAGGTATTCATGGATGATGTCACCAACACCTGGCCAAAGATGAGGAATGATATAACTTGTGTGTGCAACGTCAAGCAGACTCACGGCACTGGCAACGCTGGCACAAGAAGCAGAATACTCGGGATCGTGAAAACAATCTTGGTGTTAGATTGCGGAAGAATGGACAAAAATCAACACCCCAACAAACACGTTCAACAATTACGTTCGTACGCACACAGGCACGCACACGCCACGCACACGCCCCGGGCAAGACAAAATCACAATCAAAAAGCAATGAACAGTTTACGTTCAAATGATATGTATCTGCTGTTTTGTTCTCTTGTATGAAGAAAATTGTGTCGGGGTTAGAAAAATACGGACACGTTGTATGAAACATTTATTCTGTAACCCGTCTTGAAATACCGTCTGTTGACTGTTTAGTAAAAAGATGTACACCGTGGTCATCGTTAAACACACACACACACACACACACACACACACACACACACACACACACACACACACACACACACACACACACACACACACACACACGCACGCATACACACACACACGAGCGCGCACGCACATACACACATGCGCACGAACGCACATACACACACGCACGCGCACGCACGCACACACACACACACACACACACACACACACCACATAGAGGAAAGAACACCTGATAACAGAACAAAGGAATGGGCAGACCAGCTAACCAGCCTACCACACACACCAAACCAACATTCAGCAGAACAGCCTCAACTTGGCTATCAAAACAGAACTCTTGACCCATTATGCCCTGCTGGGACAACTGAATACACACTAACTTTTGTGTTTTGAGCCATTTATGGGTGTGAGAAGGTGGTAACGGCCTTTTGTCAGCGGAGAAAATAAAACAAGACTTGGTATGGTATGGTAGTTTAATGGCGTCCAGAGGAGTTCGCCTCTGTGTACTATGGTTGCCTGCAAGCTGCATAACAAAAATAAAGGGAAAAAAGTGATCCTATATCATGAGCGGAGTCGTAGGAGAGTGACACCTACTCGTTGATTAGCATTTTGAAGACGGGTCCCACTCCTCTCCTTGGTAAGATCAGGTTCTCATTTACAGATGGACAGACTTGAGACAACACACACATTTTTATTTTCATGCAAGATGGTAACTTTTGCAGTCAGACTGAAAGGCAGGAACTCTAGTTCTTCACCAAGCAGACATGGGAAAAAAATATCTTTTACTTGACAAAAATACTCATGATAATTTGATTTGTATATTGCAAGCAGTGTTTTTGAAAGATATATTCTGAGGTGTTTTCTGAAAGTAAGCAGAGAACTGATTTGTCTTAAAGACACTGGGAAGGAGTTCCATGCTTTGGTGTCAAAAATGGAAAAGGATGTCTTTCTACGAGTTGTTAGAGACAACCGAGGTACAGTTAAGACGGAAGTTCCTTGAGATCTGAGAGCTTTGGAAGCTTTATAGGGCAAGAGGAGTTCTGACATATTTTGGCTGTGATTGAATGTAGACACTGAAAGCAGAGTGGCAATGTATACTCATGTAGACACTGAAAGCAGAGTGTGGCAATGTCATACTCAATGTAGACACTGAAAGCAGAGTGTGGCAATGTCATACTCAATTCTTGCTTTGATTGAAAGCCAATGTAGTTTTCGCAAGTGTACTTTTCAACTGCATCGTTTACGCTCACCTTACTAACTCACTGAAATGGTCAGTCGGATCATAACGCCACGTCAACAGACAATAGACATGTTATGGTCAGCTCTGTCCATTGTTTCAATGGAGAAAACGACACCGTGTCTCACATGAGTGAGATAACAAAAGAAAAGTCGTGGAAGTGCAACTGCTCACCTCCTAGGCCGAAGAAAACTACTTGAAAATTAGACAACATTAAATGTTACCCCCCCCCCCCACCCCGTCTTGATTTTCAAATGTCACAGCGTCTTTATGACATCCAAAACAAGTGTGACTGTCCGCGTTCAAGTAAACAGGAACCAGAAAAAATAACACGTTAAAAGAATAAGAACACGTATTTAATACAAGACAAAACAGGAGCAAATTTTTGGCCAAACGTTAGATCGCAAACAAACACCAGATACAAAAATTAGGAGAAAAAGACTGAAACTTCTCTGCTGCTCCCTTCAGTGTGAGAAAAGGAATAAACCGACTAATCGGTTTATTCCTTTTCTCACACTGGAGGGAGCAGAAGGGAAGTTTCAGTCTTTTTCTCCTAATTCAGTCAGTTTATTCCTTTTCTCACACTGGAGGGAGCAGAGGGAAATTTCAGTCTTTTTCTCATAATTTTTGTACCTGGTGTTTGTTTGTGATCTCACGCTAGACAAAGTCCAGTTGGCCAAAACTTTGCGCCTGTCTTGTCATGTTGTATTACCTTGTCTTGTTGTAATACGCGTTCCTAATCTTTTTTCGTGTTTTTTCTGGGTCCTTATGACATGCCCGTTTTGAATTAGAACTGCAGACAGATGTGGCGGTACCTACTGCAATAGGTGCCTGATGTCTCGTAGCCACCCCAGTAATGTCAGACATTTCTCTCATCACGACCGCTCGGTTTTTATTGGTTACCATCCAGAACGGATTGACTTGTCACTGATCCCCTTTACTCGCATCTCTTAAAATCTAGTCCCACTGTTCTCTGCAATTTTCAGACGGATATTGTGGAGTCTATTTCTTATCTTTTTTTCTTCTCTTGTCGCCTTGCTTCCTCTTCGACACCATGCGTGAACACGAAACAGGGAAGTTGTTTCCCTTGCACCAGCCACAGAAAGGCGAACCATGTCTGCTCTTGATCTCCAGTCACGACAGGGGTGTGAGTGTGTTTGCAGGCATGGCGTTGTCTTCAGTGTAGGGTTTTTTCCTTGTGGTAACCTCTGTGTGCTAAATGACGTCAGGAAGAGACCTGTCCACCTCCCCCTTCCACCCCTTTTTAGATTATTTAGATCTTGATGTTTACATGTAGATAATGTTTTCGATACAAATAGTACCACATTATTCTGGCTACGGTATGCGTGGACTCACTATTAAAAATATCTGTTCTGCTAGGTCTCTGTCTCTCTTCTATCTCCGTCTCTTGTCTCTCTGTCTGTATCTGTCTGTCTCTGTGTCTGTCTGTCCACTCTTCTCTCTCTCCCTCTTTTCACACAACGGCACCTTCATTGGTGTTATTGTTATTATTATCATCATTATTATTTCTGCTATTATAATCATAATCATTATTGTTCTTAGTGTTTTAATTTCATCATCATTATGATCATGAGCAAATGTTAAAAGGAATGGGAGAGTCTCAATGTGGACATGTCCACAAACTAAATGCGCTTTAGGAAAGAACACCCTGGAACACAAACTAGCTACATTCAAGGATATTTGTGTAACCCGTTGGCACACCTGTGGATAAAACAGCCAAAAGTGAAAACGTCCTCTTAAAAATCCAGACGTCAACAAGAGATTCCTAACATCCAGAAGAAAATAACAAACTAGATCTTAAGAAATAACATGGGGTTGTCTCGATATTAGAGAAGCAAGGGTCAGAGAAACTGTGGACAGTCTTGAAAGCGAAACTCGGTGCAAAATGAAATTTGGTAAAAGAAAGTAACTGCTAAGAAGGGTACCAAGGACAGTGGACGCCAGCTTCGCAAGAACAGAATTCCAGATCGTTGGTCTTGTGCGAAACTAATATTCTTGTAGACTATTTGAGTGACAAAATGTTTTGATCACATGAGACGTTAGACTATTTGAGTGACAAAAATGTTTTGATCGCGTGAACGTAGACTATTTGAGTGACAAAAAGTTTGATCGCGTGAAACGTTAGACTTTTGAGTGACAAAAATGTTGATTGTGTGAAACGTTATGACTATTGATGACAAATGTTGATGTGTGAAACGTTATGACTATTTGAGTGACAAAATGTTTTGATCGCGTGAAACGTTAGACTATTTGAGTGACAAAATGTTTTGATGTGTGAACGTAGACTGTTTGAGTGACAAAAATGTTTGATTGTGTGAACGTTAGACTGTTGAGTGACAAAATGTTTGATTGTGTAAACGTTAGACTGTTGAGTGACAAAATGTTGATTGTGTAACGTTACTGTTTGAGTGACAAAAATGTTTTGATTGTGTGAAACGTTACGTTTGAGTGACAAAATGTTTGATGTGTGAACGTAACTTAGTGACAAAATGATTTGATTGTGTAACGTAGATGTTGATGACAAAAATGTTTTGATCACGTGAGACGTTAGACTATTTGAGTGACAAAATGAGTTTGATCACGTGAGACGTTAGACTGTTTGAGTGACAAAATGAGTTTTGATTGTGTGAAACGTTAGACTATTTGAGTGACAAAATGATTTTGATTGTGTGAAACGTTAGACTATTTGAGTGACAAATGTTTTGATCACGTGAAACGTTAGACTATTTGAGTGACAAAATGAGTTTTGATTGTGTGAAACGTACTGAACGACAACCATGGTGTCTCACTGATTTCAGGTGAAGGACGATGGGAAGAAGGGAAGGTAGGCCATTCAACTCCAGTTTGCTTCGAACAAACAAAATGTACATGTGAAACATTCTTCAGCACATATCAGACTCACACACACACACACACACACACACACACACACACACACACACACACACACACACACACACACACACACACACACACACACACACACACACACACACAACACACACACACAGTCAGTGGCCATTGAACCATAACAGTTTGAAAAGGCTGCGGTTCAGTGAGTCAGAAGCGAAGCAGTGGGTGTGACGTAGAAAAACACCCAGGCCCAAAACGACCTAAGAGGTTCGGGGCCTAAGGCACCTAACCCCGAGGAGCAGGTTTGTGCCTTGCAGAACACAGCCTACTGTAGGTAATAGGTGTGTGGTGACCTTGTGCCAGATCAGTCCCTCGACACTTTGGTTGTCCGTTATTTCTTTCAATGTCCACTCACCTGTGTGCTATTACACCACCAAATTACAGGGGGGAAGAAAAACAATCAGGAAAACGGCAAAAACAAAACAAAACAAAAACTCAACAAACCAAAACAAAGACCACCACCAACAACAATAGCAACAGCAGCAACAACATAAAATACACACACATACATGCATACATGCATACGTGCATGCATGCATGCATACATACATAATACGTACATACATACATACACACACATGCATAATGCATACATACATATACGTATAAACGTGCATGCATGCATATATACATACACACACACACACACACACACACACACATATATATATATATATATATATACATACATATATACATATATATAATGTGTGTGTGTGTGTGTGTGCGTGTGGGGGTGTATAATATATATATATATATATATATATATATTATATATATAGTTATGCACGCGCGCGCACACACACACACACACACGCGCGCACACACGCGCACACACACACACACACACACACACACACACACACACACACACACACACACACACAAAGCACAGGAAAGTTCTCTTCCTGATGTCCATTGTGGGCATTTGTTCGTAAGAATGCTTTTTATTTTCTGAAATACTGTAATAACTTGTCCATTTCTGCTGGCTGTTTCTGCTGTGCGTCTGCCGTCTGGTGAGATGACTGTTGCCAGATAATGAAACTTATCAACATGTCTCAATGTGGTGCCATTTGCTGTTATATTACGTGAGGCGATTCCTTGCTTTTTGTTGATATCATGGCTTCAGTTTTCTTACTGTTTGTCTCCAGCCCTTTATTTCTGTGTTCTATTCCTATTACATTCACAAGATATTCTGCAGTTTGAACGGTGTCATCTGCATAACGAGGATTGTTTATCATTTTTCCTCCAACTTTTATCCCAGGTTATTTCTCTAGGTTTCGCCTGATGGTTTCGCTATAAAGTGATAATAAATCAGCTGACAGAATACACCCTTTCCTAACCTTTCTTTTGATTTTTTAACAAGAGGTTAAATAATTTTCTACTGTCATTGCTGCTGTTTGTTCCCATTACATATTCCTTATCATTCTTAGATCTTTTCCATCAGTATTGGGCTTTTCCAGTTGGTTGATCGATTCTTCGTGTCTTATCCTATCAAAAAAAAACAAACAAAAAAAAAAAAAAAAAAAACGAAGTATAATCAATAGATCCTTATTCAACTCAGTTGATATTTTTTAGGTGAGTTCTTATGATGTGTATGGCATTAACAGTTCTTTTCCCTTCAACAAATACACATTGTTCTTCCGCTGTTTGTAATTTAATTCTATTCCTTGTCCTCATCATGACTGTGTTTAATAGAATCTTTGTCATCGTCAAAATGGTGTTCAGTGTGTTCTCCCTATTTGTCTAATATTTTGTTTTTTCCATAATGATCGAAATAACTTTTGATTTTAAGCAACCAGTTGGTGTGCATGTTTTTAAATTTTTTTTTTACTGTAAGCAATTTCTTTAGTGTTTCTGTACATACACTTAGGATCTGTTTTGTGTCGGTCTTGTATTTATTTGCACTTTGTCTCCAGCCAAGTTTCCTCAGTTTCATTGTACTTATTCATGATTTCCTTATCTATCTCATTGTATTTTTCTCTTTTCCCTTTACCATTATACGTTCAGTCATCAAGCTTAAACTTTCTTTTGTCATCTAATTCATCTTGGGTTTTCTTTGTTCTCAAGAGATTTCTTCACAAACTTCTTTTCTTGAGTTTTTCAAATTTTCGATTGTTTCTCATTGCCCCAACATTTTCCAGAGTATTGAATTTGTTTGGAACAGATACGCTAAAGATTGTGCGAGTTGATTCATAGTCCAAGATTTAGTTTGATGTTACTTTTGGTTTGTTTTCTTATCTTAAGTTTCAGCCTAAATCTTCTCATTATCGGACTTTGGTCACTGTTGCAGTGTGCGCCTGTCAAGATTTTTGCCATCAGTAAATAATTTCTAAAACTCTTATTTATCAGAATGTGATCAATTTGATTTCTTGTGTTCTCTCCTGGATTCATTCATGTCTCTTTTTTCTGTTATGTTTTTCTAACCAAATGTTTCCTATTATGAATTCATTTACTTGTGCCCACTCAACAAGTTTCTCTCCACTTTCATTTCTTATGCCAAGGTCATGAGGACCAACAACGTCATCTACTTTGTCCTTTTCCACGTTAGCATTAAAATCTCTCATTAAATTGTAAAGTCTTGTGATTTATATTGAGCGTTAGGTGTCTAAACGTACATAAAAGCTTTGAATTTCTTCCTCAGTGATTTGCGGATGTTGGTGCATAAACTTGGATGATGTTGACAACAAATGGCTTACGATGGTGGTTTCCTGTTGCCTTCCATCGGATTTTCTGTCAGAGTTTACTCCCTTAGCCTTGATCTCTCCCGAGACAACCCCAAGGCAGTGGTGCTAGTTTACCCATAGCTGGAGGTCTGGTTCGCTGGCACCAAGGCGTGTTCCCACGTCGGTGGGCCTGCGTGCCGCACGTCTGATAGATTTTGATTTGTCATCGTCCATTATGACCCAGGGAAAAATATTGGACGGACTTGCAGAGTGGCTGAGGACGGAGAGAGTGGAACAAGGGATAGATGCTAATAGAGGGCCATGATCGCCAACGCCACGTGGCAGGACACTTGATGATGATGGTTGTCCACTATGTTGCCTACCCTTCTTTCATGTGTGTCTCCTCCATTCTTGTAGTTTAGTAATTTCAAGGCAGTAGCCTGATTACTGTCTGGTGTCACTTGCTTACCATGACTTACGTATTTATCGTATTTTGGGGCGTGAGTTTTTCTGGGACGTTACGATGACGGTTTTCTGTTGTCTTCCTTCGGATTTTCTGTCGGGGTTTTCTCTGTTAGCCTTGATCTGTCCCGAGACAGCCACAAGGCAGTAGTGCTATTTACCCATAGCTCGGGGTATGGTTCGTGGGCACCAAGGCGTGTTCCCACGCCGGTTGGCCTGTGTACCATACGTCTGGAGGCCAGACCTCCTCCGAGTCCCTCGAGGCTGTAACCTGAGTCCGTGAGGTGCTCAATCACCGTGTGCCTTCACGGGGTGGCTTGCGGATAAAGAGGCTATGTACTGACAGAGAGACACTTTCGCACTCTGCTCTCCTATTTGCAGAGCTGCAAGCAGCAATGCTAAACCAGCGGTGCGGACTGAAAGCGAGAGATGACAAGCACACTGTCCTGTCACTCTAACCAACACACTGGGCGCGCCACATCAGTCATTAAGACACACGTATAAACAGTATCCCCTCCTTCTGGAAATTCTGTGCTAGAAATTTCCTCCTTTTTGTCACTCTCTTTGCTTCTGCCTTGTTCCTTTGCTTTTTGCCATTTCATCCTATCATTTTCTGCTTTGCTGGTCCATTCATCTGTATGTGTTCGATAAGTTTCAGTACTTTTTCTTAGAATTGATAATGGGTACATGTTTAAGTGCATTATTAGCTCTAGGAAATTGAGATATGCGGAAGCAATTTTAGGTAATTTATGCCCGTTTTATCTAGAAATGTTTTGGTGTCCTTTGGTATGTTTTAAATTTGTATTCAGGTGTGTTTTTTAAATCCGCTATGAGAAAAATTGGAAGGAGTGGTTAACGCTAGGGGCATGTCCTTACATTATGTGCGCGAGTGCATTGGTACGTGTATTTAGTTTTCTTCTCTTTTTTCCTGTTGAAGCTTTGTATGTCTTGAGGCGGTTATAGGCCTGATACGGATCTACGCAGTCGGCTGGGATTTAAACAGCAACCACAATGTAAATAATAATTAATATATTTACGCGGCGCCAAATGTTGATACATAAATCAAATCAAAACGCACACTGTCATCATTCGCCAAAGCATTCACTGGCAATGACAACAACTTAAGGGTACAACACACACAGGGACAGGGAGGGGGAGGACAGGGACGGGGAGGATAGGAGGGGGAGGACAGGAGGGGAGTGGGACTACAGGTGTGTACATACAGGGGGACATCACTGTTGAACCAAAAGATATCTCTTGTTCGACTTATGGTGTGTGTGACTGTCGAATAGACATACATACATAAATGATGATGTCCTTTGTCATCAAAAGACAATCTAACACTTTTAAGGAAGTTTATAATCACTTCACAAAGCATAAGAGACAAAGACAGACACACGTAGAGAGAACAAGAAAAACATATCACCTTGTATTGCTGTTATGAAAACAGACGAAGCATGATAATTAA